>OX589604.1:32133160-32597490 GCA_951329385.1 Polia nebulosa
GCATGGTACAGTTCGAAAAACTTTATTTTTTAATATCGCCATCAACAGCCTAAAACTGTTGTGTATTATTTAGAACATTGTTATTGTGTTGTATAACCACAAGTGAGTAGTGAGGTATTACGGCCTGTTTATGACTTCGGTGTTAGAGGCGCGCGGTGCGGCGAGAGGAGCGGCGTCGGTGAAGCGGTGGAAGGAAAGCGCCAGGGTAGCGCGCGAAATTTTGTTACGTTTTTTGCAATTTGCAGGTCAGCATCAGGTTGTATGTTGGCCAAATATGATTCACGGCCGTAGCAAGTATCTACGTATTTACAGAACTTGATGTATGGAATGACTATTCATAAAATCATGACATTTGACATCAATTCTAACTGAGAGAGTTGTATTGATGATTTTAATTATTAGAGTTCTGTAAATATAATACTTGCATACACGGCCGCGAATCAAATTTAGACCAACATACAACTTGATATAGACCAGGGTAGAAATCTTTAAAAATAATAAAAAGTGAAAAAAATAATAGTAGGATAAAACCTATTAGAAAAGGAGGAGAATATTATAAAAATGAAAGGAAAAATAATTTACGGGCGATCTGAGGTCGGGCAGGGGAAGGGGGTGAGTTTTTAAGGGTAAAAAACGGTTTATCTCGATTTCCGGCAAAACTAAAAGTCCTATGGAAAAAAGTCAAACGGCAAAGTTGTAGGTAATAAAAAGATCTAAAACTTTCGTATTTACACTTTTTTCACATAACCTCAAAATTTATGTGAAAAATTCAAAAAACCAAATTTTTGGTTTTTTATTTTTATCTTTTACCAAAAAAAATTTTTTTTCTTGAAATTTGGTGAAAACTTACCTTTTTATGTCCCAAATACGCTGTAATTTATTTGATTAGAAACATTTATTTTTTTACCTTATTTTGAATTAATATCGAAAAAGCACCCTAATTTTCGATCGAAAATTCACCCGTGAAAATATCAGCTTTTTCAAAAAGTTGGTATGCTTTCTGTTCGTTGAAATCTCTACTTTCCGAAGGTGAAAAAAAAAATATTTTAGTACAGTAAATCTTCTCAGAAAATGCAAAAAATCGAAAAAAACTCGAATTCGAAATTTTTTTTTTAAATTATTATATACAATTTTGAGCTATTTATTAAAATTTACACTTAATTACTCGAAAAACGTAAGATTACATGTTACATTGATAAAAAAAAATTGCAAATCAAAATATACTACTATAATTAACAAACCAATAAGTTAATAAAATTAATATTTAATAAGACATCTACAATATTAGGAGAAAGTTGTAGAATATTCTTTAAATTATATGCGTATATGCCTATTTATAACTATTTTAAGATAACTTATATACCTGAGTGACCTACGAAAAATTTTAGCCCATCAAAAGGTATTTCATAGAGAAGTGGGGAAGGGGCTAGGCGGGTCTGGGTCTTACTACATATATACATACTAGTGTCCGACCGAAAGTTCGGTTTCCGTTTCTGTTTCGGCCATAAATCAAGTTTCGGCGGCAGTTTCGGTTTCGGCCAAAATTGGTCGAACCTTTGCCGAAACCGAAACTGATTTCGGAAGTTGTCGTACACTCTTGCCTAACTTCGTTTCTTTTCTTCGAATATCTTTGTTGAGACTGGAACTAAGAGTGTAATAGTAATTATTATTTTTATGTAAGAGGTACCTAAAAGAGATTGATTGATTGACTTCTAAGTACAAATACAAACCAAAGCATTAATTAATAAGATTTCAAAATACTAATAATTAGTATTTAATGAAACAGTAACAATTAGTGATTTGATTATTGATAACTGATAAACATTTTGCTATGAGAACTAAGTTTTGTTTCAGGTGCTTGAGCCAGCCGTAAACGTGTCGGCCCAACGACTGTCGGATCAGGTGCGGGTCATCCAGCGTAATCATATGTTGGATGATACTGTACTTGATCGCCTGCGAACTGAAATGGGTAGCCATGTCATTGCCTCTCCGTCGCAGACTGTGGTACCAGTGGTGGCACCACCGTCTAACCATGCTCCTAGCCACGCTGACGAGGAGTGTTGTGACATGGTTACAAACGTAAGTACCCATTGCAATGACGAATTGAGGAGTGCTTTCGAGTGTGCTATTTGGGAATATCGCAACATGCCGCCCGAGCTTAGGTCACGCTTGCCTCGTTTGCCCATGCATAATAGGAATAAGGCGCTGGTGGCTGCTCTGGATTCGCAGTTGTTAAATTATTTTGATAACTGCGAAGACCTCACCGACACACACTCGATAATGTACTGCGCGGCTGTAGCGGCATGTCGTGTAGCTCACGTCAAATTCCCTAATGACAGAGCTACACGACCAAAACCAGCCGTGCCGGCTTGGCAGCGCAGGATCGAGTGTCGTATTCGTGGGGCCAGAGCACTCATCGGCAAACTAATCTGCTTCAGGGCCCTCCCTGAACTCCTCCTCCTCCCTGAACTGAAGTGAGCGCATCACTTTTGGGCGAGTGTTGCCCTCAACACTCGCCCAAAAGTGATGCGCTTTGTGAGACGGGCGTTTTCGGGGACTGATATCAGCTCCCGAGACTATATGTCCCGTGTCACAGAGCGCATCGACTTCCTGAAGCAGAAAGTGTATGCATGGGCAAACCGCATCCGTAGGTATAAGCGGCGGGTGGAGCGATACACCCAGAATCGCACATTCCGGAGTAATGAAAGGTGGGTATATAGGGCTTGGGAGCGACCGGAACAAGGTGCCGGGTGATGACGCCATGAGTTCATTCTGGCGCAACATCTGGTCGGTGCCTGTCAGTCACACCGAAGGTGACTGTACTCGGGAGATTGAGCGAGCGTGCGATCCAATAACAGAAATGGGGGCAATCACTATCAGCCCCCAAGATGTAGCCCGTGCAGTCCGTCCGTTGCCTAATTGGAAATCTCCAGGGCCGGACGGGCTGCACAATTTTTGGATAAAGTGGCTACAAAGGCCGCACGCTCGCTTGGCATCTCAATACCAGGCAGCCTTGGAATCTGGTTCGCTACCCGAGTTCCTTACAACAGGAATAACCCACCTGCTCCATAAAACAGGTAGTACCGCGGAACCTAAAAATTACAGACCGATCACGTGCTTACCGACGGTCTATAAGGTTCTTACATCTATTTTGAGAGCTAAGATTAACACACATATAGATAGTAATTGTATCATGTCTGCCTCTCAAAATGGATGTAGGAATGGGTCCCGTGGTGCTAAGGAGCTGCTCCTCATCGATATGACCATTAGCCAGCAGGTTCGGCGTTCCGAAAGGATCTGTCGACATGTTGGATAGACTATAAGAAGGCCTATGACTCAGTTCCTCATACATGGCTCATGAGGGTGCTGGAATTGTATAAAGTTGATGCAACGCTACGCACCTTCTTGATGTCGTGTTGGGGGCAATGGAGGACGGTCCTTCGCTATCCAGGATGTCGAAATATCCAGAGGAATAGCGAACCGGTAAGGATCGAGCGGGGTATATTCCAGGGTGACAGTTTGAAAGAAAAGAAGAAAAGAAAGAAAATACGTTTATTTACGGTAAACAGAACAGTTTGAGTCCGCTTTGGTTTTGCCTAGCTTTGAATCCTCTAAGCACACTGCTGGAGAATTCAAGGCTAGGCTATCGGTTGAAGAGAGGTGGTCAGGTTATATCTCACCTCCTTTGCATGGATGACTTGAAACTTCTTGCCCCCAGCAATCTGCAACTGATGGAGCTACTGAAGGTAACTGAAACCTTCAGTAGTGCCATTAGGATGGAGTTTGGTGTGGACAAATGTGCGGTCGTGCATGTAAAGCGAGGGGAGATTGTGGAATCCGTGGGAACTGGGAACTCAACTCTCGGATTCCATAAACCTGAGATCCCTCTCTCCAACCGAAACCTATAAGTATTTGGGTATGTCGGAAGCGTTCAATATTACTGACATTAAGCAATCGTTGAAGGAGCGCTTCTTTGGCCGCCTGAAGAAGGTATTTAATAGCCTTCTATCGGGTGGAAACAAGGTGCGCGCCTTCAACGGTTGGGTCATGCCGGTATTGATGTACTCTTTCGGCGTACTCAAATGCACTCAAACAGCACTTGACGCCCGGGATAGGCGTGTCCGTACACTTCTGACTGCATTTCGAATGCATCACCCACGTTCGTCGGTGATGAGACTGTATACCCCGCGGAAGTGTGGAGGCCGAGGCTTTTTAAATGCTAAGACCCTCCACAACCGCGAGGTATGCAGTCTAAGGGAATATTGCCTAGCTGCTGACGTGGGTATGCATCGAGATGTAGTGGCGGTGGACAAGGGCCTTACTCCACTCTCCTTGGCTAACGAGAACTGGTGCAAACCTCTAGTGCTTGACACTAACGATCGCAGAGAAGTATGGCAGAGTAAGGAACTTCACGGACGCTTTTTCCGGGCCCTACATGGGCCCGATGTAGACCAACTAGCGTCCGTAGCCTGGCTGCGTGTCGGTGACCTCTTTGGGGAAACCGAAGGTTTTGTCTGTGCAATTATGAACGAAGTTATCATGACGAAAAATTACCGGAGATTTATTGTGAAGGACGGCACGGTTGACATATGTCGGGCATGTCATCTCCGGGAGAATCAATCCGCCACATAGTCTCTGGTTGTTCTCTTCTGGCTAACGGTGAGTACTTGCATAGGCACAACCTTGTAGCCAGGATTATCCATCAGCAACTTGCTCTGAAATACTCTCTTGTGGAATCGGAAGTGCCGTACTACAGATATGCGCCCGACCCAGTTCTCGATAATGGTCATATCTCATTGTACTGGGATCGGTCCATCATCACTGACAGGACTATTGTAGCCAATACGCCTGATATAGTGGTGGTGGACCGAATCGAGAGGCGTGCAATGATTGTTGACATTACCGTCCCACATGACGAGAACCTCGTGAAAGTCGAGAAAGATAAACAAGTCAAGTATATTGACTTGGCTCGCGAGGTTGTCGACATGTGGGATGTGGACTCAGCGATCATTGTACCGATAGTCGTGTCAGCCAACGGCTTAATAGCCACGAGCCTCGACCAACACCTCAGGAGGCTCTCGTCAGGCGGCTGGATCAAGGGATTGATTCAGAAAGCAGTACTTTTGGACACGGCTCGCATTGTCAGGCGGTTCCTCTCTCTGGAGCCCTGACCGCCGGTAGCTTGGACCCTGTTCCCGATACCGGTGGGCTACTATTTTTTTATATTTTTAAATGTTTTTTATATATTATTTTTTAAGAAATATTTAAAAATGTATTTAATAAGTAACAAAGATGAATAAACGAAATAATAATAATATTCTTTATTTCTCATATTCACAACCACAGTACAAAGTCATTGTAAAACACTAGAGACTGGTGTCTGTTGTAGGTAAAACCTGTATTACAGATCAACAGGCTTATCCTCCATCAGACAACTCACTTATAACTAGTGACTGCATTAAAATAACCTACAGGTAGTAAATAATAAAATACTATGTAAAGAAAATATTTCTTCCACCGGCTAGCGTCAGAGATACTTTTGGCCTGAGACCCTTTTACCTATCTTCGGGTTTTGTACATGAGGTATGCATGCAGTAAATAAGAGTCCTTAGATTTGGTCTTCACATATATCACGTTTATTTATTGCACTTCAACACACTATATGGCACTCCGTTCTCAGAAAATTGTATGTTCAACTTACAATTTATGTCGAAACACTTTTACCACATCGTTCGATGATTATGGGTCCAGTTCAGAGGTCCTCAAACGGCATCTACGCCGTTGTCATCTAATCTTGGGCATTTCTGGACACGTGGGTGCTTATGTTCAGAACCCTTCGCTATTGTCAAAACTGCATAATTCTTCCTAAATATGACGTGACTATGATTCGACCATTTTTATATTTTTATCCTTAAAGTAAATCTAACGTAGGAACCCTGCCAACAAATAGAAATATTTGATCAGACTCCCGAATGCCACGCGCTTAAGACTTAGCATCAGCACAGAAAAAAAGCCCAAAAAGACTACTTACATCGTCCTACATCCGAATGCCCAATGCACTTGAACTTAACTCTGGTTCCAGCTACCTTTCGAGACATCATAGGTGCTTTTAAGTAGTTTTTCCAATAAATAAAATTTCTTAGACAGACTCGTTGCAGATCAACTTGGAAAAAAGAAAGACGTCCTACGTCAATCTGTCATCTGTCAACTTGCAAAATAACGCTTCATTCCACGAATCTAAATTTATTCTATTTTTAGGTGTTACAATACACCTTACCCCGGTTAAAAAAAAAACTTTCATTAGAAAGATTTTTTTTTTCCTCAATCAAAACTATATTGCCATGCGCATTCAGAATCTCACCAAAACCCTCGACAGAAACTGGGGCAACCCTAAACAAATCTGAATTTAGATTCCCCTCAGACACAATGACTAAATTACTACTATATAAGTAAGTACTAATTTAATTTAAATTTTCAATTTAGTATTAAGTACCAAATAAAATTAAGAAATAGGATGAGAGGGTATGCATAACCCCCAATACACCTTAACAAAAGTCTGTATGTAGGTATGCACACATTTAAATAAAGTTTCAAGTTTAGTTTAATTAAATAATCAATACTCCTTAACGCAAAGTATTGTTATTCCAAAGGATCTATAAATTTTATATCTAAATAGCTACTAGATACTAGAAGTATCAAGTATTCACAAGAAACTATTTCAAAACTAATAAAAAAATAAATATTTAGTTTTGACAACATTAATCTCTTATTCAAGTAATTGAGATTCAATGAGTAAGTATTAAGTTTTATTTTATTACCCTCAATCTCCAATCCTAGCAAGTAACAGTAATACCATAACAACAAGTTCCTAAAGAAAGTAATATCACATCACAAATCTAAGTGATTGTGATTTATCAATGTATTGAGTTTAACTTTGTAGTTAAGTAATTTACAAAAGTCATATTCTATATATTTGAAATTCAAAAGCATTAAGGATAATTTAATTAAACAGGATTATCAGAAACTGTTTAATCAAATTTCATAAGTATTGGCTTGGGAGCAATTCAAGCATGAACCCCAAGCCAAAAACTAAAAGTGAATTGAGGACTATTTGCCCATCTAAACGAATTTGGGTATGCAATACCAGACACACTTACCGTGTATCTTTTAATGGACAGACTTACGAGCATCCTAGCCAACCGTTAACAAAATAAACGAATTGGGGTTCAACTATCCATCTAAACAAATTCGGATATTCAATATACCAGACACATTTATCATGTATCTTTTAGTGAACAAATCTTAAGATGTCCTATAATCAATTCCAAAAGTTAATTATAAATATAATAAATAAAAGTTAAATTTAGTTATCTAAGAGTGAATTGAGGATTATTTGCCCACCTAAACAAATTTGGGTATTCAATAAACCAGACACACTTATCGTGTATCTTTTAATGGACAGACTTACGAGCATCCTAGCCAATTGTTAATAATATAAACGAATTGGGGTTCAACTGTCCATCTAAACAAATTTGGATATTCAATATACCAGATACATTTATCATGTATCTTTCAGTGAACAAACCATAAGATGTCCTATAACCAATTCAATATGTGAATTAAACATAAAATTCCATAAGTGAATCCAATTAAAAGGATTAAATAAGTAAAAGTTAAATTGAGTTTTATTTAATTAAGTTGGGCGCCTGTGGGATCATCAATAAATAAATTTGAGAAAATATCCCACAATTATAAAAGTTGGTATCACTAGTTACTAAGAGAATTGAGAAGTTTATATACTAATAAAGTAATTAAGTAAATTTTAAAGTTTTAATAACTCCGGTGAAGTATTATAGTCATCCGAGAAATTCTCATTAAATATTGAGACCAAGTTAAAATTCGTTTGACTATTTCACTATCAATCCACAGTCAACTATCCAAGTAAACGGTACAAGTCAGAAATTGGTCAGCAATTGGTTCCGAACACAAGCGTACCTCATCGGCCACCGTAGGTGCCAGATAGTCCTCTTACTTGAAACTGCCACACAGACCCAGATACCGCTTGCAGATCTCATCCCAGGATACATTTGGATTGACTGAAACATTAAAATAATTCAATTCATGTACAAATTCCTACCTAAGAAGGTAGTCAATCCACAATTTATACACCCTGAACAAAAGAAATCTATCTTAAGTTTCTATTCTTAAGTTAAATTAACAAGTTAATATTATACAAGTTAATAAACAAGTTAATATTATATAATAAGTGTAAAAAAAAATTACCATGAGTTATAACAATAGTGATCAATAAAAATTATAGTTTAAGTTTCACTAAGTGAACATAAGAAGCTAATATTAGACACTCATAGGTGCATCTAATATAAATGAGTTGTTACAATCATTAAATTCAAGAATACATATCAAGGGATGAGGCTCAACAGACCATGTGCTGATAACATCAAATTAAGTACCTTCACAATAATATTAGGTATTGAACAACTCCAATTATTAAGTTAATCACCATTTAAGTTTAACTCACAATTAATAAGGCATAAGACAGGCAACCTAAAATTTTGCCATGTGCTTATAAAGTCAGTGAAAAGATTGTCACAGCAATTTAGTTAATATTTAACATGTTTAGAAATTAAGTCAAATACTATTTAAGTTTATAACATAAAGCATAAGACAGGCAACCTAAAATTTTGCCATGTGCTTATAAAATCAGTGAAAAAGATTGTCACAGCAATTTAGTTAATATTTAATATGTTTACAAAGTAAGTTAAACACTATTTAAGTTTTAACTAATAAACATAAAGGCTTAAATTGGAAACTATAAATTTTCAACAATGTGCCTTTTAACTAGAATAGTGTCAAAATGTTTGACCTAAAAGAAAATAATTAAATAAGAATTAGCTAAAGATTACCAATTAATCTTAACCTTATTATAAAGGATCTACTCTTTATCTCTCAAATTAAAAGACGATTGTGTTGATTTAAACGGATTTATTTCTTCACAAGTGTTCGTTTCAACCGTCGAACAAGGAATGAATCACTTTCACTTTGCTTTCAAACGTCAAAAATGTCAAACAAAGTGTTGTCATAATCATCTCTGATTCGATACATTTAAATAATCGATTTAATTCATGATTAAATAGAATACTACTAGAATAATCTAATATTTACTAAATTTGATAATAATATAATTGTATGTATGGCATACTAGATAGGATTTTATAAATAAAAATACCCACATCTTGGCTAATTAACCTTACAACTCGGCCGTCCTGTGTAAGTGAGTCCTCTCACTTGCTTGTTAAACATTGTTATAATAACCAATTTACGTAACAATACATAACTAATAAAAAAGAAAAAAAATATAGGTTATAACTACTTGATTATAAATACATACTTTACAACTAATTTCATTTTCAATAATTCATTATCACAACATAAATTGAAATTTACTTTATAGCTCAAGATACTACATTATTATCACAATCTATGTCTGTAACAAATTCTCATTACAATCAAAATTTCGAAGTGTCTTTATATTCATATTATATTTATTTTTATCTCAATCTAGCTTATCATTTTAATCTAGGTCACAAATCTTTATCACAATTCAAATTCATGAAGCTGGATCTGCATTTTCATTCTTTGTTTCTTGCACAATCTGTCACGATCTTCGGTCAACTGTGCGGCACCGTTATCTTGGTACCATTCATATTCTGCACTGACCTCTATGACAAATTATGCTCACATCATATAATCTTACTCACTATCTTGCAATCATATGTGCGACATCGAATTCTCAATGCCATTCATTATCTGCACTGATTGCTCATGTATAAGTAATATATATCCTTAACAATGACACGCGGTCTCCACTCATTTTAATCAGGGAAGTTAATTAATCAATGTAAACTAGCATCTTATTGCTATCGACGAATTGAATAATTTTTATTCCCACCTACTACGTAAAATAATAGATCACTCTCTCTCTACCTCTATTTCTGTACCCTCACTCTGATCACTGTCAGTGCTTTCACTGGTGTAACCTTTGAAGTTCATCCAGGGATGGATTTTATCTAGCGCAACAACATTTTCATACCTCTTGTTACCTTTTCTTGTTAATGGGGTGTCTTCGACGAGAAATCTGTCATTTGGTAATATTTTGAGGATTCGATAGGGACCTTGGAATTTGGGGATGAGTTTATGTGATTTACCTACATGATCTTTGTCTATTACGGTCCTTTCTACCCTGACTAAATCACCTACGTTATATTTTGTCTGACCCTTTCTATGCTTATCAAACTGCTTTTTAGCATAATCCTGTTGTTTTTCTATCCTTTTCCTAGCATTCGACCTTAGTTTTACTAACGCATCACCATCAATTCGTTCAGTTGTTTCTGCAATTACGTCAGTCAATACATTTTCCGATGCATTCGTCAATCTGCAACCGAACAACAGCTCAGAGGGACTCTTCCCTGTTGTCTTATTAATAGTGGTATTAATACCTAACTGTACGTCACCAATGTAATCGTCCCATAAGTTGTCATTACCGCCATGACATTTTGTACCCAGAGCATCAATTATGGTTCGGTTAAACCTTTCGACCTGACCATTCGCTCTTGGAGTAGCAACTGCATTCAAGATGTGTTTTATTTTTAATTGATTCATATAATTCTTAAATTTTGCACTTGTGAAACAAGAGCCACGATCCGTTATAAGGCGAGAAGGAACGCCGAAGTAACTAAACTGTTCCTTAAATGCCTTGATTGCCGTGGTTGTCTTAGTATCTTTTACAGCTCGTATATTGATAAATTTTGTAAAGGCATCAATTATAACAAGCAAATACATGTTGCCTCTCCTAGAGCGAATGAACGGGCCTAGATGATCGGCATGAAGTGTATTGATAGAGAAACCATTCCGGTTTCTCTATCTTAGGTATGGGATGCAATACTCCTTCTTTAGGACCACCAGGTGCCTTATGGTGTGCACACTCTAAACAAGCTGAGACATATTTCTTAGTGAACCTACGCATTTTAGGAAACCAAAATATGCTTCTGATACGACTCAAAGTTTTTTCGAAGCCAAAATGTCCAACCTCATCGTGGTTCATGCGCAACACTTGCCACCTACATCCCCTCGGAACTACCCATCGCAATCCTTCTTCTAAAATTTTATACACATAACTACCTTTCAACTGATAATTCTTACGCACGTCAGCTACAAACTTCGTCTTGTCGTCTTCTAAGATGCCTCTTATACGTTTTATCTCACTATCATCACCCTGTACAGTAGCGATCCAGTCACGAACGTCTACGTGTAATACATCAAGAACATGCTCCGTATCCATATCGGTTGGCTCACTGACAGGGGCACGACTAAGAGCATCAACGTGAGCCATACGCGAACCCGGTCTGTACTCAATTTCAAAGTCGTACTCCTGAAACTGGATCCACCAGCGAGAAATTCGTGGTACAAGATCTCTCTTAGTTAGAGTGGTGCGAAGTGCGTTGCAGTCGGTGACTATCTTAAATCTTAGCCCTAGCAAATAGACTCGGAAACGATTTAAAGATGCGACAACCGCTAATGTTTCCAATTCAAAGGAGTGAAATTTTTGCTCATCTACTGTAGTTTTACGACTGTAATACGCCACTGGCCTAAGTAAACCGTCTTTACCTCTCTGTAGGAGAATCCCTGCAATACCTAGTTTCGAAGCATCCGTATGAATTTCGGTTTCTAAATGAGGGTCGTATAAAGCTAATATAGGGCGTTCAACTAATTTTGCCTTCAAAATTCTAAACGACTCCGCCTCCTCCACCGTCCATTTCCACTCGAATTTAGACTTTAACAGGTCTGTCAGTGGACGAGCAATCAGGGCGAAGTCTTTAACGAACCTCCGGAAAAAGCTAGTTAGGCCAATAAATCGTCTGACATCATGAACGTTTCGCGGAACTGGAAAGTTTTCTATAGCTAATGTTTTGCGCTTTCCTGGGCGTATCCCCTCACCACTTACATGAAATCCTAGGAACTCTAGCTCGGTACAGAAAAAACTACATTTTTTTACCTTAAGTGTAAGACCTGCGTCTTTTATAAGTTGAAGTACCTCCTCTAGCCGTCTCATTCCCTGATCAAAGGATTGTGCAGGAATCAATACGTCATCCATATAAATAATCGTATAACTGACTTTCGACAATATTTTGTTCATCGCTCGTTGAAAAATAGAAGGAGCGTTTGCTAATCCGAAAGGCATGCGTTTAAACTGATATTGCCCATCGGGAGTAACAAATGCAGTCTTGTCTTGAGACTTTGCCTCTACTGGAATCTGGTAGTAGCCAGATGCAAGATCTAAACTTACAAATAAAGAATTACCAGCTAGTCTGTCAAGTTGATCATCAATCAAGGGCAGTGGATAGTGTTCCTTTTTTGTTTTATTATTTAATGCACGATAATCGACACATAATCTGCTTTCACCAGTCTTTTTCTTTACCAGCAAAACTGGGCTAGCGTAAGGTGAATTTGACTCGCATACTATGCCTGCATCGATCATTTCGTTCACCATAGATTGAACCTGTTTACGCTCCGGAAAGGAGAGCCTATACGGACGATAAACTACTGGTTGCGAGTCACTTAATTCGATTTCCATTTTAATTACATTAGTTAATCCCAGGTCTTTTAGGTTATCTGAGAAACAGGTTTCGTACCTTTTGAGCAGCTCTTTTAATTTATTAACCTCATTTTCGCTTAGCTGTTTGCCATAATTGAAAACAAAATTAGTCTCAGCATTTTCAAAATCTAATAAATTTATACTCAAGTAGTCTCTGGTGCATACAGCTCGTGTAATGAGCGTACCCTTATTTAAACAAACCGTACTGTCACTAAAGTTTTGCACCAGTATCCTAACCTCTCCGTTTTCTATTTCATATTCACCCGGCATCAAATAATATTCTTTCTGTGACGTGCCTCGTAAGGAGCCACTAACGTGGACTACACCCGAATATTTGTTTGTTGAAATACACGGTAATGGATACATTTCCTTAGGTGGTAATACAATATCGGTTTTCAAACTTAATTGTAATTTAACTGAATCATCACGAGTAAATATTAATGAATGTGTAGTTTTCGTTATGACGATACCTGGTTTTTCTGTGAAACTGTGTCCAATTAAAACTGAATATTTAATAACGCTATCATCAACGACGTACGCGTTGACTTCCTCCACAATACCTTGAATTTCAATAATGACGTTTGATACACCCATTGGCATTACTATACTCTCGCCTATACCCCTCATAGTCGGTAAGTTGCTATCAGTCCACGTGAGTCCCCTCCTAACAGCCTCACTGTGACGAATCAGCGTACATTGGCTGCCCAAATCCACGTAGCCTTGAATAACTTCACCGTTGAGTTTCAGATACATTAAATATTTATTGTCATTAGAATTATTTGTTTCAATACGCATTACATCTTTTTCTTTAGGTTTATCAGTTTTATTAGCCGAGTCAGGGGGTAATCTGGGACAGTTAATTGACAAATGGCCTAATTTGGCACAAACATTACACTTCAAAATCTTTTTTGTGCATTTGGTACTAAAATGCCCAGGTTCATTGCAGTTAAAGCATACAATTGACGCATTATTGTGTGACTTCGAAGTCTTAGTTTCGCTGCCATTAGCCGTCTGCCTAACACTGTTACTGGATACCGAAGAAGTAGCGTTGTTACGTTTACCATAGTTCACCTTTGTCCTATCTGGTTCACGAAGCTGTTGCTTGATTGATTGAAAATATGTGAGAACCTGCTCCGGCTCCTGACATTTTGCTGCTTTCGCGCCTAACCTCAATGACCGATCCTCAATCCCATATAGTAGGCAATCTACCGCACGTTTACCGCGTATTTCGCATCGATTTATTAAATTAATTTTTTCATAATAATAATGTTCCAAAGAATCGTTAAATCTCACACGTTTTGATAGCATCTCGGTGAGTAATTCGGCATAGTCTTCACTACTCGGAAATGACTGCTCCAGTTTGCTTTTTCACTCAGACCATGAATACGACATAGATGGAAGGGCCTGGTACCACGATTTAGCAATCCCTGACAGTTTAGGCAGAGCGTAATGTATTATCTGGTCGTCGCCCCAACCGTAGAGCTTCGCACATTCGTCAACTTTATTGATCCACATAACTATAGTCTGACTCTTAATCATAGGGTCAAAATCTGGAATCACGTTGCCTAGCATGGGAAATTTGTTACCCTGAGGTCGACTATTGGTTAAAGCTTCCACCAAAGTAGCAAGAAACGCTTGCGTGTCATTATTAAGAACACTGGGAGTACTCACGTGACCAGGGAGTGGAGGTGTAAGACGCTCGATGCTGGATTCTGAGCAGCTGCTGCGGCCTCGCCTGTTGCGTCTCACCTCCAAGTCCCGGCTGCGACGATGTCGCCGGCGCTGCTCATATCTGCTGCTCTCACTGCGATACCCGTCACGGCTGCGACTCCGGCTCGGTTGATGACGGCGTCTCGTAGGCTGCTCACGGGAACTGCGGCCTCCACTTCGATGAGATTCCAACGAACCATCGCGATCAGTCGATCGCTGCCTTCGCTGCTTCTGCTTTTGCGTAGTGCTTGTTCTTGTTTCTCTGCTCCGGTCATGGCGACGTTTACGCTCATTGCTCTTGCGATTACCGCTAGTTTTATCCATTTTTTTTACTTGGATAATAAACAGTGACTTTCGTGCAGAAAAAAAATGCCACGTGGTTATTTATGGTAATATTTCTTCAAAATTGTGGGCGTAATTGATTGATCCCACTTCTGAGATAAAGGATCTACTCTTTATCTCTCAAATTAAAAGACGATTGTGTTGATTTAAACGGATTTATTTCTTCACAAGTGTTCGTTTCAACCGTCGAACAAGGAATGAATCACTTTCACTTTGCTTTCAAACGTCAAAAATGTCAAACAAAGTGTTGTCATAATCATCTCTGATTCGATACATTTTAATAATCGATTTAATTCATGATTAAATAGAATACTACTAGAATAATCTAATATTTACTAAATTTGATAATAATATAATTGTATGTATGGCATACTAGATAGGATTTTATAAATAAAAATACCCACATCTTGGCTAATTAACCTTACAATTACCACAAATAAACCTCATGCATCACGTTGGGCGTACATTGTAAAGAAAATATTTCTTCCACCGGCTAGCGTCAGAGATACTTTTGGCCTGAGACCCTTTTACCTATCTTCGGGTTTTGTACATGAGGTATGCATGCAGTAAATAAGAGTCCTTAGATTTGGTCTTCACATATATCACGTTTATTTATTGCACTTCAACACACTATATGGCACTCCGTTCTCAGAAAATTGTATGTTCAACTTACAATTTATGTCGAAACACTTTTACCACATCGTTCGATGATTATGGGTCCAGTTCAGAGGTCCTCAAACGGCATCTACGCCGTTGTCATCTAATCTTGGGCATTTCTGGACACGTGGGTGCTTATGTTCAGAACCCTTCGCTATTGTCAAAACTGCATAATTCTTCCTAAATATGACGTGACTATGATTCGACCATTTTTATATTTTTATCCTTAAAGTAAATCTAACGTAGGAACCCTGCCAACAAATAGAAAGATTTGATCAGACTCCCGAATGCCACGCGCTTAAGACTTAGCATCAGCACAGAAAAAAAGCCCAAAAAGACTACTTACATCGTCCTACATCCGAATGCCCAATGCACTTGAACTTAACTCTGGTTCCAGCTACCTTTCGAGACATCATAGGTGCTTTTAAGTAGTTTTTCCAATAAATAAAATTTCTTAGACAGACTCGTTGCAGATCAACTTGGAAAAAAGAAAGACGTCCTACGTCAATCTGTCATCTGTCAACTCGCAAAATAACGCTTCATTCCACGAATCTAAATTTATTCTATTTTTAGGTGTTACAACTATTAATTCAATAATAAAGTGAAACAAAAAGAAAACAAGACAATTCTGATGTTTGTGTGAATGTGTGTGCGTGAGAGTGAGAGAAAGTGTGTGTGTGAGAGTGAGTGTGTGGGTGATGGTGTAATGGGCTTGTGTATTAAATTTTAGATCGTTCCATGCCAGCAAACGTTACCTTAAGGGTTTCAATAAACTTTCTGTTGCATTGTAATCAATGCCTTGAAGCCACGAGCAAACTTTTTTCTTGCACTGTGCTCTAGAAAGAGGATAAATTAAAAGCTGCTTGTTAATTTTATTGTATAGGTATGGACCCAGGAAACCGTAAAAATTATGTGCCAGACTGAAATTATATCTATTAGTCGTGCAGACATCAGTAGTTCTCCTCTTACCTGAGTTTGTTTTGGAGTCGTAAGACAGTTCCGAGTGCTTCTTAATAACTGTCCGGCGAATAAAAAGCTGCCTAACGGTCAGTACCTTACAGCGCTGATACAGATCAAAAGTAGGGTATCGTATGGGTAGGAAAGAACTTACTTTTAATATGGCTTTTTGGGCTGTCTCCAGTTTCAGAAGGTAAGTTTTAGGTGCTCCACCCCAAGAAGTTCTACAATAAGACAGTAAGGATTGGCACAGTGCGAGATAAACAGTTTTAATTAAGGAAGTGTCAGCAATATGACGCAGAGATTTAAATATATAAATAAGTTTTCTAATTCTAGATATTAAGGTCTCAATGTGGTGTTGGAAATTAAGTTGGTTATCTATTATAACATCCAAATATTTAATGGTGCTAGTTTTTGACAAAAGCGGACAATTACATGAATTGTTGGATGGTAAGTTGCAACTGTGCGAGATAATGGGAAGGTTTGGTATGTCCTGCTTTCTGAGTGTTTATGTCATGAACTTAGTCTTTTCAACATTTAAGTTAAGGATGTTGTCATTAAGCCATTTAGATACATGGTTGAACCCGTTTTGAGCGTGTCTAAAAACATCTTACCACGTGTCACCATAAAAAAGTAATGCAGTATCATCGGCGAAAGAAATTATTTTCCCATTGGTCAAGTCTATGTTACAAAGGTTGTTTATGTAAACTAGAAACAGGGTCGGGCCGAGGATACTGCCTTGTGGGACTCCATATTCAATCAGCAGTTCATCACTGGTCCAAACATCCACTCTAACAACCTGTGTACCCTTCAGGTAACTCGCAAACAAATCCAGTGGCAAACCTCTAATTCCCAAATGTTCTAGCTTGTTAATCAAGATAGGGAGAGACACTGTGTCAAATGCTTTGGCTAAATCGAGATAGATGGCTAAGGTCTTTTTCTTATTGTCTAGCTTAGATATTATTAATTCAGTTAGTTGATTAACAGCATCTGACGTTGATTTATTTGCGCGGAATCCAAATTGGGATGGAGACAATGGCGCGGATTCTCTTGTTCAATAACTAAACTATAATTAGAGAATTGCAATCTTTTACTAAAAAGTAGTGCGAGAAAAGGACGGCTATTCTATTCTATATTTTTAAAATGGCAAGCAAAGCCGATGTCGACTATTCTGCCAATGTCTAAAGTTAAATGGAAGAGCAAGTATGTTATAATAGAAAGTAATTTAAAAAACTGAAACGGTAGACAAACACTAAATTCTTCGATTAATAAAGGACGGCTATAGCTATGAACTAAGTTAGAGATGTCAAACTAGTTTACGCCTTGCGCTTCGCCGTGTTTTTAGACGACATGTTTTTACGTGTACCCTTAATTTGTATGGAAATATTAGTTCAAACTAAATTTGACAGCTCTAATTTACGTCCGTCTCTTTCTTGTTTTATTAGAGAGAAAAAGATAGCAATAGCCTAAATTAAGTTTAGTTTGTGCACAACAGAATCAACACCAATAGCTGATTTGCTTCCAGAAATTTTACAAGTCTGATGTTCATAAGGCGCTCCATTATTTTAGATAGGGTTGGAAGGATGGAAATAGGTTTATAATTATTGACACAGCATCTATCCCTCTCTTGAAAACCGAGATTATTTGAGATTTTTTAAATGCAGACGGGAATACACCCGTAGTAAATGATAATTACATAAAAAAGTTAAAGGAGGAACAATGATGTCAGTAAATTGTTTTACGAAACTCGCTGAGACTTTATCAACCCCCACTGCACAGTTATTCTTGAGGTTAGAAACTAACGATTTTATTTCAAATTCATCTGTAGGCAAAAGAACTATTGAATCAATAAAAGAATCAGCTGTTTGTAACGAACTAGCGTCATTTGGTGTATTAGTTTTATTAATTGTAATTTTTTCAGCCAAAGATTTACCAACGCCCGCAAAAAACGAGTTTATATCATTGACGGAAGCTGACGGTTTGTTGGGGCAAATTAATTGTGTTGCTTTGTCTTTTTTCTTTGAGGTATATGTAATATCTTTTATGGTTTCCCACAACTTCTTGTTATTATTTCCGGCTTTCCTAATCAGATCCTTTTCATAGTCAAGCTTAGTTTTCTTTAAAATATTATTACAAAAATTCCTGTATCTTCGATATGTGCATTTTATAATTTCATTTCCAGGATTTTTCTTTGATTTTACATAAAGTTTGTCACGGTTTCGCATACATTTCAAAAGTCCCTTAGTTATCCAGGGCTTAAGTATTAATTTGCGTACGGGGCGAGTGTTATTTTCTATGACATTCGAGAGCAATCCTACGAAAAAATCTGCTGCTACGTTAACATCAGTCATGGTATATAACGGACTAAAATCAGTACATTGCATGCTTACGTTTAATCCTTCGGAGTTAATACGACAGCATGTTTTTTTAATTGATTGCTTAGATTTAGTGTCCATGAATAGTATAACGAAATCATGATCAGTAATAGATGTCTGTGCCACGTAGCAATGAGCAGTCAGGCTTGTCTTCAATATTATATGATCCAAACATGTACGACTGTGAGTAGGGATCGTGTGGGCTGGAAGCAAGCCGTGAAACGCAATCATATCAAGGTAAGGGGAGGATCTTTGATCTTGGATACCGGGCGCAATATCAATATTGGTATCACCAACCAATACAACGTTCTTAAATGATGAATAACTAAGAAGGCATTCATTGAGCGACATTAAGAAGTTGTTAATATTTCTATTGCCTGGTGGTCGATAAATGGCAATTAAAATGGTGTCTGGATTGACTTTTAATACAAGAATGTTCGCGTCAGAGAATTCTGGTTCATCAATGGTAGACAAATCAGTGTTCTTACAATAAATCACGGCACCTTCATTTCGCGGATGGTTGTTAGAAGTGGAAAAAGATGTTTATCCGTCAATTAAAGGAATGTAAGAAAATATCCCACTCGATATTAGATCTAGATAATAACGTTTGAAAACTCGGCAAGTTACGGTGAATACTGCGTATATTTTGTGTAATAATCTTTATTGAAGTTTTAGGATTTAGTAAATGGTTCTTGCAGTCCTCTATTTCACATGTTGCTGATTTTGCAACAGCAAAACAGTCTAAGTCATTATTAAAGTTTTTGGTGAAATGGGCCATCTTTCATTGTTGGGTATTGCGCACATCGGTATTTGCAGGTATAAAAATGTTGATTCATTGAAACAAGTCTCGTTTACGAACAGCTGAAGCATAGGAACAGTTAAGTTTAATATGGAACGATATTTTAATTTCTAGGGATCGTAGTAGGTGGCGTTCTGCACTTTCTGCCCACCCCCTTGTGATGAAAGCGTGAATTTATGTATGTTTATGTGTTTAGGAATATGATGCATGTATTGTGTTGTGTTTGTGTAAATAGGTGAGTGTTGTAAGTAAGCAATAAATGTGCATAACATGATTAAAATAAAATGTTTTACCGTTGTTGCCGCTCTCACGACAGGTTAGTGAACTCATATTTATAAATGGTGTTCTATTTCGTTTCTAGTTTTATGCCATTTAGTTTGTTTGAAATTTTTATTTTTTTATTTTCGATGTTAGGATATTTTTGATAGCTTAAACTTATTCTTATAAACTAGTATTGTCAGTGTTTTCATTTATTGTCGTATTGTCTTCTCCACGCTGTATATATTTATACCGGGTGAATTTGAATAAATGCGACAAAATGAAATGGGAGCTTCAGTTACAGTAACATAGTGAATAAACTGTTTTTTCTACAATCTAAATCGTTAAAAAAAAATACGCGATTATCGTTTTCAAAAGGTCCATTGATGTTATTATCTTTATTTATGTACGAATTATCGGTATTCCAGCAAAATATTTAATATGCAAAATAAATAAGAAAAATTAAAGTATCAAAAAATCTCGTCCGACTCATCGCAGTGCTCAATAATCGTCGTGGAGTACTCATGTTATTAAACGTTGCCGTTCATAGCGGTCATTTACTTAATTTTGCCTATTTTCTAATGTAAGTATCGCGCGACGTTGCCAAACCTCGCATGAGCGCCAGCGCTGACATCCCTTCCCGGCGACCGGCCCGCCGCCCACCTTCCTTCGACCTTCGTTCATTAGTTGTCCTAAAACGTTTGTAGGTCACGGTCGCGCGCGCATTCCGCAAATCCTACTTTACGTATTGCGAATAATTTGTATTGTTGTCTTGTGTTTGAGCCATAACAATGCCTAGGACGAGACGAAATAGTCGTGAACCATTAACAAACGTACAGTATCTCGATATTATCGTGTGCGTGTGTAAACTTAAGGACAATTTGCGGCGCCGTGCTCAATTGTGTTTACAAAACGGAGGTGGACATTTTGAACAATTATTAAAATACACGTAAGTGTAACGATTTGATTTATTGTAAATACTTAATAATTATTGTTAATACTGTGATTCCAACTTTTTAAATACGCCAAAAATACAATAATTGATTTGTTGTTGTAACAAACATTATTCAGGTTATACCTCATACTAAAACATTGTTTTACTATTTACTTTTATTGTATATTTGATCGTCCTAAGCCGACAAAAGTATGAAGGGAAATTTGGTTTCACTAAATTTTTATTAATCGTGCGCGCGGGAAAGAGATGCGCGGGCGGCCGGGCGGACGGAGGCGGCGCGGCGGCGCGATTCATTCATAGCGACAATGTACCTAAATCGTGCCCACTACACGAAAACGGTAGTACGCGAAATTCTTTGATACTTTAATTATTTTAACGCTTTTCGTAACACTGATCAATTATTTTTTAATTTTTCATTTAATATTTTATACATTTTCTGGACAACACGTATTATTGTATATTTAAATTTGTCGCATCTATTCAATTTCACCCTGTATATTTTTTTTATAGATTTTTAATATATTTAAAATATATACATATTTTTAAGTAAACTTGTCACAATTCTCTTAAAGAAACTCAGCCTGCACGTGTATTTTTATAAACGATGTTGTACACTGTATTGTATTTCGAATACTGGCTAGGCTAACGGTTTTTACAGCTGCTACGAAATAGCAGGTATATATTAGAGTCCGACCGAAACAGGTTTTTCGGCCGAAACCGAAAACGAATATTCGGCCGTGGCTTCAGTTTCGGCCGAAACCGAAACCGAAACTCACGTGGTCCAGTATAAAATTCCTTAAAATACTGAAATTTGGTGCATTTTACCTATTATTCTGCATTAATTAGGACATGAAATGGAAACACAGTATATTAATTTTGTTGTAATCATTTCATATAATATAAAAAAAATATTAATAATATTTTTATTATTTTTCAGTTATCAATAATCAAATCACTAATTGTTACTGTTTCATTAAATACTAATTATTAGTACATATTTTGAAATCTTATTAATTAATACTTTGGTTTGTATTTGTACTTAGAAGTCAATCAATCAATCTCTTTTAGGTACCTCTTATATAAAAATAATAATTACTATTACACTCTTAGTTCCAGTCTCAACAAAGATATTCGAAGAAAAGAAACGAAGTTAGGCAAGAGTGTACGACAACTTCCGAAATCAGTTTCGATTTCGGCAAAGGTTCGGCCAATTTTGACCGAAACCGAAACTGCCGCCGAAACTTGATTTTTGGCCGAAACCGAAACGGAAACCGAACTTTCGGTCGGACACTAGTATATATGTAGTAAGACCCAGACCCGCCTAGCCCCTTCCCCACTTCTCTATGAAATACCTTTTGATGGGCTAAAATTTTTCGTAGGTCACTCAGGTATATAAGTTATCTTAAAATAGTTATAAATAGGCATATACGCATATAATTTAAAGAAGATTCTACAACTTTCTCCTAATATTGTAGATGTCTTATTAAATATTAATTTTATTAACTTATTGGTTTGTTAATTATAGTAGTATATTTTGATTTGCAATTTTTTTTAATCAATGTAACATGTAATCTTACGTTTTTCGAGTAATTAAAGTGTAAATTTTAATAAATAGCTCAAAATTGTATATTTTTTTTTCGATTTTTTGCATTTTCTGAGAAGATTTACTGTACTAAAATTTTTTTTTTTTGACCTTCGGAAAGTAGAGATTTCAACGAACAGAAAGCATACCAACTTTTTGAAAAAAGCTGATATTTTCACGGGTGAATTTTCGATTGAAAATTAGGGTGCTTTTTCGATATTAATTCAAAATAAGGTAAAAAATAAATATTTCTAATCAAATAAATTACAGCGTATTTGGGACATAATAAAAAACTTTTTTACAAAAAAATAGAACCGACTTCCAAAAAAAGTCCAAAATAACTTTAATTTCGGCAGTCGGTGTTCCTGTTTTGTGTCTTTGTTTTTTGACACCGACTTCCGAAATTAAAGTTATTTTGGACTTTTTTTGGAAGTCGGTTCTATTTTTTTGTAAAAAAGTTTTTTATTTTTCACTTTTTAGTGTTGGTTCCCCATTCAACTGTGTTAACAATTCATAGACATACGATAGCAGCAATCGCAGTTGATTTGCTGTCAATTTTTGAAGAGTTCCGTTGTCTGTCTCCGAAACCCATCATCAGATCTTTTTGAAATTTAAATGGGACCATTTCGGAATAAACCCCTTTCGAACAAAAAAAGAATTTTGCAAATCCGTCAATATATGACGGAGTTATGCCAAAAAAAAATACAAACATCCGAATTGATAACCTCCTCCTTTTTCGAAGTCGGTTAAAAAGGTAAGTTTTCACCATATTTCGTGAAAAAAATTTTTTTTTTTGTAAAAGATAAAAATAAAAAACCAAATAAGTACTTGGTTTTTTGAATTTTTCACATAAATTTTGAGGTTATGTGAAAAAGTGTAAATACGAAAGTTTTAGATCTTTTTATTCCCTACAACTTTGCCATTTGACTTTTTTCCATAGGACTTTTAGTTTTGCCGGAAATCGAGATAAACCGTTTTTTACCCTTTAATATAATATAATAATACGTAAGTATTGTATTTTATTTAATTCAACGCAATTTTATTAAAATTTAAATATGGCTCATAATACCTACACATAATAATCTATACTATTATTATAAAAAGGTTTGTGAGGTTGTAGGGGCTAATCTCGGGATCTACTGAACCGATTTTGAAAATTCTTTCACCAGTTGAAAGCTACGTTATTCTTAAGTGCTATAGGCTATAAATATTATCGAATTCCACGCGGACGAAGTCGCGGGCGAATTGCTAGTATTAAATAAATCAGTAATCATAATCTCTAAAATAGTTAGTACCTATATGCGCGAGATCAGACATGGCTGTATAGACTCTTTGCCTTTGCTATTTTTAGGATTCCGTACCCGAAGGGTCCAAACGGAGCCCTATTTCTATCACTCACGTGTCCGTCTTTCTGTCTGTCCGTCGTCTATCACACAGGTTTTGCAGCCAAACGGTTGGAGCTACAGTCTTAAAATTTTCACAGTATAAGCATCTTGTTGACCCTAAGCCATACAAATAATAAAAAATACATTTGGTACGGAACCCTAAATTTGCTATGTCCGACACGTATTTGGCCGGTTTTTATCGATACCTGACTATCTACAAACCGGTAACAACACTATCGCTCGGTGACGGCGAAAACTCGGATGCAGACTCGGATCAGTCGCTCGACCGATCCGCATATTGTAAGAGGGCGAGCGGCCTGTGTTGGTAAACAAATCCGAAACAACACGACCGTAATTTTAGTATGTTTTATTTTTAAAAATGAGTAAATAGTAAAAATGTGGTTAAAAATTACTTATACAGGGTGTAACGGAAAGGTGTGGTCATATTTTAAGAACTGCATCTGCCCATCGATATAAACTACTTTCTTCAAAAAAAGCCGAGGAAATTCTAAAAATTTTTTTTTACCTGCCATACAAATATTGAACAGCTGATGATCAGTTTGTATGGAAAGTCCAATATTTTTTTTGGGAATTTTCAATTTTTTTTTAGAGAAAGTTGTTCATTCGCATGGGCAGAACCGGCTCCCAAAATATGACCACACCTTTCCGTTACACCCTGTATATGAAAGGTAACTCATCTTTTTGTAAATTTGACGTGGCAGATATCTTTTTGCAGCAAAAAACTTAACAATTCGGCATTTTTGTAGGACGTCTATTCAGCCGCGCAACTAGATTTAGTCTAGTGAAAAGTGCGGCTGCAACTACTTGTACTTTGACAGAGGGGAACGCCTGTATCAGCAGTATGGAGGTAACTAAGAGTAGATATTTATATCTACCTACCTATCAAGCTTTGATGTACTAGTTATTTACTGTACCTATAGCTATGTAAGTTCCTATTAATGTGGTGTGTTGGGAAAAGGTTGATTAATTAAAGCTATGTAAGTTCCTATTAATGTGGTGTGTTGGGAAAAGGTTGATTAATTAAAATGCAGAGAGACAAGACAAGGTATTTATTTCCAATAGGCTTGTCATGAATCGAAAATCTAATGGCCCGTTCGCAAAACTAGGTCTTCGCGGAGAAGAACGAACCAAGAAACTCCACGGTAGCTCCCTTATGGTATTATACCCACACATCATTAATAATAGTTTATCACAATAAATCAAATTCTATGATCTATCGCTTGTGCCAATTTACAACGTGAAATATCTTGCCATTTAGAAGCAATAACAGTGACAAGGCAAAGAACATGAACATGAATAGGTATTCCTTAATACCATTTAATATAATTAGAAACAAGGGCCTTAACATAGCACATACACAGAATCAACACAATTATTAGCAACAATCAAGATATAACATCAAATAACTTACGTGAGCCTTTGTAATCAATCTTTCACATCAAGTATATTAGCAGTTATTAGAACAGAGCTTCGTCTCCATGAGGTTGTATATATTACACTTTCAGCAACTTAATAATGAATCAGAGTAACTAGTAACACATCTTTTATAGTAAGTTGTGAGTAGATACTTTTCTTAAACGTCACATATAATATCCCGCCATTTTCTACCAATCACAGATTGTCATGAATAAACTAATAATAGATGTGATAATAATCATTATTGTGTAATCCAATTGTTTTAAAACATAATATGATTGTATTAAGCAATTTAATAACACTGGATCTTTAATTCTTAGTTGATATTCGAAGAATATCAACACTATCTGACAGTATTGTCCCAATCGTTTCAGACAACTTATTACATTAAAGTAGCAATATAAAATACAAGATACAACACAACGATCATTAAAAAATGCGTAATAATTTATAGGAGTATTATCAATTCAGCTTTTTAGAAGTTAAGCGTTTTATATCTGTACACACAATAAGATTTTCTTAGGTAGGTACGTCTACATTTGTTCCAAGGTTCATAAATGTGACCAATGTTTAAAATGCAACGACCAATATTCTTGGAAAATCAAAATATATAATGAAATGATATCACATAATTCATTAAATCTAACACGGCCATACTGAAAAATACTTCGTCCTCGAAGATCTAAGTAATATTTCATTTTACAGCTTTGATTTGATAGTAACATTATAATCATAAAATAGAAAGAATTTTCTAATGCTACATTATCTTAAAAATTTCAAGAATAAGCGCCGAAAGGAGATGAAGTTGCTCATTGTTTCTTCTGTTAACAAAGTTCTAATTTGTATATTAAACTAAATTTTGCCCTCTCAATATACTCATTACTAAGAGTTAAAATGCAAATTTGCCGTCATGGAATGGTTTTTTAAGATACTAAGACTCGCAAAATTTCATAATTAAATTAACAGAAACACACATACACTTCTTGGTACTCTTAATGTCAACATACCATAATAAATAATTTTGTTATACATAAGTACTAAAGCGTTTTCGCCTTGTAATGTCTTATTAAAATCCTCATTAGAAGTCTTATTAAATTAAATTGCATTACATTATATTAAAATATGTAATGCACTGTTTTTTTTTTCTATTATTTTTGGTGAAAAATAAATTGATTATTTAAAAAAATTATCAATATAAAATTAGTAAGTAGTTAGCTTCTATTAAAGCTAGGCAGTGACACACAAAGATACAGCAATATGACTATTTAGAAAAGTTATACGACTTTTATTTGCTAAATCTGTGTCTTAAATACCAATAACATAAAAAAATTAAAGATTTTTGTAAAAGAAACAACAAAATTATATTTATATACATTCGGTTAAGATTTATGTTTTATTAAATAAACATATTGCCATTGTATACTGACAACATACAATGCTTCTGGCATAGACATGATGGTCTCTTTCAGTCGCTGCCTACGACAGACCAACACCAACCAGGACTTATTTTATTTTATTTAACAGCGAATACTTGAACCAAATTCATAGTCACGCCAATACCATTCACCCGCTGCCGGTGAGAACCATTGGTGCCAAGTAAAAGGCTAAACAGCGAATACTTGAACCAAATACATACGAAATGTCAATCACATTCACCCGCTGCCGGTGAGATAACCGACACCAAGTAAATGGCCTAGCAGCGAGTAAGTTATAACTTAGTCATTCTGACCGACATTCTTATTCCATTCACCCACTTGTGGTGAGACTAATTAACTTAAATAAAGTGAATTACCGGTATCAATACTTTTTCAAAATATCTGGGAAATCATTCATTCAACATTATTACAACGTCGAGCTGAAACATTAACCCGTACTAATACATAGCTCGGTCAATCTGACAATATCATTGCCACAGATAACGTAGCAAACAGATGTATTTCATACAAAGAATTTAGATCGCCGTAACTAGGTATTTCGGCAGGTAGTCTGGTAATAATAAACCTGTTCGTGCCAGTCTGGCGCACCTCGCTAGATGGTGTTAGCAGCGACGGGTTGAAAGTTGAATAAATTTACTTTAAATCCTTACTTTACTGATATTTTCTCACACATTGAGGCAATGTTTTTGGCACTTCATAACAGTTTCACTGTATCAAAATGTGTTACCATACAAATTTTGAAAGATGCAAATGGAAAAACTCAACTTCAATCAGCGACATCTATATGAAATCGATGCATACCACTCCATAATTATAATAAAAGTTATTTGAACTAAATTTTCTTTGTTCGAAATGGGCACCGTGCCAGTTCCAAATATGTAGTTCAGTTCTGAACATCATTTTTCTATTAATATTTTTATAGTTTTTGAAATGTCCACTCTGACCAGTACTTTACTTTCGAAAAAATAATGAGTGATAGGTACCTGTTTAGAAATAACTAGCAATAATACCCTCCAAAAGTCACAATGACATCCGTTATTTACCCCAGACTTCAAAATATGCACTTACAAAGCATTGATATCCAAAAAAGAAGAATGACTTTAGAATTTTCGTCTGCTATTTGTGAAATCTGAACCAATATTGGGCTAATGATCAGCTAACAGTGACAAATATTACTTTCGATCATAATAATATTATATCAGAAAATACTCACTACCGATAAAAACTGAGAATATATATTCTATTTATTTCATGGCAATAAACCAAGTACCTATTAATTATGTTTTCTTATTCATAATTATAGTGTTTTACCTCAAAAGACATCGTAATAAAATTATTTGTGAACAACAAAATCTAATGTTCGCAATTTTGTATCCTATACCTCCATTTCAATGACAAAATACAATTCTTAGCCCAACTTCGAGCACTAGAATTGACTATTCCGAGCCTTGAATCCGTAAGTACTAGAATTCACAGTTCTTAGTCATAACTCGGCAAGCACTAGGATGCAAAGTTTCATTTTTATTTTCATTGGCATTTTAGTGTTCAACCTCTCATTGCTCATAAGCACTGGAAAAATATACATTTATTAGAAAGTATTAATTCTCCCTTTCTTGAGAAACACACTGTAAAGAATCGTATCAAAGCCAATTGAAACTTATTTTCAGACTAAGCCAAATTCATGGTCGTCAAAATATGAAATGATTGATTTATTTTACTGTTTCTAAAGATTCGAAACATTTATTTTTAAATTCATTTATTAAAATGAACTAACCTTGAAAAATTATGAATTACTTCGTTACAGCTGTCGCCTTAATTATCATTTGTTTTAACAAACAGAGCAGACTAGTTTCTTGTAAACATACACTAATATCGACTTTACGTTTATCCTTTGTAACGCCAACATACTTATAAATGCGGGTACCCACTGTTTCCATAACAAGTTAGGAATACTTTTATAAAAATACCCTCTGTTAATCAAAATAACAGGACATAAAATACCATGTGTAAAATACTCTTGGCATTTAAAATTACGGTGAAACAGCCTTAGCAGAGTGTCACCATTTTATATCAATTAAATAATATTGTTGTCTGTCATGTTTCTAGTAAATAAATTAGAAATATTGTAAATATGACTTAAGGGGTTATCCATCTTAATAACTCTTAAGGTATTCAACATTTACAGACATTTTCACCCTCCATTTATATCATATTTTAACAGTAAACAAATAAAAATGATGCAAGGCCTTACCGACTTTTGCTATTTGTGCTACAGCTATCGGCTTCGTTGCCGAGGAAATACGCCCGATGCTTTCACAAAAATTAGAAGATGTTGTCCCAATACTCGTACAGCTTTAAGGTTCACAAGCCATGCAGCTTTTAGATTCGCAGTACCCTTGTGTGGGGCGGCATCGCGATGTCATCTTATTAGTGCGAGTAGACTCTTATAAGGCATTCAGAAAAACAGCCATTGCTCCAACATCGTTCATGAAAATAACAAAATAAAATTCATTAAAAATCTGATATGTAA
The DNA here is from genome assembly GCA_951329385.1 of Polia nebulosa. Taxonomy (NCBI): domain Eukaryota; kingdom Metazoa; phylum Arthropoda; class Insecta; order Lepidoptera; family Noctuidae; genus Polia; species Polia nebulosa. The sequence continues at coordinate 32,162,257 of OX589604.1, forward strand.
GCCAGAGAACTATCCCACTTCTGATGTCAGCAGTATGGAGGTAACTAAGAGTAGATATTTATATCTACCTACCTATCAAGCTTTGATGTACTAGTTATTTACTGTACCTATAGCTATGTAAGTTCCTATTAATGTGGTGTGTTGGGAAAAGGTTGATTAATTAAAATGCAGAGAGACAAGACAAGGTATTTATTTCCAATAGGCTTGTCATGAATCGAAAATCTAATGGCCCGTTCGCAAAACTAGGTCTTCGTGGAGAAGAACGAACCAAGAAACTCCACGGTAGCTCCCTTATGGTATTATACCCACACATCATTAATAATAGTTTATCACAATAAATCAAATTCTATGATCTATCGCTTGTGCCAATTTACAACGTGAAATATCTTGCCATTTAGAAGCAATAACAGTGACAAGGCAAAGAACATGAACATGAATAGGTATTCCTTAATACCATTTAATATAATTAGAAACAAGGGCCTTAACATAGCACATACACAGAATCAACACAATTATTAGCAACAATCAAGATATAACATCAAATAACTTACGTGAGCCTTTGTAATCAATCTTTCACATCAAGTATATTAGCAGTTATTAGAACAGAGCTTCGTCTCCATGAGGTTGTATATATTACACTTTCAGCAACTTAATAATGAATCAGAGTAACTAGTAACACATCTTTTATAGTAAGTTGTGAGTAGATACTTTTCTTAAACGTCACATATAATAGCCCGCCATTTTCTACCAATCACAGATTGTCATGAATAAACTAATAATAGATGTGATAATAATCAATTATTGTGTAATCCAATTGTTTTAAAACATAATAAGATTGTATTAAGCAATTTAATAACACTGGATCTTTAATTCTTAGTTGATATTCGAAGAATATCAACACTATCTGACAGTATTGTCCCAATCGTTTCAGACAACTTATTACATTAAAGTAGCAATATAAAATACAAGATACAACACAACGATCATTAAAAAATGCGTAATAATTTATAGGAGTATTATCAATTCAGCTTTTTAGAAGTTAAGCGTTTTATATCTGTACACACAATAAGATTTTCTTAGGTAGGTACGTCTACATTTGTTCCAAGGTTCATAAATGTGACCAATGTTTAAAATGCAACGACCAATATTCTTGGAAAATCAAAATATATAATGAAATGATATCACATAATTCATTAAATCTAACACCTGCGTATGGCTACTCCGCTCCGGTGCGCCGGTGACCCGTGTTGCTCTATGCTCCTACATAATCTAAGGCTCCCACACCGTAGTCCGTGCCGCTCTGTGTCGTGGCGTCGCACTCATTCGGTTGTAAATACTTTTGTTCCCGCCGCTCCCCGCACCGCGCGCTGCTGTAGCGATTCGCTCGGAGAAAATCGCGAGCGTTTTTGCTGTGAGCGGCGTTTCGTGGCGTGCTTCAAACATTTTAATACCTTCGATCTTACCACTCGCTGCACTGCGTTAAGCTGCCGCTCACAGCGGCCAGGTCGTGAACGGGCCGTTTAGGTGTTTAATGAACATAATGCACAGGTACAACTCAGCGGGCCCGCGGGCGGCACTGGGCGCGGGGGCGCGTGGTGCGGGGGCTGGGGGGCGCGGGGGCGCCCGCTACTTTTCCGCGCCGCCGCCCGCGCCCGACGCTCTCGCCGACGCCGAGCTGGCGCAGCGCACCCGCGCCTTCCGCGACATGCTCGCTCAAAATCCCGCAGACGAAGCTCTGTGGCTACGGTTTATCGAGTTTCAAGTATGTTTCCTGCGGTTTATTTATTTAAACTTCATGTACAATAGTGGTACATAGGCGGCCTTAATGCAACAAGGCATTCCCTACCAGTCAAACTTTGGGTTAAATAGACTACTCTCTCTCTGCGGTTCGAGGAGTTTGATTGTAATGAATTCCAAAATTATTAAATGTACCAAGACAAATGGCAACTGAAGCCATTTCCAAAAATGCCTTAAAAAATGTCCTCCTGAAACATTATCTAGGTTTGTGTCCATAGCTTTAGTTAAGGCGCAGTTACACGACTTTTAATGATTTTGAATTGAACGTTACCTCTAAGCAACATGTCTTATTTCTTTGAAAGGGATATATATGTTACTCTAGGCAATTTTCTTCGTGATTTGATATGTGAACGTTTGAAATTATTTATTTATAACATAGTCTAATTAATTTGTAAAGTTATGTCTGACGCGGATGAGGGGTTGAGAGTCGCGCAGAATCTGTTGAGCGTGTTATATGGAACCTTCATCATAAATTCAGGGTAATTTGATTGTTTATCTTTTAGTGTACCTACGTGTTTTGGTATGATACCTGCTGTTTTGTGTATTATGGATGAATAATGCTTCTAATTTGGGAAAGCGCTCCTTGATGGGCCAGTCCTATTACTGGGTGGACGTAAGACGCGTTCCGTGGGCTCGGCGTGGAGCGCGCAAGCTAGCTACTCAAGGTCGTTGGCATATAACTGCGCCTTAAATAAGTAGTTATGATAGGCAGGCGCGGGCACGGGCTGGCCGGTGTAGCATAAGCGCGCGACGTATTGTTGTATGTCGGTGTCGGGCGGCCGGCGCGGTATCTCACCTGCGTTGGGTTGTCTCCCTCCGGCGAGATGCGGCGGCGGTCGTCGGGACGATTAGATTGTGTGCGTGCGCTGCTCATGCTAGCCTGGCGGGCCAGTGGCCGCGCACTTATGTTTTTATAGCAATCATGATGTATTATTATGATGAAGTATGTACCAGTATGTATCCACGAGAACACTGCCGAAAAACTGTACTGCAGTTTGGCAGAAGACTTATGTTTGTAACAATTTGTGCTTAAGTTCATGAATAAAGGTGTGGATTAGCCGTCGGCGCTGGAGGCCGTGCGGCCCCGTGCGGCCGTGGTGTAGCGTTAACGGATTAACGGTAAACAGGAGCGGTCGCGCGACGCAGAGGCGGCGCTGGCAGCGGCCACCGAGGGTGCGGCGCGCATGCGCGGCTCGCGGCGTGTGCGGGCGGCGCTGCACCGTGCGCGCGAGCTGGCGCTGCCGCCCTCGGCGCGCCTGGACCTGCTGCGCCAGGACCTCGTCACTGTCGCCGCCGGTCAGTACATCACAGCATCCCCCACTACCATGCGCGGCTGGCGCTGCCGCCCTCGGCGCGCCTGGACCTGCTGCGCCAGGACCTCGTCACTGTCGCCGCCGGTCAGTACATCACAGCATCCCCCACTACCATGCGCGGCTGGCGCTGCCGCCCTCGGCGCGCCTGGACCTGCTGCGCCAGGACCTCGTCACTGTCGCCGCCGGTCAGTACATCACAGCATCCCCCACTACCATGCGCGGCTGGCGCTGCCGCCCTCGGCGCGCCTGGACCTGCTGCGCCAGGACCTCGTCACTGTCGCCGCCGGTCAGTACATCACAGCATCCCCCACTACCATGCGCGGCTGGCGCTGCCGCCCTCGGCGCGCCTGGACCTGCTGCGCCAGGACCTCGTCACTGTCGCCGCCGGTCAGTACATCACAGCATCCCCCACTACCATGCGCGGCTGGCGCTGCCGCCCTCGGCGCGCCTGGACCTGCTGCGCCAGGACCTCGTCACTGTCGCCGCCGGTCAGTACATCACAGCATCCCCCACTACCATGCGCGGCTGGCGCTGCCGCCCTCGGCGCGCCTGGACCTGCTGCGCCAGGACCTCGTCACTGTCGCCGCCGGTCAGTACATCACAGCATCCCCCACTACCATGCGCGGCTGGCGCTGCCGCCCTCGGCGCGCCTGGACCTGCTGCGCCAGGACCTCGTCACTGTCGCCGCCGGTCAGTACATCACAGCATCCCCCACTACCATGCGCGGCTGGCGCTGCCGCCCTCGGCGCGCCTGGACCTGCTGCGCCAGGACCTCGTCACTGTCGCCGCCGGTCAGTACATCACAGCATCCCCCACTACCATGCGCGGCTGGCGCTGCCGCCCTCGGCGCGCCTGGACCTGCTGCGCCAGGACCTCGTCACTGTCGCCGCCGGTCAGTACATCACAGCATCCCCCACTACCATGCGCGGCTGGCGCTGCCGCCCTCGGCGCGCCTGGACCTGCTGCGCCAGGACCTCGTCACTGTCGCCGCCGGTCAGTACATCACAGCATCCCCCACTACCATGCGCGGCTGGCGCTGCCGCCCTCGGCGCGCCTGGACCTGCTGCGCCAGGACCTCGTCACTGTCGCCGCCGGTCAGTACATCACAGCATCCCCCACTACCATGCGCGGCTGGCGCTGCCGCCCTCGGCGCGCCTGGACCTGCTGCGCCAGGACCTCGTCACTGTCGCCGCCGGTCAGTACATCACAGCATCCCCCACTACCATGCGCGGCTGGCGCTGCCGCCCTCGGCGCGCCTGGACCTGCTGCGCCAGGACCTCGTCACTGTCGCCGCCGGTCAGTACATCACAGCATCCCCCACTACCATGCGCGGCTGGCGCTGCCGCCCTCGGCGCGCCTGGACCTGCTGCGCCAGGACCTCGTCACTGTCGCCGCCGGTCAGTACATCACAGCATCCCCCACTACCATGCGCGGCTGGCGCTGCCGCCCTCGGCGCGCCTGGACCTGCTGCGCCAGGACCTCGTCACTGTCGCCGCCGGTCAGTACATCACAGCATCCCCCACTACCATGCGCGGCTGGCGCTGCCGCCCTCGGCGCGCCTGGACCTGCTGCGCCAGGACCTCGTCACTGTCGCCGCCGGTCAGTACATCACAGCATCCCCCACTACCATGCGCGGCTGGCGCTGCCGCCCTCGGCGCGCCTGGACCTGCTGCGCCAGGACCTCGTCACTGTCGCCGCCGGTCAGTACATCACAGCATCCCCCACTACCATGCGCGGCTGGCGCTGCCGCCCTCGGCGCGCCTGGACCTGCTGCGCCAGGACCTCGTCACTGTCGCCGCCGGTCAGTACATCACAGCATCCCCCACTACCATGCGCGGCTGGCGCTGCCGCCCTCGGCGCGCCTGGACCTGCTGCGCCAGGACCTCGTCACTGTCGCCGCCGGTCAGTACATCACAGCATCCCCCACTACCATGCGCGGCTGGCGCTGCCGCCCTCGGCGCGCCTGGACCTGCTGCGCCAGGACCTCGTCACTGTCGCCGCCGGTCAGTACATCACAGCATCCCCCACTACCATGCGCGGCTGGCGCTGCCGCCCTCGGCGCGCCTGGACCTGCTGCGCCAGGACCTCGTCACTGTCGCCGCCGGTCAGTACATCACAGCATCCCCCACTACCATGCGCGGCTGGCGCTGCCGCCCTCGGCGCGCCTGGACCTGCTGCGCCAGGACCTCGTCACTGTCGCCGCCGGTCAGTACATCACAGCATCCCCCACTACCATGCGCGGCTGGCGCTGCCGCCCTCGGCGCGCCTGGACCTGCTGCGCCAGGACCTCGTCACTGTCGCCGCCGGTCAGTACATCACAGCATCCCCCACTACCATGCGCGGCTGGCGCTGCCGCCCTCGGCGCGCCTGGACCTGCTGCGCCAGGACCTCGTCACTGTCGCCGCCGGTCAGTACATCACAGCATCCCCCACTACCATGCGCGGCTGGCGCTGCCGCCCTCGGCGCGCCTGGACCTGCTGCGCCAGGACCTCGTCACTGTCGCCGCCGGTCAGTACATCACAGCATCCCCCACTACCATGCGCGGCTGGCGCTGCCGCCCTCGGCGCGCCTGGACCTGCTGCGCCAGGACCTCGTCACTGTCGCCGCCGGTCAGTACATCACAGCATCCCCCACTACCATGCGCGGCTGGCGCTGCCGCCCTCGGCGCGCCTGGACCTGCTGCGCCAGGACCTCGTCACTGTCGCCGCCGGTCAGTACATCACAGCATCCCCCACTACCATGCGCGGCTGGCGCTGCCGCCCTCGGCGCGCCTGGACCTGCTGCGCCAGGACCTCGTCACTGTCGCCGCCGGTCAGTACATCACAGCATCCCCCACTACCATGCGCGGCTGGCGCTGCCGCCCTCGGCGCGCCTGGACCTGCTGCGCCAGGACCTCGTCACTGTCGCCGCCGGTCAGTACATCACAGCATCCCCCACTACCATGCGCGGCTGGCGCTGCCGCCCTCGGCGCGCCTGGACCTGCTGCGCCAGGACCTCGTCACTGTCGCCGCCGGTCAGTACATCACAGCATCCCCCACTACCATGCGCGGCTGGCGCTGCCGCCCTCGGCGCGCCTGGACCTGCTGCGCCAGGACCTCGTCACTGTCGCCGCCGGTCAGTACATCACAGCATCCCCCACTACCATGCGCGGCTGGCGCTGCCGCCCTCGGCGCGCCTGGACCTGCTGCGCCAGGACCTCGTCACTGTCGCCGCCGGTCAGTACATCACAGCATCCCCCACTACCATGCGCGACTGGCGCTGCCGCCCTCGGCGCGCCTGGACCTGCTGCGCCAGTCTGTCTAGACAACTAATTATAATTTTTAATAGCTAATATTTATTTCGATATTTCCGTTAAAAAAGAAAATGTCTGGCTGCGGTAACGTTACCCCAGCAGGAAATGTTTTTGGTAAATAACTAAAAAAACTATAAGTGCAACAAATTTGAAAATGTGTGCAACAATTACAGAAGCTAGGCAACTAATTATCTACATCATTTAAATGACTAATTTCGACATTATCTGGCTTTTTTTTTTTTTTGTGCGGTGGGAAATTATCCAATGACTTCTCCCGCTCTGGGTGGAGCGGGAGGGTGTGTCAGACTCTTACTGACTAAAACCCACACCTGTTCCTTCCCTGCCTGAGTGCCCAGGGGTGCGGTAACTCATTTTCAGAATTTATCCGCTACCCCTAGGCATGCAGGCACCGGCCACGATGAGCCCCGTCAGTGGTGGCTGACTACATCTCTTTGAGGCGCGCGTGGAACACTACGCGCCGTCGACTCACGGGCCTGGTGCTGATCGGACGGCGAGCTACCCACTGCTCGCCGTCCGCAGGCCTGAGTCTACGGTGGCCGGAAATCGTCTCGCGACGTCCTACGCCTAGTACGCCCAGTACCTCTCCTGCGGTGGTAGCGTCGCGGCCGCGAGGGCCACTCCGTTGAGCTTCCCTCACGCGTCCCGGCTGCGCCTTCACGAGCATTACTGCTTCGCAGAAGGCGGGGACTGCCTCCCATTCCCTCTCGCTCCGAACCATGGCCTGAACCAGGGCCGGGCGCGAGAGGTCGCCGCCACCTATCGCATCCACGAGGACACGGCGGCGGTCTTGGCGATGTCCAGAGACACCGCCAAGACGACCCTACCCCGGGCGACATTATCTGTCTGGGGTAACGTTCCAGCGCGCGAGGCCGACTCGCTCTTGGCCGGTTTTTTTTGTGTTTTGAGCATTCAGTACAGTCTAAACGGAAGCAGGAATTTGCGCACGTGTGCAGAGTATAAACGTAATGGCTAGTTTACACAGTGCGAGCTGCTGTCTGGACAGTAGACAGCTTCTCGGGTTGTCTACTTGTATGCCAGTAGCTTGGCTCGCCTTAGTTGTCTTCACGATGATAAGCTGCCTAGCCTCTTGCGAGTTGTAGCGATATCGAGTCAACGTGCTTTGAGTTAAAAAAATTCGATACGAGTGATATCCGTGCTACTGCCATGTGCGAGTTACTGTCAGGCGAGCAGGCGAGTGAAAACTTTTTTACAAAAAAAACAACCGACTTCAAAAAAAAAATACACTAAAAATTTCTAAATAACTTTAATTTCGGAAGTCGGTGTTTGTATTTTTACTTCTTCGTTATTTGACACCGACTTCCGAAATTAAAGTTATTTAGAAATTTTTAGTGTATTTTTTTTTGAAGTCGGTTGTTTTTTTTGTAAAAAAGTATTTTATTTTTCACTTTTTAGTTGTTATACCCCAGAACTAAAAACCCCAATATAATGGAACGTGGAATTTAAACATTTGGAGAACACCAAAACGTCATCGAGGTACACGTATTGTAAAGAAATTATTTCTTCCACCGACTAGCGTCACAGATACTTATGGCATGAGACCCTGTTACCTATCTTCGGGTATTTTCGCATGAGGTGTGTATGTAGTAAATAAGAGTCCTTAGATTTGGTCTTCACATATATCACGTTTATTTTCAACACTGCATCACACTAGATAGCACTCCGTTTACAGAAAATTGTATGTTTAACTTACAATTTATGTTGAAACACTTTTACCCTATCGTTCGAAGATTATAGGTCCAGTTCAGAGGTCCTCAAGCGGCATCTATGCCGTGGTCATCTAATCCTGGGCATTTCTGGACACGTGGATGCTTGTGTACAGAACCTTTTGCTATTGTCAAAACTGCATAGTTCTTCCAAAATATAATGTAAATTATGATCCGACCATTTTATATAGTTTTTTCCTTAATATTAATCTAACGTAGGAACCAGCGTCCTACATCCGAATGCTTAATACATTTGAACTTAACTCTGGTTCCAGCTGCCCTTCGATACATCATTAAATGTTTTTAAGAACTTTTTCCAATAAATAAAGTTTAAAGTGGCAGACTCGCTCCAGATCAACTTGGAAAAAAAAAAAGTCAAACGAAAAATAAAATACTTTTTTACAAAAAAAACAACCGACTTCAAAAAAAAATACACTAAAAATTTCTAAATAACTTTAATTTCGGAAGTCGGTGTTTGTATTTTTACTTCTTCGTTATTTGACACCGACTTCCGAAATTAAAGTTATTTAGAAATTTTTAGTGTATTTTTTTTTGAAGTCGGTTGTTTTTTTTGTAAAAAAGTATTTTATTTTTCACTTTTTAGTTGTTATACCCCAGAACTAAAAACCCCAATATAATGGAACGTGGAATTTAAACATTTGGAGAACACCAAAACGTCATCGAGGTACACGTATTGTAAAGAAATTATTTCTTCCACCGACTAGCGTCACAGATACTTATGGCATGAGACCCTGTTACCTATCTTCGGGTATTTTCGCATGAGGTGTGTATGTAGTAAATAAGAGTCCTTAGATTTGGTCTTCACATATATCACGTTTATTTTCAACACTGCATCACACTAGATAGCACTCCGTTTACAGAAAATTGTATGTTTAACTTACAATTTATGTTGAAACACTTTTACCCTATCGTTCGAAGATTATAGGTCCAGTTCAGAGGTCCTCAAGCGGCATCTATGCCGTGGTCATCTAATCCTGGGCATTTCTGGACACGTGGATGCTTGTGTACAGAACCTTTTGCTATTGTCAAAACTGCATAGTTCTTCCAAAATATAATGTAAATTATGATCCGACCATTTTATATAGTTTTTTCCTTAATATTAATCTAACGTAGGAACCAGCGTCCTACATCCGAATGCTTAATACATTTGAACTTAACTCTGGTTCCAGCTGCCCTTCGATACATCATTAAATGTTTTTAAGAACTTTTTCCAATAAATAAAGTTTAAAGTGGCAGACTCGCTCCAGATCAACTTGGAAAAAAAAAAAGTCAAACGACAATCTGTCATCTGTCAACTCGCAAAACAACGCTTCATTCCACGAAACTAAATTTATTCTATTTTTAGGTGTTACAGTATTTGCCGTTTTTGTTCAGTTTCTCAAAAAGTGCTGAAGCAATTTCGATAAAATTTATATGGGACCACCTCAGGAGTATATTCTTTCAGATGAAAAAAGAATTTTGAAAATTGGTTCACATCTGACGGAGAAATCGGGTAACATACATACAAAAAAAAAAAAAAAAAACATACAGACGAATTGAGAACCTCCTCTTTTTGGAAGTCGGTTAAAAACAAAAAATGTAGTAGTTTCAATGATATGTGCAAGGAATATGCTTTAGATCCATTCACAATTAGTGTGAATTCGGCCAGAAGGTGCTTAAGCTTCAATTTTTTTAGTAGTAAGATGTTTAGTAGTAAGTAGCAGTAGGTTATATTACTTGCTTTTGTTTTTATTTTATTATTTTCGTCATATAATTGCAAACCAATTTTGCTTCTTTCTTTAAAAAGGTGTGTTTTTGTTTTTGTGCTCACACCACAAAATTATTATAGTTCTATAAGTGAGGATTTGTAATTGGCTTTCTGGTGACTATGATTTCCTTTTTTATTTGCTTTTATTAGCTGTAAGTCTTCCATGTACTAAATAAATAAATAAATAAATAAATAAATGTTGAAGTAACTCGGGTGTGAGCTACTCTATCCACCTCGCACGTGCGAGTAACTCGTAAGATACGTCCATACGATGCGAGTTACTGCAGCTACTCGGCAGGCTGACTCGCACGCCAGCTCGCATTGTGTAAACTGGCCATAACTCACAAACAGGCGCGCGCGAGCGTGGAGCGAGTGCAGGCGAGGGCGCACAGTGGTGTGCCCGCCACGCGTTGCCAGACATCAGACTAAAGCTGGACACAGTCAGGCTTTTAGATTGCGTGTGCAGCCAAATTAGACGGTGTTCGACTTATTCCAAGGCGGCGTTCTTTGTCGGTGTGTGACACAGTGCACGCAGCAGTGTGTGTGTGCGTACTATGTACGCAATGACCTCCAGTGAACTAAGAAGATCAGATGAGCTATTTTTTTTATTTTATATGGTATTCGTGTATTATAATGCAGAAACAGGCGGCTCTCCGGGCTCGGCGGGCGCGGTGCTCACCGAGCTGTGGCTGCGCGTGCTGGCGGGCGCGGGGGCCGCCGGCGCCGCCGAGCTGGAGGCCGCCGCCGGCGCCGCGCTGGCCGCCACGCGCTCGCTGCCGCTTGCTTACCCGCACGTGCTCTACGTGTACGGTGAGTGTGCCTGACGCTGGCGACGCTGGTGACGCTGGTGACGCTGGCGTGCTGACGCGTGAGTGTTGCAGGCGCGGCGCTGCGCGCAGCCGGGCTGTGGGAGCGCCTGGTGCTGCTGCTGGAGCTGGTATGCAGCATGAACTTCCCACCGGCCGCCTTCCCGCCGCGCATGCTGCCCGAGCGCATCAGGGACTCAGAGCGACAGCTGCAAAACTTCGAGGATAAAGTACTCATTTACAAAATTTTTATATATTTTCGCCAATTCCTATTTTGATTATTCACTCTTTGAAAGGCATCACTGTGATATTTAAAAAAATCTAAATTCGGACAACGCAATCAACGAAACTTTTTTTTTTAAAGTGATATCTTCTTTAAGCGCGTTGGGCATTTTTGAGATGAGAAAAACGCCACCGACACCGACACCGACGCCGACGCCGATCTCGACATCGACACCGATACCGACACCGCTACGTGATCCGCTACGAGTGCTAGCGTCGTATCGGCTCGCGTAGCGGATTAAAGTGAAAACTTATTTAGGCGCGTTGAGCATTTTTGAGATGGGAAAAAAACTATTGAACTCGCGCGACACCGACACTGCACCGCTACGAGTGCTACGACGCGTAGCACACAGTTTTCACTTCAGTCGGCAGTCCCCATGACTACCTATTTTTTTTTTCTGTTGATAAGCACGCGTTTGACCTGGATGGATACATTAGCACACATACACAACAGTCCCTCCCCCTATTTTTTTTACATAAATAGAAAATTACAAATATTGTTTCCTTTTAAAAGAACTGTTTATAATCTACCCTGGGTATGTCTCGCAGTAGTCTGCTGGAACATCTCGAACTCGAAGTTTCACCCCCGAGTTCGAGATGTTCCAGATCTCCTCCTGATGAGGTGGAATTATCAATTCCACCTCATCCTTTTCTCCCTCCCCAACATCAAGCGGTTGAGAACCGCTGGGTTCGCTTTGAAGTTTGGTTCGCTGTCCAACGTGAAATCGTCGTAGTCCCCTATCGTCGGTCGCGACATATCTTTATTTAACACTATTTGATTTTTTTGTTTTATGACGTCGGACGATGTAACATGGTCTTTAACTAAATACAACACTTTGCCTATTCTTTTTATAACGGTACCTTTGTACCACAGAAATTTAAAATCGTTGTGAAATTTTTTAAACATGACCTCATCGCCCGGCTTAAGGCCCTTCTCGCGGTCCAGTGGCGCCCTCATTGAATAAAAAATCGTAGCATAGCACAGAAAATAAATATTAAAAAATCCAACTTCACGTTTGTTACAAAGAGGATAAAGAATTTTTATGTTGTTAAAACAGGTCTCAAAATGTTTCGTATCCAAAGTAGTAGGCAAAAGTGTCAGAAACGGCCGTTTTTGGCCGACTACGACCATAGGGGACTACGACCATTACATTTTTTTCGATAAAATGTATAATCGTTGAATTTCTCAGATTCCGTCTTCACTACATTGCGAAGAAATATTCTCATTTAATGTTTTACAAAAACTTAATCATATTACACGGAACATAGAGTTTATTGTACTGTAAAAAGTAACCCAAAACAAAAAAAAAAAAATACATATATATATAAAAATATTGTAAAATAATATTGTTTTATTATTGACTTGGTCCGGTTCAGTTATTGCATAACATCGTCCAAACTACTATGACAACTGTCATAGCAGACATTGGAGCACGCGCGCGAACCAATCCCGGCTTTCCGGCTTTCGTTCTGAATTTAAACCAATCATTTCTTTTTGTAACCTCGGAAGTGATTCGTATTTTTAATCATACGTCGCGTCGTTTTGGTTTGAAATAGGGCCATCGTTTTGATTTTGTTCTGAATTAGAGTTCCTGACTTATTACTTATTCCTAGGCCTAATAACGGTGGTCCGCCATTGCGAATGACGTACACGTCCAATGTATGGGTGTGTCGCATGTACGTCACCGGCAGGTTTACGTACCCTACACATTTCATAAAATTGCCGGTGTAGCTTAAAAAACTTTTTCAACACAGTTGCTCAAAAAATACATTTACGAAGCCTGTATACATTGTTCGAAAGTTAAAAATTACGCATCCTATAATGGAACGTGCGGTAAAATAGGTACTCCCACCTAAGTACCTATTTTACCACACGCTCTGTTGTATATAGCGTGTGGTAATACCGTGCGTATCCTTTACAGTTTTTTTTAATTTCCATAAAAAAACATGATAAGAATTCCACCAAGGAGTTTCAAATTACGAAAAAAAAATATTAGCCGTCACGGGACGGCCGGCAGATGTGAAACATCTGTTTTATGTGTTGTGTTTTTTTGTGTTGTTAGTGTTGGTGTTATTGTTGGTTGTGGTTGTTGTTGGTGGTTGTTGTTGGTAGTATTGTTGTTGGCGGTGGTTGTTGTTGGTACTATTGTTGTTATCGGTGGTTGTTGATGTTTTTTTTGGTTGTTGCTGGTTGTTGTTGTTGTTGATAGTTGTGGTTGTTGTTTGTTAGTTGTGGTAGTTGTTGTTGCTGGTTGTTGTTATTGGTATTGGTGTTGTTGGTTGTTGTGTTTGCTGTTAGTTGTTGTTTTTGGTTGTTGTTGTGTTACTTTTTTTCGCATAGATGTTTCTAGGGAGAATGGAGTCAAGGGCGGTAGCGTAGTGTGGGCTTCGTGGCACCACGGCGTCATCCCGTTTTTCGTCTCAACATTCGAGTCTGTTTTACTGCCAAGCCGCGCCAATAGATGTTTCACATCAAAAACAAAAGTTTTTTTCATTACCTATTGTAGGTACTGTTTTCTCGCAAATGTGTTGAAAAACAATGTATAAATAACTATTATGATACTAGTGCGGTAAGTTGGCTTTTACAAACGAGTAGACGAATGTAAGCCCGAGACTAAGTCGAGGGTTTATCATAGTCACGAGTTTGTAAATACCAATACGCACGTGTGTCATACAACGTTTTTCAACACATTTGCGACAAAACAGTACCTACCTACATAGGTAATGAAAAATACTTGTTTTTGATGCGAAATATCTATTGGCACAGCCTGGCAGTAAAACCGACTCGAATGTCTTGACGAAAAACGGCATGACGCCGCCGTCGTGCCACGAAGCCCCCACTACGCTACCACTCTCGACTCCCGTCTTCCTAGAAACATCTATGCGAAAAAAAGTAACACAACAACAACCAACAACAATAACTAACAAAAAACATCAACAAACAACAACAACAACCATCCATCCATTATTGTATTATAGTTCGATATTGAGATAGACTCATGATAGCACAAGTTTAAACCTTAGTGGTTTTTGGTTGCTATTTAATGAATAATCCTGTATTTTTTGTTTATATGATAAATAAAAAATAATAATAATAAATAACCACAACCAACAAAAACAAACAACAACTTGTTACACGCAGCTGCATAAGGGGAATCGCCAATTCAGCACCCAATACTTTTATTATAGAAACATACGCTGCAATCAATCGAACGATGTCAAACGGCGAGCTGAGATAGCACTTTGTGACGCACGGACCTAGATTTGCCAATTATTGTAACTCCGTAAATTTGGATTCCATATTCATACTTCGAATAGGCACCTAGGCTAATTTAAGATATAATTAATGTAATTCTTTTATTTTAAAATAAATTAAGTAAAATCATTTTTGGTTTTTTTAAAATCCTCCGCTTGCAGCTAACGTAATTGGCGCAGTCGGTAGGATATTCGCGGGCCGGTTTGCGAGCTTAGGGATCTCTAATATCGATATCTGCGTACGCGAATCGCCTGGGTGGCTATTGAGCCCCGCCGCCGAATATCCGAATCTACGGTCCAGCTGCAGTTCCGGAAGGAGAATCCAGACTTCGATTCACGAGAGAACCAGAGATGAAAAATTTGTAAGTACACTTGAATTGTTCCTGTGTTGCTTCCTTTTTAGTCCTAGTACCACCCAAGTGCCAAGATTTTCCACCCGAAGAACTCCAATTCCCAGGAGCCCGCATCTCGTACGGCTCGCTGGAGTGCTATAGATAACAGTAGGGATTTAAATAGTGATAGTGAAAATAGCATAAATTGTAGTATACATAGCATAGATATGGCCCATGACCCGGATACAATTTTCAAGACCCTTTGTATGGTCCCGGAGTTCGACGGGAACCCAAATGTTTTGACTAGGTTTATTAAAATATGCGATCAAATAGTAGCTCAATATATTAGTAATGCCCCAGGTAGCGAGCTAAATAACTTATGCCTATTAAATGGCATCTTAAATAAAATAAAAGGCTCTGCTGCTTGTACCATCAACTCCAACGGCATACCTGACAGTTGGCTAGGGATTAGAACAGCCTTAATCAATAACTTTTCGGATCAACGGGATGAAACAGCTTTGTATAGAGACCTTTCTTTAGCTACGCAGGGAAATAAGACACCTCAGGAATTCTATGAGGAATGCCAAACCTTGTTTAGTACGATGATGACGTATGTAACATTACATGAGCAAATTCCTACTACAGTGGAAGCAAAACGTACACTACAAAAAAGTTACTATGCAGGCTTTTGTAAAAGGATTAAAGGAACCATTGGGATCCCGCATAAGATGCATGCGTCCTGATACTATTGAAAAGGCCCTTGAATATGTACAGGAAGAACTTAACGTTATGTATTTACAGGAACGTAGTGAGGTTTCAAAATCCACTACACAAAAAAATTCTAGCCCTATAACACCCCACGCAAATACCAACCCGGGTCCTCAACGTAGTAATAATTTTGCAGTACCAAGTCCCAACTGGCCCAATCCCATAGCAATTAGGCCCAGCCAACTACCACCACCACAACCATTTAGGTTCAACCCTCACTTCGTTAATCAGCAGCCCCAAAACCGCATGCCTAATCGGACACAGCAAATATTCCGTGCGGTACCTCAAAATTATAACGCTCAAAGTAACATGTTCCGTTTGCCACCAAGAAACATTCCGGCGCAAAATCATATTCAAGGCCCTAAACCTATGAGTGGGGTACAGCATTTTACACCTAGACCCATGTTATCCGGTCATAATTGGCAGAACTCAGGCAATCCACCACCAACTAATTATTTTAAAAATCGTGAAATGAACATGAATGAGTGCGCGTCATACGACGACTCATATTACCCGACGGAGTACTATTACGACCCGACCTGTTTTAATTACGAAAACATTTATTACGATTACAGCCCGTTCGCCATAGTAGAGTGCAACCATGATCCGACCTTAAGCGATATAAGTGCTCAAGGGAAGATTACAGATTCAACTGATCCTCAGGCAGGTCCAAGTCAAATAAGTCAGGATTTTCAGGAGGCACAGAAATCAAAAAAGCAAAAATAGAGTTGAATCTCCAAACTCAGCGTCAGTTGCCGTACATATTAATATCAGAACCACCCTTGAAACTACTAATTGACACCGGCGCGAATCAGTCTTTTATAAGTCCAGAAGCTGTAGAGAAACATTTTTCGAATTTTCCCTTAAATTACGACCCGTTTGAAGTTACCAATGTACACGCGGTCAGTAGAAATAATTATTCTATAAGTTTACCTTGCTTCGCGGAATTTAACGATCCAGAGTTTATCAAATTATTTGTATATCGTTTCCATGAATATTTCGATGGTTTAATTGGTTTAGATCTGCTAACTAAATAAATAAATAAAATAAAATAAAATCTTTTTATTTCAGACACATTTGGCCCATAACATTGATAGTATTACACCTAGAAACTATGTTATATTTAAAAATTAAATTAAATTCAAATCAAAATCAAATACAAAACAAAATTGGAATTAAAATAAAATACAAAATTAAAATTAAAATAACAATCAAAGCCAAAATCAAAATCAAATTAAATTCAAATTAAAATCAAATTCAAAATAAAAATTAAATCAAAATTAAAATCAATAGAAAATAAAAATAAACACAAACAAAAATTAAAATCAGAATCAAAATTCAAAATCAAAATTCAATTCAAATCAAATTCTAAATCAAAAGAGAACAAACAAAAATCAAAATCGGAATCAAAATCGGATTAAATGGGAGTCCAAGATAGACTTAAAAGATCAGAGATTAATAACGCGCACATCATCAAACCCAATCCGTATGTATAATTCCTGCAATGTTAACTTGTATGAGGACATAATACCTGCTCAATCTTCGAAGTTAGTCAGAGTACCGATCGACACTCCAAACGGTGCAGCATTAGTTAGTGAACAGACTATATGCAATTGCACCGTACGCGAATGCCTTACCATTGTAGACAATAATCGCGGCTACTTAGAGATAGAGAATACGAGCCCGAATGATATTATAATATCACTTGACCGACCAGTGCATGCAAGCTTATTTAATATCGAGTGCACGCGTACCGAACATTGTACCAAGCGAGTTCAAGAAGTGACAACGCGATTACGAAAAGATCATTTAAACGAGGAGGAGAAAGTCAACCTTTTAGCTCTTTGCTCAAAATATGCTGACGTGTTTTACATCGAAGGCGAAGCGTTAACCTTTACCAACCAAATAAAACATCGCATTAAGACTACAGATGAGGTCCCGGTTTACACAAAAAGTTACAGATACCCATTCATACATCGTCAGGAGGTTAGGGAACAGATTTCAAAAATGTTAGATCAGGGAATAATAAAGCCTTCAGATTCAGCATGGAGCTCACCCATTTGGGTAGTACCTAAGAAAATGGACGCCTCGGGCAAGCAAAAATGGCGTTTAGTAGTTGACTTTAGAAAGCTCAATGAAAAAACTATCAACGACAAATACCCTATCCCGAACATTAGCGATGTTCTTGACAAACTGGGTAGGTGCCAGTACTTCACCACCCTAGACCTGGCTAGCGGCTTCTACCAGGTAGAGATGTACCCTCAGGACATTCAGAAAACAGCTTTCAATGTCGAACATGGACATTTCGAGTTTCTTCGAATGCCCATGGGACTTAAGAATTCGCCCTCCACATTTCAAAGGGTTATGGACAATGTCCTCAGAGGTCTCCAAAATGACATTTGCCTGGTCTACCTTGATGACATCATCGTCTTTTCCACGTCACTACAAGAGCACATGACCAATCTCGAGAAAGTTTTCAATAGGCTTCGCGAATCGAACTTTAAGATCCAAATGGATAAATCCGAATTCTTAAGGCATGAAACTAGTTATCTCGGACACATAATAAGTAGCGATGGAATAAAACCCAATCCGGATAAAATTCACGCAATAGTAAAATACCCCATTCCAAGGACTCCAAAAGAAATTAAGCAATTTTTAGGCCTTGTAGGCTACTATCGCAAATTCATCCCGGACTTCGCAAAAATTACGAAACCTCTCACAGCGTGTTTAAAAAAGGGTAGAAAAGTTGTATTAGACTCCGAGTACATTAACAGCTTTGAAAAGTGCAAGACTCTCTTAACGAATGACCCCATATTGCAGTATCCCGATTTTGATAAAGAATTCTTACTGACGACAGACGCTTCGAACGTCGCTATTGGTGCTGTTCTATCTCAAGGACCTGTAGGTTCCGACAAACCTGTGTGTTTTGCATCCCGAACCTTGAATGAAAGCGAGCTTAACTATAGCACCATAGAAAAGGAACTTCTTGCCATAGTTTGGGCCACCAAATATTTTAGACCGTACTTGTTTGGTCGTAAATTTAGAGTACTGACAGATCATAAACCTTTACAGTGGATGATGAATCTTAAAGAACCGAATTCGCGATTGACTAGATGGAGGCTGAAACTCAGTGAATACGATTTCACCGTTATCTATAAGAAAGGCAAATCCAATACAAACGCCGATGCCTTATCTCGGGTGGAGATTCATAATGAAGACACTAGCGCTCTAGTAGACGAATTATGTTCTTTGATTCCCAACCCATCAGAAAACCCGCCATCTGCGAACTCATCCACTGCAACCGTACACACCAGTCACGAACATCCCATATTAGAAGTCCCAATTACAGACGAGCCCCTTAACAGATTCCATAGACAACTATGCTTTACGATAGTGGAGGATGTCAAACGCAAACCAGTAGTTACTAAACCATTCGAAACCCACACGCGCATAGCAATCCAGATATCATCGTCCAAATTAGAACAAGATGTAGTCAATGCCCTCAAAGAGTATGTTAACCCAAAAGTAAAAACCGGTATCCTAATAAATCCACCCCTTGCCATGTATTCCATCATACCAGTCATACAAGACAAGTTTAAGAGCTCATCTATGAACTTAGTACTAGCTAAGATAGAATTAGAAAACGTTAAAGATTATCTACGTCAGCAAGAGATAATTCAACACTACCATGACGGCAAAACTAATCACCGGGGAATTACCGAATGTTATTTAGCCCTCTCAAGAAAGTATTACTGGCCCAAAATGAAAGACCAAATAACCAAATTCATCAACGAATGCATTATTTGCGGGCAAGCTAAATATGACCGGAGACCTATTAAACCCCAGTTTAATATTGTACCCCCGGCAACGAAACCATTCGAAATAGTTCATATGGATTTATTCACCGTTCACAATGAAAAGTATGTTACAATTATAGATGTTTTTACCAAATATGGACAAGCATACCATCTCCGAGATGGCACGGGCATTAGTATACTTCAATCATTATTACAATATTGCACCCACCATGGAGTTCCCTTAACTTTAGTGACTGACAACGGAACTGAATTTACTAATCAACTATTCCTAGAATTCACACGCCTTCACAAGATAAACCATCATAAAGTCTTACCGCATTCGCCAAACGATAACGGTAATATAGAACGCTTCCACTCAACTCTCCTTGAACACATAAGAATATTAAAGTTGCAACACAAAGAGGAGCCTATCGTAAATCTTATGCCCTATGCTATAATCGGTTATAATTCCTCAATACATAGCTTCACTAGATGCAGACCATTCGATTTATTAACTGGACACTTTGATCCACGCGATATTCTAGACATGGATTTCACTCAACAATCATTACAACAGTACGTTCATAATCATAGGGCGCAAATGAAACAGGTCTACGATATCATTACGAAACTTCTCTATCAAATCGTACTGCGTTGATAGAAACTAGAAATAAGAACCGTGAACCCGGAATAGAATACGTTCCTCAACAACAGGTATTCATTAAGAACCCTTCCGCAAGCCGCCAGAAGACGGCACCGCGGTATACCCAAGATACCATTTTGGCCGACTTACCCATACACGTTTATACGTCCAAGAAACGTGGGCCCGTAGCCAAAAATAGGTTAAAAAGAGGCCCTAAGGAACCTAACTTGTTGCAGGATTCTACTGTTACTGGTACTTCGCGAGACCCGGTCATCGGAGATAAAACTTGAAAGCTTGGCCAATGGACCCGGCCTATTACCGTATAAACTCGGATCTACGAGAATGACCACTCATCATCATACATTTCTTCAATACGTGAACCTAAGGGACATTGAAAATCAAATTACAACACTACAGTATCAAATATCAGAATACAAAAGTCGGCTTAGTAATGACACATGGTCTATTTGAATTCCAAATTAATTATCTTACTAACAAAATTGGCAAAGTATCTAATCAGCTTAAATCTTTAGAGCCTGGTCGTGTAAAGAGAGGTCTAGTAGACAGTCTTGGATCGGTAGTTAAGAGCATAACCGGAAATCTAGATTACACAGATGCCTTAAAATACGAAAATGCTATCAAAATTCTACAGATGAATAACAATAAGTTAGTTAACGAATTTAACGATCACATCAGTCTCAGCAAAGAATGGATGTCTAAGCACAATAACGTTCTACTACAGTTAGTCGAAAATCAAAGTAAAATCAATAGCACCTTAGAGTTACTGTTAAATAACACTCTTACAACAGGAAATTTAATAAACTATGCAAAGTTTGGTCAACTAATTTCTATTATAAGTGAAAATGTAGAAGACTTAAGATTAGAATTAGTTAGAATAGAAAATATGTTAGCGTTCATTCACGCATCAAGCACTGTTCATTCGATGATAGATGTAGAAACACTTAGGTCTATGATAAATAAGTTAGGAAAAATATACAGTAAGGATGAGATACTAAGTCTAGAGCTCAGAGAATACTACGACGTTATCAGGCCCGGATCATATTTCAATGAAAACCAGATAGTTATAGCTTTCAGATTTCCCATAATTTCCAAAATTGTTTATGATTTATATAAGTTATCCATAGTACCCAACAAAAACCGTCAAGCACTTATCCCTACCTATCCCTTTATAGCAACTAACGGGGACTCTTTCGTGTATATAGAAGCAGAATGCTCGAAGTATAGCAACTGGTATCTCTGTGAAAAGCAAATAACCCATAAAATACGAACAAAAACTGACTGCATACAAGAACTTATCATGAACCAAGCCCTCAAGAGTTCCTGCCAATTCACTACAGTATTTCTGGAAAAAGAAGCAATGGAAAAACTAGATGACCAGCATTACGTCCTATCGTTTCCAAATCCAACGAAAGTACAATCAGTCTGTGGGAGAGAAGACTTCAACTCGCTACAAGGAAGCTACCTCGCTACTATACCTCTGTTATCTCCGCACAAAGGAATTAACTATAATCAATGACAACGATGTAATACAAGGGCAGCCTTTGAAATTAATGAACATTCCCTACGACGACGCAGAGACACCGGGTGCCGCATTTACCCAAGTTCATCTTAGTTCAATCGACTTAGGAGGACTACACAGCATCCAGAACCAAGTCATGACGAGTCAGCCGATACAACTTGACCAGCTGCAATCAGATGTCATATACCATACGACCATACCCTTCTACATTGTATTATTAATTGCAGGCGCACTTATCATAGCCATACTGGGCTATCGCAACAAATGGTTTTGCAAACGATCCGAAACGCCCAACACCAAGGGGCATACTTACGAAGAACCCGGGAAAAAGGAAGAGGTTCGCGCGCCCAGAGGACAAGTTCCAGAAACATTTTCTCTCAAAGTTCTAAAATAGTTCCTGATCTGCGGGTGGAGATGTTACACGCAGCTGCATAAGGGGAATCGCCAATCCAGCACCCAATACTTTTATTATAGAAACATACGCTGCAATTAATCGAACGATGTCAAACGGCGAGCTGAGATAGCACTTTGTGACGCACGGACCTAGATTTGCCAATTATTGTAACTCCGTAAATTTGGATTCCATATTCATACTTCGAATAGGCACCTAGGCTAATTTAAGATATAATTAATGTAATTCTTTTATTTTAAAATAAATTAAGTAAAATCATTTTTGTTTTTTTTTAAATCCTCCGCTTGCAGCTAACGTAATTAACTACAAACATAACAACAACAATAAACAACAATACCAATAACAACAACAACCAGTAACAACATTTACTACAACTAACAACAACAACCAACAATAAAAACGACACCTAACAACAACAAAAACTACCGACAACAACAACACTACCAACCACCACAACCAACAACAACAACAAATAACAACCTAAAACAAACAACACCAACAACAACCAACTACAACAAAAACAACTAACAACAACAACAAAAACAACCAACAACACTACAAACAACAACCACAACTAACAACAACAATAACAACAACAACTAACAACAACACTAATACTAACAACAACACCGACAACTACCACCAAAAAAACAACACACAAAATAGATATTTCACATCTGCTGGGCGTCCAGTGTCGGCTAATATATTTTTTTCAACACATTTGCTCAAAAAATGCATTTACGAAGCCTGTATACATCGTTCGAAAGTTCAAAATTACGCACCATACAATTGAACGTGCGGTAAAATAGATACTCTCACCTAAGTACCTATTTTACTGCACGCTCCGTTGTATTGCGGCGTGCGTATCCTTTACGGTTTTTTTTTTATTTACTTATAAAATATATAAGAATTCCACCAAGGAGTTTGGCATTACGAGAAAAAAATATTGCCCGTCACGGGATGCCCGGCAGATGTGAAACATCTATTTCGTGTGTTGTGTTTTTTTGTGTTGTAATTGTTTGTTGTTTGTGTTGTTGATGGTTGTGGTGGTTGTTGTTGTTGGTAGTGTTGTTGTTGTTAGTTGTGGTTGTTGTTGTTGTTGGTAGTGTTGTTGGTTGTTGTTGTAGTTTGTTTTTTGTTGTTTGTGGCTGGTTGTTGTTGTTTGTGGTGGATGTTGTTGCTGCTAGTGTTGTTGTTGTTGTTGTTGTTAGTTGTTGTTTTTGGTTGTTGGTAGAGTTGTTGGTTGTTGTTATTGTTGTTGGTTGTTGTTGTGGTAGTTGTTGTTGTTGTTAGTAGTGGTTGTTGTTGTTGGTCGTGGTGGTTGTTGTTGTTGTTGGTAGTGTTATTGTTGTTAGTTGTGGTTGTAGTTATTGGTTGTGCTTGTTGTTGGTAGTATTGTTGGTTGTTGTTGTTATTGTTAGGTGTTGTTGTTGTTAGTTGTAGTTGTTGTTTTTTGTTGTTGTTGTTAGTTGTAGTTGTTGTAACTGCTTGTTGTTGTTATTGGTAGTGTTGTTGTTGGTTGTTGTTTCTGGTTGTAGTTTGTTGTTGCTGGTTGTTGTTGTTGTTTGTTGTTGGTTGTTGTTGTTATTGGTTGTATTGTTGTTGGTTGTTGTTGCTGGTTGTTGTTTGTTGTTGTTCTTGGTTGTTGTGTTTGTTGTTGTTGTTGGTTGTTATTGTGTTCATTTTTTTCGCATAGATGTTTCTAGGGAGAAGGAGGTCGAGAGCGGTGGCGTAGTGGGGGCATCGTGGCACGACGGTGTCATGCCGTTTTTCGTCACGACATTCGAGTCGGTTTTACTGCCAAGCCGTGCCAATAGATGATTCACATCAAAAACAAAAGTTTGTCTAATTGCCTAGTAGGTACTGTTTTCTCGTAAATGTGTTGAAAAACGTTGTATGACACACGTGCGGATTGGTATTTACAAACTCGTGACTATGGTAAGCCCTCGACTACGTCTCGGGCTTACATTCGTCTACTCGTTTGTAAAAACCAACTTACCGCACTAGTATCATAAATAACTATTTTCATAATGTGAAACTCTTTGGTGGAATTCTTATGGTTTTTATGGAAATTAAAAAAAAATCGTAAAGGATACGCACGGTTTTACCGCACGCTGCACAACCGAGAGTGCGGTAAAATAGGTACTTGGGTGGGAGTTCCTATTTTACCGCACGTTCCATTATAGGGTGCGTAATTTTTAACTTTCGAACAATGCATACAGGCTTCGTAAATACATTTTTTGAGCAAAAGTGTTGAAAAGGAACAAACGTACATACCTAGGCTGATAAACTCATTACCCTCCCTTGCGTCGCGCAGTCGGTTCACCACCCCACGCTCAAAAGATTCAGTAAAAAAATGTTTGTCAGCAGATCTGTTGATAACAACGTTATCGTGTAACCCGGGCAGGTGAGCAGCAGTGGGATGCCGCTGAGCACGATGTGGGTGCGGGTGGAGCGTGCGCGAGCCGCCGCACACTGGCGCGCCCCCCCCGGCCCCGCCGACCCCGCCGACCCCGCCGGCCCCGCCGACCCGCAGCGCTCGCCTGCGCCCGCCGACGTGGCCGAGCTGCTGCGGCCGTGCGCCGGGCCTGCCGCCGCGCTGCTGCTGGTGCAGGCGCTGCGCCTGGCCAAGGTGCCGCTGCTGCCGTGCAGCGGGTACGCGCTGGCGCCGGCCGACGCCGCCAACGACGCGCTGGGCGACGCGTGCGAGGCGGAGGGCGCGGAGGGGCTGTTAGCGCTGCTGCGGGCCGCGCGTCGTCTGCCGCCCGCGCACCCGGCGCGGCCGCGCGCGGCAGTGGCGGCGCGGGCGCTGGCGCTGCTGCTGGACCCGCCGCACTACTTCACGGACGACGCGGGTGAGTCACCACCGCGCGCGTCGCTGCTGCTGGACCCGCCGCACTACTTCACGGACGACGCGGGTGAGTCACCACCGCGCGCGTCGCTGCTGCTGGACCCGCCGCACTACTTCACGGACGACGCGGGTGAGTCACCACCGCGCGCGTCGCTGCTGCTGGACCCGCCGCACTACTTCACGGACGACGCGGGTGAGTCACCACCGCGCGCGTCGCTGCTGCTGGACCCGCCGCACTACTTCACGGACGACGCGGGTGAGTCACCACCGCGCACGTCGCTGCTGCTGGACCCGCCGCACTACTTCACGGACGACGCGGGTGAGTCACCACCGCGCGCGTCGCTGCTGCTGGACCCGCCGCACTACTTCACGGACGACGCGGGTGAGTCACCACCGCGCGCGTCGCTGCTGCTGGACCCGCCGCACTACTTCACGGACGACGCGGGTGAGTCACCACCGCGCACGTCGCTGCTGCTGGACCCGCCGCACTACTTCACGGACGACGCGGGTGAGTCACCACCGCGCGCGTCGCTGCTGCTGGACCCGCCGCACTACTTCACGGACGACGCGGGTGAGTCACCACCGCGCGCGTCGCTGCTGCTGGACCCGCCGCACTACTTCACGGACGACGCGGGTGAGTCACCACCGCGCGCGTCGCTGCTGCTGGACCCGCCGCACTACTTCACGGACGACGCGGGTGAGTCACCACCGCGCGCGTCGCTGCTGCTGGACCCGCCGCACTACTTCACGGACGACGCGGGTGAGTCACCACCGCGCGCGTCGCTGCTGCTGGACCCGCCGCACTACTTCCCTGCGCCGCACTGCCCACGCTGACGCCCTCGTGTTGCAGGCTACCTGTCGTGGCTGTCGGCGCTGTGGGACGCGGCGTGCGAGTGGCTGGCGGGCGAGCAGCGTGTGGCGCTGCTGTGCTGGCGCCTGCGCTGGCTGCACGCCCTCATGCTGCTGCTGGACCCACAGGTCAGCTCGAGCTCCGGTGCGACCTATTAGCGGGAAGCACTGCTTTCTTTTTCTTTAATGCACCTTATGTAGATTTAGACGACGTAAATAAATCAAACACAAAAATGTAAAAATTATTACGTACACACACCAAAAAAGATAAGTAACGCTACACTACACACTACAATACTATATTTAGTTAATAAAATAAAATATCGCTACTGTTAAAACGGATCATTACGTACTGCTCACAAAGACAGCCACGCACACATCGCATTCGCCTACTTAAAATTATTTAGAAGCTAACTACCCGCTTTAAATATATATGCCTGTCCAATAAGAACATTATTTAAAATCAACGGGTGCATCACTTCGCCCACCCATTAGTGCTTGCTTTACATTATTTATATGAAGCATAAATTTAAGAATATACTTAACTGATCTCGTGGTTAATGCGCACAAGCACTGGACTGGCAAACCAAACATCTCATGATCGAGCCTCACCACCGCCGTCAACTTTTTGCATTATTAAAAATATTTTTTTCACTGTGTTGAATTTTTATTTTGCTCCCGAGGGAGAAAAGGATGAGGTTAGTAAGTAGGTATAGTTAAATGGGTGATAAAATTAATGTTGACAAGGTGAAAACAATGTTCAATTAATACTAAAATGTTTATGTAGTGTTACTTATGTTAAAACATGAGATGATAGTAACATTACAAATTAAACAGAATCGCTACAGTGTAAGTCGGGAAGAGAAAACACGCGAAAGATCGGTGAAGAACCTCTATCTTCCTTTTTTTGTAAGCACTCACTGGATAGCGCTAGTCGCTTAGGATCACTTTTCTCTGATTTACTACATTGCCCTTTTTCCCTAATTTCACTGCACCCAATCACAACACTTTCTGTAACGGTGTGTGCAGATGTCAACGCAGTCGCCACAGGAGCTGTTGACCGCTCTGCTGTAGAAGTGGAACGGTTTCCTTTACGTTGCCTTTGCCAGCAACGTTTAAAACAGTAAGCTGCCCCCAATAACAGAATTCCCAATATGATGAGATATATAGCAGTATACTGATGGACGTCGTGGTAGGAGATATTGGTGCTCAAAGGTTCACTCTGCTTCATGATCTCAAGACTTCTCTTAATAGCTTCAAATTGCCTGAGGTTGTCTGAGTTATTGGGATTAAGCTCATATGATATTTCTGGCATAGTGATATTTATTATGTGATTGATTGGTGATATTTCTGGCGAGATAATCTTTGTCGTCGTGCTAAATTTACTAGACAATCTTTTGTTTGAATACACCATGAAATCTTCTGTTTTTACTAATTACGTTAGCTGCAAGCGGAGGATTTAAAAAAACCAAAAATGATTTTACTTAATTTATTTTAAAATAAAAGAATTACATTAATTATATCTTAAATTAGCCTAGGTGCCTATTCGAAGTATGAATGTGGAATCCAAATTTACGGAGTTACAATAATTGGCAAATCTAGGTCCGTGCGTCACAAAGTGCTATCTCAGCTCGCCGTTTGACATCGTTCGATTAATTGCAGCGTATGTTTCTATAATAAAAGTATTGGGTGCTGGATTGGCGATTCCCCTTATGCAGCTGCGTGTAACATCTCCACCCGCAGATCAGGAACTATTTTAGAACTTTGAGAGAAAATGTTTCTGGAACTTGTCCTCTGGGCGCGCGAACCTCTTCCTTTTTCCCGGGTTCTTCGTAAGTATGCCCCTTGGTGTTGGGCGTTTCGGATCGTTTGCAAAACCATTTGTTGCGATAGCCCAGTATGGCTATGATAAGTGCGCCTGCAATTAATAATACAATGTAGAAGGGTATGGTCGTATGGTATATGACATCTGATTGCAGCTGGTCAAGTTGTATCGGCTGACTCGTCATGACTTGGTTCTGGATGCTGTGTAGTCCTCCTAAGTCGATTGAACTAAGATGAACTTGGGTAAATGCGGCACCCGGCGTCTCTGCGTCGTCGTAGGGAATGTTCATTAATTTCAAAGGCTGCCCTTGTATTACATCGTTGTCATTGATTATAGTTAATTCCTTTGTGCGGAGATAACAGTTGATAGGTATAGTAGCGAGGTAGCTTCCTTGTAGCGAGTTGAAGTCTTCTCTCCCACAGACTGATTGTACTTTCGTTGGATTTGGAAACGATAGGACGTAATGCTGGTCATCTAGTTTTTCCATTGCTTCTTTTTCCAGAAATACTGTAGTGAATTGGCAGGAACTCTTGAGGGCTTGGTTCATGATAAGTTCTTGTATGCAGTCAGTTTTTGTTCGTATTTTATGGGTTATTTGCTTTTCACAGAGATACCAGTTGCTATACTTCGAGCATTCTGCTTCTATATACACGAAAGAGTCCCCGTTAGTTGCTATAAAGAGATAGGTAGGGATAAGGGCTTGACGGTTTTTGTTGGGTACTATGGATAACTTATATAAATCATAAACAATTTTGGAAATTATGGGAAATCTGAAAGCTATAACTATCTGGTTTTCATTGAAATATGATCCGGGCCTGATAACGTCGTAGTATTCTCTGAGCTCTAGACTTAGTATCTCATCCTTACTGTATATTTTTCCTAACTTATTTATCATAGACCTAAGTGTTTCTACATCTATCATCGAATGAACAGTGCTTGATGCGTGAATGAACGCTAACATATTTTCTATTCTAACTAATTCTAATCTTAAGTCTTCTACATTTTCACTTATAATAGAAATTAGTTGACCAAACTTTGCATAGTTTATTAAATTTCCTGTTGTAAGAGTGTTATTTAACAGTAACTCTAAGGTGCTATTGATTTTACTTTGATTTTCGACTAACTGTAGTAGAACGTTATTGTGCTTAGACATCCATTCTTTGCTGAGACTGATGTGATCGTTAAATTCGTTAACTAACT
The DNA here is from genome assembly GCA_951329385.1 of Polia nebulosa. Taxonomy (NCBI): domain Eukaryota; kingdom Metazoa; phylum Arthropoda; class Insecta; order Lepidoptera; family Noctuidae; genus Polia; species Polia nebulosa. The sequence continues at coordinate 32,190,732 of OX589604.1, forward strand.
TATTGTTATTCATCTGTAGAATTTTGATAGCATTTTCGTATTTTAAGGCATCTGTGTAATCTAGATTTCCGGTTATGCTCTTAACTACCGATCCAAGACTGTCTACTAGACCTCTCTTTACACGACCAGGCTCTAAAGATTTAAGCTGATTAGATACTTTGCCAATTTTGTTAGTAAGATAATTAATTTGGAATTCAAATAGACCATGTGTCATTACTAAGCCGACTTTTGTATTCTGATATTTGATACTGTAGTGTTGTAATTTGATTTTCAATGTCCCTTAGGTTCACGTATTGAAGAAATGTATGATGATGAGTGGTCATTCTCGTAGATCCGAGTTTATACGGTAATAGGCCGGGTCCATTGGCCAAGCTTTCAAGTTTTATCTCCGATGACCGGGTCTCGCGAAGTACCAGCAACAGTAGAATCCTGCAACAAGTTAGGTTCCTTAGGGCCTCTTTTTAACCTATTTTTGGCTACGGGCCCACGTTTCTTGGACGTATAAACGTGTATGGGTAAGTCGGCCAAAATGGTATCTTGGGTATACCGCGGTGCCGTCTTCTGGCGGCTTGCGGAAGGGTTCTTAATGAATACCTGTTGTTGAGGAACGTATTCTATTCCGGGTTCACGGTTCTTATTTCTAGTTTCTATCAACGCAGTACGATTTGATAGAGAAGTTTCGTTAATGATATCGTAGACCTGTTTCATTTGCGCCCTATGATTATGAACGTACTGTTGTAATGATTGTTGAGTGAAATCCATGTCTAGAATATCGCGTGGATCAAAGTGTCCAGTTAATAAATCGAATGGTCTGCATCTAGTGAAGCTATGTATTGAGGAATTATAACCGATTATAGCATAGGGCATAAGATTTACGATAGGCTCCTCTTTGTGTTGCAACTTTAATATTCTTATGTGTTCAAGGAGAGTTGAGTGGAAGCGTTCTATATTACCGTTATCGTTTGGCGAATGCGGTAAGACTTTATGATGGTTTATCTTGTGAAGGCGTGTGAATTCTAGGAATAGTTGATTAGTAAATTCAGTTCCGTTGTCAGTCACTAAAGTTAAGGGAACTCCATGGTGGGTGCAATATTGTAATAATGATTGAAGTATACTAATGCCCGTGCCATCTCGGAGATGGTATGCTTGTCCATATTTGGTAAAAACATCTATAATTGTAACATACTTTTCATTGTGAACGGTGAATAAATCCATATGAACTATTTCGAATGGTTTCGTTGCCGGGGGTACAATATTAAACTGGGGTTTAATAGGTCTCCGGTCATATTTAGCTTGCCCGCAAATAATGCATTCGTTGATGAATTTGGTTATTTGGTCTTTCATTTTGGGCCAGTAATACTTTCTTGAGAGGGCTAAATAACATTCGGTAATTCCCCGGTGATTAGTTTTGCCGTCATGGTAGTGTTGAATTATCTCTTGCTGACGTAGATAATCTTTAACGTTTTCTAATTCTATCTTAGCTAGTACTAAGTTCATAGATGAGCTCTTAAACTTGTCTTGTATGACTGGTATGATGGAATACATGGCAAGGGGTGGATTTATTAGGATACCGGTTTTTACTTTTGGGTTAACATACTCTTTGAGGGCATTGACTACATCTTGTTCTAATTTGGACGATGATATCTGGATTGCTATGCGCGTGTGGGTTTCGAATGGTTTAGTAACTACTGGTTTGCGTTTGACATCCTCCACTATCGTAAAGCATAGTTGTCTATGGAATCTGTTAAGGGGCTCGTCTGTAATTGGGACTTCTAATATGGGATGTTCGTGACTGGTGTGTACGGTTGCAGTGGATGAGTTCGCAGATGGCGGGTTTTCTGATGGGTTGGGAATCAAAGAACATAATTCGTCTACTAGAGCGCTAGTGTCTTCATTATGAATCTCCACCCGAGATAAGGCATCGGCGTTTGTATTGGATTTGCCTTTCTTATAGATAACGGTGAAATCGTATTCACTGAGTTTCAGCCTCCATCTAGTCAATCGCGAATTCGGTTCTTTAAGATTCATCATCCACTGTAAAGGTTTATGATCTGTCAGTACTCTAAATTTACGACCAAACAAGTACGGTCTAAAATATTTGGTGGCCCAAACTATGGCAAGAAGTTCCTTTTCTATGGTGCTATAGTTAAGCTCGCTTTCATTCAAGGTTCGGGATACAAAACACACAGGTTTGTCGGAACCTACAGGTCCTTGAGATAGAACAGCACCAATAGCGACGTTCGAAGCGTCTGTCGTCAGTAAGAATTCTTTATCAAAATCGGGATACTGCAATATGGGGTCATTCGTTAAGAGAGTCTTGCACTTTTCAAAGCTGTTAATGTACTCGGAGTCTAATACAACTTTTCTACCCTTTTTTAAACACGCTGTGAGAGGTTTCGTAATTTTTGCGAAGTCCGGGATGAATTTGCGATAGTAGCCTACAAGGCCTAAAAATTGCTTAATTTCTTTTGGAGTCCTTGGAATGGGGTATTTTACTATTGCGTGAATTTTATCCGGATTGGGTTTTATTCCATCGCTACTTATTATGTGTCCGAGATAACTAGTTTCATGCCTTAAGAATTCGGATTTATCCATTTGGATCTTAAAGTTCGATTCGCGAAGCCTATTGAAAACTTTCTCGAGATTGGTCATGTGCTCTTGTAGTGACGTGGAAAAGACGATGATGTCATCAAGGTAGACCAGGCAAATGTCATTTTGGAGACCTCTGAGGACATTGTCCATAACCCTTTGAAATGTGGAGGGCGAATTCTTAAGTCCCATGGGCATTCGAAGAAACTCGAAATGTCCATGTTCGACATTGAAAGCTGTTTTCTGAATGTCCTGAGGGTCCATCTCTACCTGGTAGAAGCCGCTAGCCAGGTCTAGGGTGGTGAAGTACTGGCACCTACCCAGTTTGTCAAGAACATCGCTAATGTTCGGGATAGGGTATTTGTCGTTGATAGTTTTTTCATTGAGCTTTCTAAAGTCAACTACTAAACGCCATTTTTGCTTGCCCGAGGCGTCCATTTTCTTAGGTACTACCCAAATGGGTGAGCTCCATGCTGAATCTGAAGGCTTTATTATTCCCTGATCTAACATTTTTGAAATCTGTTCCCTAACCTCCTGACGATGTATGAATGGGTATCTGTAACTTTTTGTGTAAACCGGGACCTCATCTGTAGTCTTAATGCGATGTTTTATTTGGTTGGTAAAGGTTAACGCTTCGCCTTCGATGTAAAACACGTCAGCATATTTTGAGCAAAGAGCTAAAAGGTTGACTTTCTCCTCCTCGTTTAAATGATCTTTTCGTAATCGCGTTGTCACTTCTTGAACTCGCTTGGTACAATGTTCGGTACGCGTGCACTCGATATTAAATAAGCTTGCATGCACTGGTCGGTCAAGTGATATTATAATATCATTCGGGCTCGTATTCTCTATCTCTAAGTAGCCGCGATTATTGTCTACAATGGTAAGGCATTCGCGTACGGTGCAATTGCATATAGTCTGTTCACTAACTAATGCTGCACCGTTTGGAGTGTCGATCGGTACTCTGACTAACTTCGAAGATTGAGCAGGTATTATGTCCTCATACAAGTTAACATTGCAGGAATTATACATACGGATTGGGTTTGATGATGTGCGCGTTATTAATCTCTGATCTTTTAAGTCTATCTTGGACTCCCATTTAGTTAGCAGATCTAAACCAATTAAACCATCGAAATATTCATGGAAACGATATACAAATAATTTGATAAACTCTGGATCGTTAAATTCCGCGAAGCAAGGTAAACTTATAGAATAATTGTTTCTACTGACCGCGTGTACATTGGTAACTTCAAACGGGTCGTAATTTAAGGGAAAATTCGAAAAATGTTTCTCTACAGCTTCTGGACTTATAAAAGACTGATTCGCGCCGGTGTCAATTAGTAGTTTCAAGGGTGGTTCTGATATTAATATGTACGGCAACTGACGCTGAGTTTGGAGATTCAACTCTATTTTTGCTTTTTTGATTTCTGTGCCTCCTGAAAATCCTGACTTATTTGACTTGGACCTGCCTGAGGATCAGTTGAATCTGTAATCTTCCCTTGAGCACTTATATCGCTTAAGGTCGGATCATGGTTGCACTCTACTATGGCGAACGGGCTGTAATCGTAATAAATGTTTTCGTAATTAAAACAGGTCGGGTCGTAATAGTACTCCGTCGGGTAATATGAGTCGTCGTATGACGCGCACTCATTCATGTTCATTTCACGATTTTTAAAATAATTAGTTGGTGGTGGATTGCCTGAGTTCTGCCAATTATGACCGGATAACATGGGTCTAGGTGTAAAATGCTGTACCCCACTCATAGGTTTAGGGCCTTGAATATGATTTTGCGCCGGAATGTTTCTTGGTGGCAAACGGAACATGTTACTTTGAGCGTTATAATTTTGAGGTACCGCACGGAATATTTGCTGTGTCCGATTAGGCATGCGGTTTTGGGGCTGCTGATTAACGAAGTGAGGGTTGAACCTAAATGGTTGTGGTGGTGGTAGTTGGCTGGGCCTAATTGCTATGGGATTGGGCCAGTTGGGACTTGGTACTGCAAAATTATTACTACGTTGAGGACCCGGGTTGGTATTTGCGTGGGGTGTTATAGGGCTAGAATTTTTTTGTGTAGTGGATTTTGAAACCTCACTACGTTCCTGTAAATACATAACGTTAAGTTCTTCCTGTACATATTCAAGGGCCTTTTCAATAGTATCAGGACGCATGCATCTTATGCGGGATCCCAATGGTTCCTTTAATCCTTTTACAAAAGCCTGCATAGTAACTTTTTTGTACAGTGTACGTTTTGCTTCCACTGTAGTAGGAATTTGCTCATGTAATGTTACATACGTCATCATCGTACTAAACAAGGTTTGGCATTCCTCATAGAATTCCTGAGGTGTCTTATTTCCCTGCGTAGCTAAAGAAAGGTCTCTATACAAAGCTGTTTCATCCCGTTGATCCGAAAAGTTATTGATTAAGGCTGTTCTAATCCCTAGCCAACTGTCAGGTATGCCGTTGGAGTTGATGGTACAAGCAGCAGAGCCTTTTATTTTATTTAAGATGCCATTTAATAGGCATAAGTTATTTAGCTCGCTACCTGGGGCATTACTAATATATTGAGCTACTATTTGATCGCATATTTTAATAAACCTAGTCAAAACATTTGGGTTCCCGTCGAACTCCGGGACCATACGAAGGGTCTTGAAAATTGTATCCGGGTCATGGGCCATATCTATGCTATGTATACTACAATTTATGCTATTTTCACTATCACTATTTAAATCCCTACTGTTATCTATAGCACTCCAGCGAGCCGTACGAGATGCGGGCTCCTGGGAATTGGAGTTCTTCGGGTGGAAAATCTTGGCACTTGGGTGGTACTAGGACTAAAAAGGAAGCAACACAGGAACAATTCAAGTGTACTTACAAATTTTTCATCTCTGGTTCTCTCGTGAATCGAAGTCTGGATTCTCCTTCCGGAACTGCAGCTGGACCGTAGATTCGGATATTCGGCGGCGGGGCTCAATAGCCACCCAGGCGATTCGCGTACGCAGATATCGATATTAGAGATCCCTAAGCTCGCAAACCGGCCCGCGAATATCCTACCGACTGCGCCAATTACGTTAGCTGCAAGCGGAGGATTTAAAAAAACCAAAAATGATTTTTCTTAATTTATTTTAAAATAAAAGAATTACATTAATTATATCTTAAATTAGCCTAGGTGCCTATTCGAAGTATGAATGTGGAATCCAAATTTACGGAGTTACAATAATTGGCAAATCTAGGTCCGTGCGTCACAAAGTGCTATCTCAGCTCGCCGTTTGACATCGTTCGATTAATTGCAGCGTATGTTTCTATAATAAAAGTATTGGGTGCTGGATTGGCGATTCCCCTTATGCAGCTGCGTGTAACATACTAAACAGCCTTCCCCAACACGCAACAGACCAGCGTCTGATAACCTAACTGCCTGAACTTGATTTTCACACAGAAGTTTGACGTTACATTCCTCGCAGCATAAATAATATTATTTGTTTTCTGATGTTAAATCTCTCCAGTCATTCTTGCACGAGGTAGTTTTAGTTTTACAGGTGCCTGGGATCGGCTCACAAAGGCTATGATCATCTTTCATGTGGTGGATAGGCCTTCTGATATGACACAGAATAGTCACAGGGTTTTGATAAGATTGTATACCTCGTAAAGATCCCTTTCAATCAGGGGTATTTTTATTTCTATAATTAGGTATTTGCCAGAGTATTTGGCTCTTACTTTGAGCAAGCTGTAAAGGTCTTTGAAATTAAAGTTGTCGACAGGAACTACCAAGTCTCCAGATATTTGCGCTGATATTATGCTTAGCTCTGATCTGAGTTGCTTTGGAGATATCAAATGAAAATCTAATTTTCCATTATAAATGTCAGTCACTGTGTCTAAAATTGAATCCTGGATTCGTCGAAGAGTATACAACAAGTTGTTGGCAGTGAATGCAGTGGTTAAGAAGTCCGTGATGATAGTTATGTTTTGGATTTGCTGAGCGAGATTTTTTATGAGTCTTGGAGGTAATTTAGCTTTTGATTTATTATTTTGTGGTGTTTGTTTATAGTATTTTCCATCCTTTTCATAAGATTAAATTCAGCTTCTACGATCGACGTTTGGTTTTTCCAGAGGTTGTATAAATGGTTTTCATTATGCTTTAAGAGGTCAATATCCTTCTCATATTTTTCTGCGAATCGTTGGTCCAACACTCCGAATAAACTATTTGCAACGTAGCCTACTCCGTCTATCAAACCGCGTCGCCGACGTTTCTTATTAGTCATTAACGAGTCATTCATCATGACAATATTATCATAATGTTTAATTTCTTGGAACTCGTGTTGGAGTTGTAACATGACGCCGTCGCAAGGTGTTTGTGTTCTTATCGTAGAGCATAAGGTTTCAAGATACTTGATATACTTTAATAATGCCGCTGTTCCTTCTTGATAAGGATTTGTGTCATAATATACTATTAAATGCCAATCATCTCTAATTTTTTTTTTTTTTTTTAAATTTATATATTTTTTCGAAGTAGACACTATTGTTTGTAAGCAGGGTGAGGTTGTAGGATGCTTGAGCGGTGTTTATTAGTGACAGCAAAAATAAGGTCAGGGATAAAACCATAGCTGAGAATGATATACTCGTAGGACGTTTTTTCTTCGCCGCTGGCAATTTATTATCAACCTTTGGGGCAGTTGGATCTTGATCATTTTTATTTGTTGGCAGTAAAGACAGTTTTACAACTGGGCGTTTTAAGAGCCCGTTTTTGGTTTTAAGTGTTATGACCCTTACGTGTCCGTCACTTCCAGGACACAGCGCTACTACGCGACCGAGGCTCCATTTTCCTGGTGGAAGGTTGTCGTCCTTTATAATAACGATGTCATTAAGATTGAGGTCTTTTTGATGCTGTCGCCATTTCGTCCTCGTGGAAAGCTGCGAGAGGTAGTCAGTCTTCCACTTATTCCATATATCTTGATAGATTTTTTGCGTCAAGTGCCACCGTGTTCTGAGATCATGCTCGGTTTCGAAAATCGTTAAGTTGGGGCCACTTGCTAAAAAGTGAGCCGGTGTCAAAAAGTCCAGATCCTCAGGATCTTCTGTCAGAGGGCACAATGGTCTGGAGTTCAAACAAGCCTCGAGTTGGGATAGTAGGGTAATATATTCCTCGTAGGTTAATTTTTGCTCTCCCACGACACGCCTGAGATGATGTTTAAGGCTCTTCACTGCAGCTTCCCATAGTCCGCCAGCAGATGGCCATGATGGGGCGTTAAAGTGCCATTCAATATTCATTTCAGAGATTGTTGAGGTTAATTCTTGGTCAGACAAGATATTGGAGATTACGGCAAACTCTTGCTTTAAAATTTTGTTGGCTCCTATGAAGTTAGTTCCCTGATCACTATAGATGTGCCCAGGAACTCCTCTTCTTGCCGACATTCGTCGAAGCGCGGCAATAAATGCAGACGCTGTGAGATCCGAGACGATTTCTAAATGTATGGCTTTAGTTACCATACAAACGAAAACCGCGACATATCCTTTACAGGTTTTAATGCCACGACCTTTGTTCTCCTTTATAAGGATGTGTCCCGTATAATCGTGCTGGAGGTAGGTCACCCATGATTTGATGTTGTGGCATGGGATTATTTCTTTTACATTTGACACACATTCTTAATCGTTTCTTTGTGACTCTGTTTCCTCCAAGAATCCAGTATTTTTGTCTTATAAATCGAGTAGTCATTTTTACTCCACCGTGAAATACAAGTTCATGTGACTCATCTATGATGAGGTCTGCCAATTTCGATTGATTCGGGATTATTATAGGATGCTTCATTTCGGGATCAAGGTTCGAATGTTTAAGTCTGCCACCGACACGGAGCATTTGATTAGTGTCTAGTATGGGATTGAGATTAAGAATCTGGCTTTTCTTATTTAATGGTTCATTATTTTTCAACCGCGATATTTCTTTGTCGAAATATTCGTTTTGAACGTGCTTAATTAACATTTCTCTTGCTGTCTTTATATTTTGCAGAGTAAGAAAACATGTGCGATTTTTTTTGTAAACAACAATGTCGATGAACTTGTTGACGTAAGCTAATACTCGAGTAACTTTCTTCAAAGTGCTATATTTTGTTAATAGTTGATTAATTATTAAATTTTCGTGGTTAACAATGACCGTATTTACTTCCTTCTTTTTTCTGAGTTCTTCGTTAATAATACTCGTATAAATCGGCTTATGAGATTCTTTGGGCTTATATTGTGGTAACCAGTCGGGCCCTTGCCACCACAGCGAGTGATTGGTTAATTAGGCAGTAGATAAACTGCGGCTTGCGCAATCTGCGGGGTTTTCTTTGGACTTTACGTAACTCCAATCTTTAGGAATTATTTCAGTAATAATCCTCACGCGATTCGCAACAAAGGGTTTCCATTTCTCTGGTTCGCCGCTTAACCAACCTAAAACAGCCGTTGAACCAATCCAACCATAAACATGCACCTTGTAGCTCGATAGGGATAAGATGATTTTTCGCATAAGTTTTGATAACAAGAGAGCGCGGCGCCGCAAAGTTCCAAGCGCGGGATCGATTGTGTTTTTTTCAGCGGTATTACTTTTGATTTTCCTGCAATAAGGGTCACATGAGTTTCATTTTCTCTCTTTATTTTACAATACACGACGCAAGCGTAAGCTTTTGTACTAGCGTCTCAAAAGCCATGGAACTCGATGGTATCTTTTTCCTGGGTTTGAATCCAACGTGGTATTTTAAATCGAGATATGAGAGATAGATCGGTTTTAATAGTATTCCACTCCAACGCGGTTTCTTGAGGGACGGGGTGATCCCAACCCAGGTCTGATTTCCATAATTCTTGAAACAAGATCTTAAGTTTTATTGTGACTGGTGCTAGCCAACCCAAAGGGTCAAAAATTTTAGATATTTGAGACAAGAATTGTCTTTTTGTAAGGATGTCTTGAGAGTTGAATTCTATAGGATGAAAGATAAATTGATCAGTTTTTGGTTCCCACCGAAGACCTAGGGTTTTGGTTGACTCCGGTTGCTTAAAGTCAAAGTCTTCCTTTTGAAGAACATCAGAACTATCTATGATTTCCGGCAAGTTTGATCGCCATTTTCTGAGATTAAATCCACCAGATTTGAGGAGGTTGATCATCTCTGCTTTGAGCTGTTTAGCTGCTTTCGCTGAATGTTCACCATGCGTGAGGTCATCCATGTAAAACGAATGCTCTAAGATGTCAGGAGCACAGCTTTGTGCATAGTTTGGTCTCTCATCGATGGCGAGTTGCTTCAGTGTCATCATGGTCAAAAAGGGTGCGGTTTTTGTGCCATAGGTAACTGTCGCTAACTGGTATTCTTTTAAAGGTTGAGATTGATGGTTGCGCCAGATAATTTTCTGATATTTCTGATCATCGGGATGTAGCCAGATTTTGCGAAACATTTTTTCTATATCTGCTGTAAAAGCGTATCTAAATTGTTTCCATTTTAAGATGAGAGTCTGAAGGTCTTGTTGTAAATTGGGTCCTCGGCACATGAGATCATTGAGGCTGTATCTGGCTCCTCCATGTAAAGTCGTCTGATGAGCTTGTTGAATCACCAATTCAGTCAGTCGTCCACCCTTAAGTAGAATGATTGGATTCTTCATTTCAAAAGGTAAACTGGAGTGGTTCAGTCGATCCCCGACTCGGAGTATGCCGCTGCTAGCTAAGTATGGTTTAAGTTTGAAAATTTTACTTTTCGTAGACACGACTCCAGGTATTCCCTAAGGAACTCTTTGTATAGCAGTTCAAGTCGGCTATTTCTTTGAATTTTTTTTTCTAATTGCAACAATTGTGAAACTGCAATCGTTTTCAATGTTCCGATCTTATTTTCATAATCTGGACATAAAGGCATCTTCACAATGTATTTTCCATCTGATCCACAGCGAGTAGTTTCTTTATGTTTTACACTGATCGTCTTCAGATCAGTCGGTGTTTGTTGTGATGACGTCTTCACACTCCCAAAATTGAGTTATTTCAGCCAAATCTAGTAGGGTGACGTTACAGTTAAAAGTGTCTAGTTTTCCACACAAAATCCATCCCAGCTGTGTTTGTTGTGCAACGGGGGACCTTGGGGCACCTTTAACTATTCCATCTTGGATTATTTCGGCGTATACGTCAGCTCCAAGCAATATGTCAACAGACCTTGAAATGTTAAAATCTGGGTCTGCCAGTTTTAAGTTCTTCAAATGCGATCACTCTGGCTGTTCAAATGTGTTATTCGGTAGTTTATTGATCAGTTTTTCATTATCAATGCTTCAGTGTTGAAGGTATATTCGGAGTGGATTGATTTGCAGGTTAGGTATAAACGCCCTTTACAGTCGCCTGATGCAGTTCCAACTCCAGATATTCTTGCAGTTAGTTTGTTTCTTGGCAGCCTCAGGAGTTGTGCTGCATTTTCAGTTGTCAGGTTGACTTGTGAGCCCTGATCTACGAGCGCACGAAGAGTTAAGTAAGTCCCATCTATCGACTTGACCTTAACTTGGACGGTTGTAAGTAAGACTTCCATCTCGTTGGCTGATAGATGATTTGAACTCGACGTTTCAGGTTCCCTCGAGGGTCGTTGACCTGAGCGTTGGTTGTCATTGCTCGTTCAAGGTGTATTTTTGTTAGAATTCTTGTAATGTAAGAGCGTATGATGCTTCATCTTACATTCCTTACAAGTTTTTACAGAGTTGCAAGTTTGATTTTCGTGTCTGAACAAACAGTTTTTGCATAGACGCAATTTTGCAACTGTGCTGTTTCGTTGCTTAGTATCCGAGTCAATAAATTGCTGACATCGCATCATAACATGATCGTTTTTGCAAAGAGGGCATTGCCCGTATGAAGTGTGGTAAGTTTTTGGATGCCATTTCTTATGCTCGAAGGTTTCCCGACATGCATTTTTTTTTTTTTTTTTTTTTCAGTTCCAGCTGACTTCTCTCCGAGAGTCGACGGCGCGTAGTGTTTCACGCGCGCCTCAAGAGTTGTCAGCAAGAGACGGGGCCCGTCATGGCCGATGCCTGCCCGGGGGTTTTTTTTTTTTTTTTGAGGATAAATTCGAAACAGAGTTACCTCGCCCCTGGGCACTCAAAGGCAGGAAGGAACAGGGGTGGGTTTTAGTCAGTAAGAGTCTGACACGCCCTCCCGCTCCGCCCAGAGCGGGAGAAGTCATTGGATGATTTCCCACCCCACAAAAAAAAAAAAAAAGCTGACTTCTCTGAGCTCTGTATGTCCTTCTTTGAAGTCTTCATGGTTTCAAACGCCAAACACTGGTTTTCCAAGAACATCAGAAATTATTGCAGTGTTGGCGCTTCTCTGTTATCGTGCAAGTTCTTTATGTATTCGTTGTAGGTCCCACAGTCTGATTATTGTGACATCAAATGAACAATCATAGGATCCCAAATGCTTATATCAAAACCAATATTTGTTAAGCCGTTTAGGCATTCAGTCGTTACGTCATGCAGCTTCCTCAAGTTGTGTGCGTCTGGCTTCTGTATTACAGAAAACTGCAGCATAGTGTTCATGTAAGATGAGAATTGTAGTCGACGGTTGTTGTAACGTTGGTTCAGTATTTCCCAACACGAAGTGTAATTGTCGGCGCTGATGCTCAAGTGTTGCACGAGTCTTTCTGCTTCACCTTTAGCCTAGTTATTAGATTCTGCATTTTTTGGGCCTTATTCAGTTTCAGGTTTTGGTGTATCGTCTCCAGGAACAGGTCTTTGAAAGAAATCCATTTGTTATAGTGTCCTGAAAACTCTGGAATCTCGATTCTCGGAGCTGAGTGTTGGTGATGAGCGTTGGACCACATCTTGCTTTTCAGTCCTTTCCTAAATCGGCTGCGTACCCAGGTAGGCCGCTGCAAATACAACTTGGCAAAATGGGGTTTTATAGACTCGTCTGATCATCGAACTTTCGATTCGAAAGAAGAAGTCCTTTCCTTGCTCCGTCATATTTGGCTTCCATTTTATTGAACATGCAGCGACATCTATGACGCTACATACGAACTAGAACAGCAAATTCCTACATCGCGCAAGCAGAGTTCTCCGCGCGATTTGAACATATACAACAGCCCGAAATCAACTATCGGGCAGTTGCGCGGACTAGACACAACACCCGTCTGGTCGGCAGATCCTCCCTTTTCAATGGAGGTTGTAGGACTTAACACTCTGTTCCGATTACCCTTGAACGTGAGCGCAGCTTTCGTCATGACGTCATCACCTCGTCAGCGTAGCCTTCGTGCAGCTACTCTAGCGTGACGTCATCATCATCACTTCATCCAAGCTCTTCAGCAACGACTCATACAGCCAGCCAGTACAACGACAACGACGACAACGATAACGCCGACAGCGATAACGCCGACAACGATAACGCCGACAACGATAACGCCGACAACGATAACGACGACAACGAAAAACGACGACAATGAAAAACGACGACGACGTACCGCTCCGACTCACTGGAGCCCGCAGCATCATCCCGACTCACTGGGATATCATCACCGCAGACAGTTCCGACTCACCGTGAACTATGCGCCTCTTCCGGCTCCGACTCACTGGAACCAACCTTCCACTGGCCCGGCAAGCATCACGAACGACTCATCGAGAACAATCGCTCCGGAGGGGAGTGATGTAGCGACATCTATGACGCTACATACGAACTAGAACAGCAAATTCCTACATCGCGCAAGCAGAGTTCTCCGCGCGATTTGAACATATACAACATCCCGAAATCAACTATCGGGCAGTTGCCCGGACCAGACACAACACCCGTCTGGTCGGAGGATCCTCCCTTTTCAATGGAGGTTGTGGGACTTTACACTCTGTTCCGCATACCTCTATAAACATATCATAGTATGTATTTGCCGAGCCTTTTAGTAAGACTTCCAGCTCCCAATGAGTATTGTCAATAGCTGCCCACTTCGACTTCAAGATTGATAAGTGATCTTCAAGTTCCCATTTTTCCGTAAGGACTTCAAACTCAATTTTTGCCAAAGCCCGATCCATGGCTTTGAAGTTACATTCCTGTTTAGTCAGCAAAGTCTTAGTCTTCTCATCAGGTTCTCCCCGCGACAAGTCTGTCAGGTCGAATTTTATATTTTTTTCAGTGGTTTGCAACATTTTTAAAATGTCTGCTTTAGTTTCTTCGTACATGTTCTTTATATTACCGTGGACATCTTCCGTGAAATAGTTTATTTTTTTATCTTCAATTTCTTGCAACAACAATGTGTGCCGTGCATTGAAGTCCATCCATTGAGCTTCTAACGAGGACAGCCGCTCATTCAAGTATTCCTTTGTTTTTCTTGTTTTGCTATCCTTGTTACAGTTGCTGCATAGTGCTTTGATGTTTTCAAAACAGGTTGATTGTAGTGGTAGCTTATTCTTCTTGATAGGCTGTAGTTCCCTTGTAGTTCTTTGTAGTTGAAGACTCTTCTAGTTATCGTTAAAGACTCTTCCAGTTTCCGAAGGTTCTTCCAGTAGTCGTAGGTTCTTCTGGTAGTTGCTGTCAGTTCCCGCTGTTAAGGGCTCTTCCAGTAGTCGAAGGCTCTTCTGGTAGTAAAAGTTCGTTCCGGTATTCAATGTGGCCTTACCCTTGTTAGGTCTGCCGCGACAACTCGCGGCTCGGCGGACAGAGCTCCGGCAGGATCTCATGGTGACATGGAGAGAGCGACTGTCGCAACCCAGCGCTGGGCACGCCACCATCGAGGCGGTAGTGCCCCTCTTTGAGGAGTGGCTGGAGAGGCGCCATGGCGCCCTCACCTTCCGCCTGACACAGGTGCTCACCGGACATGGCTGTTTCGGGAGGTACCTGTGTCGGATCAAGGCGGAGGTGACCCCTGCGTGTTTCCACTGCGAGGATCGCCCAGTGGAGCACGGTGGAGCATACGGTGGAGGTTTGCCCCGCTTGGGCAGAGCACCGCCGTGTCCTCGTGGATGCGATAGGCGGCAGCGACCTCTAGCGCCGTGCCCTGGTTCAGGCCATGGTACGGAGCGAGAGGGAATGGGGGGCCGTCTCCTCCTTCTGCGAAGCAGTAATGCTAGCGAAGAGGGAGGCGGCACACGTTAGGGAGACTCAACAGAGGCAGAGTCGCCCTAGCGCCCTCAGCAGCAGCCGCCGCAGGAGACGCCAGGGGCTGCGAGACGATCTTCGGCCACCGTAGACCCGGGCCTGCGGACGGCGAGTAGTGGGTAACTCGCCGTCCGACCAGCACCAGGCCCGAGAGTCGAAGGCGCGTAGTGTTCCACGCGCGCCTCAAAGAGTTGTCAGCAAAGGACGGGGCCTGTCACGGCCAGTGCCTGCCCGGGGGTTGAGGATAAATTCGAAAGAGTTACCTCGCCCCCGGGCACGTAGGACAGGGAGGAACAGGGGTGGGTTTTAGTCAGTAAGAGTCTGACACGCCCTTCCGCTCCAACCTAGAGCGGAAGAAGTCATAAGATGATTTCCCACCCCCCAAAAAAAAAAAAAAACCCTTGTTAGGTATTTGCGCGTTCTTAATCCAACAGGGCGACCCTCTTCTGGGAGACCAGCTGAACCGATTCGCTACCGTAACAAGAGACACAATTGCACTGATATACACGAAGGCTCGAAGGACCATAAATGTACGAGTTATAGTAGTTAACTCCGTACACTGATTTGTCGTGAAGGTTTGAAAGTTCAGTAAAGTATAGAGAAACACTTTCCACTAAGATGCAATAGTTAAGTTTATTAAGTTATGAATTAGTTACAGTAGGTACTAGAGTGGAAGGCAATTATTTCTCTCAGTTGCTGATAGCTACACAGTTATGAGTTCACTATATTTTACTTCATTAGTCATATTATTTTATAATGTGACATTCATATCTTTAGGCTAGAGTAGGTTACAGAGTAAGCAGAAAAATGTACAGCGATAAGACCGTACACATATAATTGGTGAATGCTCCAGGATAGCCCGCGAAATTCAAATTTTCTTACGTTTTTTGCAATTTGCAGGTCAGTGTCAGGTTGTATCTAGGTCAACATTTGATTCGCGACCGTAGCAAGTATGTATTTATAGAATTATAATCATTCAAATCATCAATACATCTCTCTCAGTTAGAATTGTGTCATGATTTCATGAAATAATTACAATAAAATATTTTACATTTGTTTGTTCAATTCAGTTTTTTTTTTTTTTTTTTTTACTATTACGAAGTCTCGGGAACCGTTAATACATTGTTAAATTTATGCTCATGTATATTTGTAGGCGTCACTCTACGAATGCGATGTGTGCTTGGCTGCCTTTTGTGAGCAGGTAATGAATCGTATCCGGGCCTGCGGACGGCGAGTAGTGGGTAACTCACCGTCTGATCAGCACCAGGCCCGAGAGTTGACCGCGCGTAGGGCTCCACGCGTGCCTCAAAGAGTTGTCAGCAAAACATGACGGGGGTCGTCATGGCCGATGTCTGCCCAGTGGTTGAGGATAAATTCGAAACAGAGATACTTCGCCCCTGGGCATTCAGGGCAGGGAAGGAACAGGGGTGGGTTTTAGTCAGTAAGAGTCTGACACGCCCTCCAGCTCCACCCTAGAGCAGGACATGTCATTGGATGATTAAATGAATCGTTATTTATTTATTACATGGAAGACTAATAAAAGCAAATAAAAAAGGAAATCATAGTCACCAGAAAGCCAATTACAAATCATCATTTATAGAACTATAATAATTTTGTGGTGTGAGCACAAAAACAAAAACACACCGTTTTAATTAAAGAAAGAAGCAAAATTGGTTTGCAATTATATGACGAAAATAATAAAATAAAAATAAAAACAAAAGCAAGTAATATAACCTAACGCTACTTAAAACATTGAGGCTTAAGCACCTTCTTATAGCAGTAGTGATATAGTTTTGTAGTGTGCGTGTCTGGTTACTTATCTGTTATTGCGTGTGTACATGCCAATAATTGGATCAGACGGAATCAAACCATGTTTTACAGTTTATTGTATCAACTTTCCACATACAACTCGCTAAAAATACTACAACGGTGTCATCCAACACCAAAATGTTGACAGCACATGGGTACCGCATGTTGCCATTGAGATTTATATGTTCAGGAGGAATCGGGGAAGCGGGAGGCGCGGCGCATGCGCATGGAGGCGCGGGCCGCCCTCAAGCGCTTCGCGGGCTCCTCGGCCCTGCCCTACATACAGCATGCGCGCGTCGAGCACGCCGCCGGCGACCTGCCCTGTGCGCGACGTGCCGCCCTGCACGCCCTGCGCGCCGTGCACGTAGACCCCTGTGCGCCGCTCCACCAGCGCCTCTACGTCGCCAGGTACGACACACGTACAGCGCGCCGTGCGTTGGTGGCGCTGTCGTTATTTTAATATTTTCTATTAATTTTTATTATTAATTTGGCTGCAGGGTCGCGGGCGAGGTGTGCGACTCGGCGGTGGGCTTGTGGGGCACCTCGTGCGCCGCGCTGGAGCAGCCGCTGCCGGCCGACGAGCTGCTGGGCGCTGAGCCGCCGCGCGAGCTGCTGGCGCGCGCGCTGCAGGCGTGCGAGGCGCGCTGCTCGCAGCTGGAGGCGGGGGGCGGGGGAGGGGGAGGGGGCGGGGAGCACGTGCTGGGCGCGCTGCTGCCGGCGCCCGGCGAGTGGGCGGCGGCGCGCGCGCGGCTGGCGTGCCCGGCGCGCCGCGCGCAGCTGGTGCGCGCGGTGCAGCTGGCGCACCAGCCGCAGTCGGCGCACCAGCCGCAGTCGGCGCACCAGCCGCAGTCGGCGCACCAGCCGCAGTCGGCGCACCAGCCGCAGTCGGCGCACCAGCCGCAGTCGGCGCACCAGCCGCAGTCGGCGCACCAGCCGCAGTCGGCGCACCAGCCGCAGTCGGCGGGCGCGGCGCGCTACTGGGAGCAGAGCGCCTGCGCGCTGGTGGTGGCGGGCGCGGCCGACCACCGCTTGGCGCAGTACGCCCGCATGCTGGCTCCGCTGTTTCCGCACAACGGGCTGCTCGCCTTAGGTATATAAGTCATATGTGTGATGTTTGTGTTATGTATGTAACTATAGTCATAGTTATTTATTTTATTAATTTTAAGAAAACTTACAGCTAATACATTCAAGTAGGCGGAAGTTAAGTTAAGAAGAAGGCCAATTACAGGTTTCCACATTTAGAAATATATCATAAATAAATACATTACAAAACAAAGTTACACATCAATGGCTATTAACCTTGGCTTTGGCTTGGCTTTTATTTATTATTATTGAATTGAATTAAGATTATTCAAGAGCCGTTTCAATATTGAATATGTGGTCATCACATTTATTTTACGGATCAGTTCTGCGGCCCTGACGAACTGGGCAGATGTATAATTTTTCTTCTACAATAATTGAGTTCTGTGTGCTTCGTCCTCTTTCTTTTATAACACTGTACAAATAAACCAGTCACTCTCATACACCACACTCTCGCACACCACACTCTCGCATTGCCAGCGAGTGAAACTTACTAGAACGTCCCAGGAACCCTGTACTGGTACCTTGGAGTCTTACAATATCAAGAGACTCGTTGGGCTTCCTACATGAGGATTGGAGAAAATAATAGTCCAACAACTAGGTCTTCACTCTTAACATTTATTAGTAGCACTAGGATTCATGAAAACCTTTATAATATAAGGAGGGGGGTGAGGGGAGGGCTTAATTATTAGTCACATGTAAGCGTTAACGTCAAAAAGTGTGCGGTGCGACGCGAGTGCCTGTGACAATGGCTTTAAAAACTGTTAAATGTAGCAATTGTAACATTGTTATATCGGAGGTGCTTGCCTTTGTGCAAAATAAGGCAGATGTGATGGACGAAGAAAGCATAGTACGTTTGTGTAATACGGCGTTCAAACATGAAGAAATTGTAACGGCTAAAAAGTTACTTTTTGAATCCGTGCAAACCGGGGGTCGCAATGTTAATCGTAAGGGTGATGGTAAGGAGAAACGTGACATGGAGGACATCCTATGTGTTATAAAAGAGACTGACCCAGAATGCTTGCCAGTCTTCGTTGCAAGAGACTTGCAGCGTCTTCCACCCGTCACCTTTGATCATTTAGATGCTACGAGGTTGCTAAAGGATATAATAGTGTTGCAGCGCGATATAGCGGTCATCAGGGAAAATTATGTGACCAAAGAAATGTTGAAGGTTTCTTCTCCTGAGGTGAAAGAGTTTGTAAATTACCGGCGCAGAGGAGCAGGACTTATGGACAGTTTCGACTGTGAAAGTGGCCCTATTGGATTACCGCATATTTCACCAAATGAGTTTGTTGAATTATCGCAGTCAACAAATAATAAGCAGGTACTTCGACACGCAAATACATCAGCTGTTTTGCGCGAACCTACACCAAAACATCGTATTACTGGCTCGCTCGCGCAATCCTTATCGGAGACGCGGGTGTCCGGCGAAACTTGTTTAGCGGAGACAATGAAGGAGCGCGTGGAGGCCGGTACCGTGGTTTCGTCGAGACCACAGAACAACAAAAACTCTTATGCGGAGACCGCGGCTGTCGCTGCAGGAGTGACACATAGTAAACGGGAACTCGAAGGAATGAGTCATAAATTGATGTCATACCCCAATGATCCTAATAATGAATGGACGCTGGTACAAAGAAAGCGGAATAAAAATAAATTCATTGGCAAGAAAGGGGCTGCTGATGTTACGACGGGATGCAAGTTCAAGGCTTCAAATATAAACATACCGTTTTACATATATAAGGTATGCAAGGAATGCCCATCGACAGATATAATGTAATATATTAAATGTAAAACGGGTATGGAAGTCAAATTAGAGAAAATAAATATGAAATTACAAAAGGATTATGAGGCGTATAAATTCATGATTCCTAGGGATACATTATCGATTTTTATGGATGAAAATTTGTGGCCGAGTGGAATATCCTTCCGAAGATATGTTACTTTCAATAAGAAGTGGAAATCATAAATCGAGTGCTATTAACAACGAACAAAAATAATGGATGCGCACAATAAGGACAAGTACACAATAACTAAACTAATTAGTTTCAACTGTAAGTCTTTTAAAAGATCTTTTGAATGTGTTAAGATGTTAAGCAGTGATGCTGATGTGATAGGGCTTCAAGAGACTTGGTTACAACCTAGTGAAATCTCGTGCTTAGGAGAAGTGAACAAAGACTTTAGTTTCTTTGGTAAGTCTGCGATGGACACAGGTGTAATGTTACAAGGTCGTCCGTACGGAGGCGTGGCCTTATTATGGCGGAATACGATATTTGACTCAGTGACCGTTATTCCATGCAGTAGTGATCGCGTTGTTGCTATTAAGGTTAAGGTGTTGGATCGATCTAGCTTGATTTTTAATGTTTATATGCCTACTGATTCTGCCGACAATTTGTTGGAATTCGTGGACTGTTTAAGTGAAATTGCAGCTATAATAGAAAGTAGTAATATTGAGAATGTGTACATATTGGGGGATTTTAATGCTCGTCCTGGGGAACTCTTTGGAAGAGAAATGTTAAATTTTTTCTCGGATCAAAATTGGTTATGTGCTGATATAATTAAGCTAGAATTAAATTCTTATACCTTTATTAATGATTCACATGGTAGCCGTCGTTGGCTAGATCATTGTTTGGTAACTGAGGCCGCCTGGAAGTCTATTGTGTCTGTTAGGGTACATTATGATATCTACTGGTCGGATCACTTTCCGTTAGAGATGCAATGTAACATGATGAGGGCCAGGCCAAAGTCGCCACCACGACACGAGTTTTTACCAAATAAAGTAATTTGGGGTGAACGTAATGTGGGTCAAATAGAATATTACACCAAGGAGTGTAATACGAAACTAAAGCAAATTGATTTTCCTAGTCAATTAAGGCAATGTTGTGATAGTATGTGTAATGAGTCAGATCATAGGGAAGTAATAGATGACTTATACCAAAATATTATTTTATCGTTACGGGATGCTGCTGAATCCACCTATGATAGTCACTGTAGAGGGGAGGTCAGAAAGGGTCGACCTATCCTGGGGTGGAATAAGTATGTGAGGGACGCTCACCGAGATTCTAGTTTAAAAATTGGGTTTGGCATGGGAAACCATACACAGGGTGTATTTACGAGTATAATGATATGGTTGAGTCCCGCAAGTTTTTCAAACAAAAACTTAAGTTTTGTCAAAATAAGCAGGACCAAATTAAGATGGATATATTGGCTTCAAGACACGAAAAGAAAGACTTTCGCGGGTTTTGGAAACACACCAAAAAATTAAACCCCAAGCCTGGCGTTCCGGTTAGTGTCGATGGGGTAAGCACGCCCGGGGAGATCGCAGACTTGTTTAAGGAACAGTTCAATTTACAACTACCTTCAAATCCGGATGTTGATTGTGCGGATGCTCGGGCTGTTGTGTTTGAGGTGCCTGCTCGCATTACGGCTAAGCAGATTAGCTTAATAATCAAAAATATGACACGGGGCAAATCACCGGGGCATGACGGCCTTAGCGTTGAGCATTTTCAGCATGCCGGACCTCATCTCCCAAGGCTGCTAGCCTTATTGTTTACGTTCTGTATCCGACACTCCTACCTACCCGCTGAGTTAATGAGAACGGTGGTCGTACCAATATTGAAAAATAAAACTGGTGACGTCAGTGATAAGGGTAACTACAGACCGATCTCACTCGCGACTATTACGGCTAAGGTCCTGGACGGTGTGTTTGAGAGGCAACTTAGTAACCATTTAAAGATACACGATGCTCAATTCGGTTTTAGGCCGCAGTTATCGACTGAATGTGCTATCTTGTCTCTCAAGCATACTGTCAGATACTACACGGAGAGAAGTACGCCGGTATATGCGGCGTTTTTAGACCTTTCCAGGGCGTTTGACCTGGTTAGGTATGACATATTGTGGTTCAAGATGCGCGAAGCAGGAGTGCCCGACGCCATAACAAATATGTGTCGGTATTGGTATGGCCACCAAACCAATCAAGTTAGATGGGCCAATGAGTTATCTGAGGAGTACAGGTTGGAATGCGGGGTGAGACAGGGCGGTTTGACTTCGCCATTTCTTTTCAACCTCTATGTAAACCAGCTGATTGTCGAACTCAGTAGCACACAGGTTGGCTGTTCTATTGACGGTCTGTGTGTCAATAGTATTAGTTATGCGGACGACATGGTGCTGCTGAGTCCGTCAATTAGCGCACTCAGGAAGTTATTGGCGGTCTGCGAGGCTTATGCGAAAGTGCATGGACTTGTTTATAATATAAATAAGAGTAAAATACTTGTGTTCAGGGTAAAGCGTAAAAAGCCAGCACACATCCCACCAGTAATGTTAAAAGGTGTGGCCCTTGAAAGAGTGCTGGAATTTAAGTACCTAGGGCATATAGTTAATGAGGACATGAAAGACGATGCTGATATGGAGAGAGAACGGAGGGCGTTGGCTGTCCGATGCAATATGTTGGCCCGCAGATTTGCACGGTGTACAATAGCAGTAAAAATAACTCTTTTTAAGGCTTTCTGCCAGTCTTTGTACACGTGCACCCTGTGGGTTCGATATACGCAAAAGGCATACAACGCCCTAAGAGTTCAGTATAATAATGCCTTCAGGGTGTTGTTGGGGCTTCCACGTTACTGCAGTGCGTCAGGAATGTTTTCCGAAGCACACACTGATGGCTTTTACGCCATCCTTAGGAAAAGGACAGCATCAATGATGCGCAGAGTGCGTGGGAGCGTCAACGACATACTGAGGGTCATTAGTGATAAGCCGTGTTGCGCCATCATGGCGCATTGGGTACATGCACATGTGCCCGGTGCGTCAGGTGAGCGCAACAAATATATGAATAAAAAAGCTATGTTAGTAACAGACACAATACAGATATTAATCTGTATTGTGTCTGTTACTAACATAGCTTTTAAGTAGAATGTATTACTAACATCATATGGATCAAGGTCTGAAATAAAATATTTTTATTTTATTTTATTTTTATTTTTTTATTAGGTACTAACATAGTTTTTAAACTCTACGTGAAAACGTGGGAAGGCCTTGTGCTCGAAACCTGTGCTGCTTTGTTTCTCATCAATTTTAGGACTGACCGACTCAGAATAGAAGAATAGAATAGAATAAACATTTATTCGACACAGACACAACACAACAGCAACAACTGAGTCTGCTGTAATTTCCTACAAACTCATAAGTTAGGAATTTCTCTAATATTAAGTTGATTGCGCAGGCGACGCCGGCTCCTTCTACGCTCTAAACGTTCTTTACGTAGAGCAGCCTCGATTAAGAGCATCCTACAAGGATGCTCTTAATCGAGGCCATTTTAAGTAAATTAATAACAAAATCCACACTATCGAATGACTAACGAAAATCAAAAGGTAACACTTTTGGTTTCGTCTAAAATTCCGAACTCTCTGTCAAATACAAATGTTCGTTCGTAACTTAAGCGAATTATAGTAGGTTTAGAGAATCTAAATGTCAAACAATTTTCGTTCGAAACGAACTTCGGTGAAACTTCGGAACGAATTGAACCGTGGTAGGAAACACGCGAAATTTCGATCTACTCTTACATTATTATTAAGATTTTCAATAAGAAAGGGACCACATCCCTTTGTTAATGAAAATTTTAATGATAATCTGGAGGTGTGTTCATCTATATATATGTACGAGTATCTTTTCAACCAAAGGCTCAAGCGTACGCAATAGGCCGAACCTTGAATTCTTCAAAATTAATTCTTAGTGTTAATGTTAGTGTTAGTTCTTATTTAAATTAATTTTATTGTAGTTTATTTCTTATGTTTGGCGGTGCCGATTTGGCGATTGATGCTCTTCTTTTCTTGATATTGTAAAGGATTTTTTTTTCTTACAGTGGCTAGCGTCAGAGTTAGATTTCTGCTTGAGACCCTATTTACCAATGTACGGGTTCATTGCTTGAGTAATGTTTGTGGTAAAATAATAGTCCATCAAGTAGGTCTTCACTTCTTACATTTATTAGCAACACTGCATCACACTAGACTAAGTTTCATAAGTCCCATAGAAAATTGTATGTAGCACTTACAATTGATGATGTACAATTGTTACCCAATCGTTCGAAGATCGAAGATCAAGGTCCAGAGAGGGGATTCCACAAGTAATATCGCAGCCGTGGCCATACAATCCTGATTATCCTTAGACACGTGGACGTCTGTGTTCAGAACCTTTTGCTAAGACCGCATTGTTAAAAAAAAGGTTAAGATCCGACCATTTTATTAGGTTTTTTTTTTTTTATAAAAACTTAAGTGGAACCTAGGAACCCTGTCGACAATAAGAAAGCTTGGTGAGACTCATAAATGCCACGCTTAAAACTTAGCGTCACTACAGAAAAATCCCAAAGTAGTACTTACAGCGTCTTCATTCTTATGCTTACAGCATTTGAACTTGACTCTGGTCCCTTTAACTCCTCGAGACATCAATAAGTGCTTTAGTAAAGCTTTTTCTCCAATAAATTAGGTTTATTTATTGTCAGACTCGCTCCAGATCAAATAGGAAAAAGATACGTCAAAGTTCACTATCTGTCATCTTGCAAAATAACGCTCCATTACACCAATTAATTATTTTTAAGTTTTACAATGTCTTGTCGTATAAGATTTCTTGTTGTATAACTGTATAGGTAGCCGTGAAAACCTACGAGGGTCATTCAATAAATACTTAGCCTACAAAAAGTAAACGAAAATTTTGGAAAAGTGGCAATTTATTTTTCAACATAGTCTCCTTTTAGTTCGATACACTTAGCCCAGCGATGCTCCAACTTTTTTAACCCGTCCGAAAAATAGTTTTTGTCAAACTCTGCAAAATAGGCCTCCGTGGCGGCGATAACCTCCTCATTCGATCCATATCTATTCCCGGCGAGTGATTTTTTCAGATTAGGAAACAGAAAGAAGTCACAAGGGGCCAAATCTGGAGAATACGGTGGATGGGGCAGCAATTCGTAGCGTAATTCGACCAATTTGGCCATGGCAACGGCAGACGTGTGAACCGGTGCGTTGTCGTGGTGAAACAGCACTTTTTTCTTCGCCAGATGGGGTCGTTTTTTCTTTAATTCGGCGTCGAATCGGCCCAATAAATCGGCATAGTAAAGCCCTGTAATTGTTTTACCCTTCTCGAGGTAATCGATGTAGATCACACCTTGTGAATCCCAGAAAACGGTGGCTATAACTTTTCCGGCCGATTTTACAGTTTTCGCCTTCTTTGGAGCACGTTCCCCGGTCTGGATCCATTGTTTTGATTGCTCCTTGGTCTCTGGTGTGTACCAGTGGATCCAGGTTTCATCGACGGTCACAAAACGACGCAAAAACTCCGCTGGATTCCGCTTAAACAGCGCCAAACACGTCTCCGATGTGGTCTCACGGTTGCGCTTGTTTTCTGGTGTGAGTAAACGCGGCACCCATCGCGCCGACAGCTTTCTCATGCCGAGTTCCTCGTGAAGAATATGATGCACTGTTCCTTCTGAAACGCCTACAGTCTCAGCTAGCTCCCGAACCTTCAATCGGCGATCTGCCAATACGAGATCATGGATTTTTTTAATGTTTTCCTCCGTAGCAGCTGTTTTCGGTGCACCTGGACGTGGTTCATCAAAAACCGACGTACGGCCACGTGCAAACTCGTTGAACCAATTCTTGACGGTGGCCATCGATGGAGAAGAGTCACCGTACACAGCATCCAAGCGCTCTTTGATTTCGATGCGCGTTTTCCCTTCCAAAAATAGGAATCGAATCACCGAACGATATTGCTCTTTTTCCATTTTTGTAAAACCGATCGACACGTTCGCTTCCATAAGTTGTCAAATTAAAACAAATGAAGGGATTGGAATGAAAATTTGAAAAAAGAATTAAAAAAGAATGTGCTACACTGTGGTAAAACTCTTTTGAAACTACAGCGCCCTCTGGCGATGAGGCTAGGTACTTATTGAATGCACCTCGTATAATTGGCTTAATGTCTTTTATCCTAGTTTACTTATTGCATTTATGTAAAGCTGTTGGTTTGCCATGTGATAAATAAATAAATAACTATAGTCATAGTTATGTATACTCTCTCGTGTGCACGGTGTGGAGAGGCGGGCGTCACTAACTGGGAACTATGTCCCGCAGCTTGCAGCGGCGCCCCGCTGTGGGCGTGGGAGCGGGACGGGACGCAGGAGGAGCGTCTGCGGGCCATGACGGGGGGCGCGCGGTCACACCGCGCGGCTCTGGCGCACGTGCTGCCGCCCCTGCTGCGTGCTGCCGCCGCCGCCTGGGCGCCGGCCGCCGCGGCGCAAGTGGTGGCGGCGTGTGGGCGCGCCGGCCGCGCGGGCGCCGGGGGCGCGCTGCTGCAGGCGCTGCGCCTGGAGAGCGAGGCGCGAGCGACGCGGGCGCGCCCGGCCGCCGCGCTGTACGCCGCGCTGGACCGCCACCCGCAGCACAAGGTGAGTGCGGGGCGGGGGGGCGCGGGGGCGCGCTGCTGCAGGCGCTGCGCCTGGAGAGCGAGGCGCGAGCGACGCGGGCGCGCCCGGCCGCCGCGCTGTACGCCGCGCTGGACCGCCACCCGCAGCACAAGGTGAGTGCGGGGCGGGGGGGCGCGGGGGCGCGCTGCTGCAGGCGCTGCGCCTGGAGAGCGAGGCGCGAGCGACGCGGGCGCGCCCGGCCGCCGCGCTGTACGCCGCGCTGGACCGCCACCCGCAGCACAAGGTGAGTGCGGGGCGGGGGGGCGCGGGGGCGCGCTGCTGCAGGCGCTGCGCCTGGAGAGCGAGGCGCGAGCGACGCGGGCGCGCCCGGCCGCCGCGCTGTACGCCGCGCTGGACCGCCACCCGCAGCACAAGGTGAGTGCGGGGCGGGGGGGCGCGGGGGCGCGCTGCTGCAGGCGCTGCGCCTGGAGAGCGAGGCGCGAGCGACGCGGGCGCGCCCGGCCGCCGCGCTGTACGCCGCGCTGGACCGCCACCCGCAGCACAAGGTGAGTGCGGGGCGGGGGGGCGCGGGGGCGCGCTGCTGCAGGCGCTGCGCCTGGAGAGCGAGGCGCGAGCGACGCGGGCGCGCCCGGCCGCCGCGCTGTACGCCGCGCTGGACCGCCACCCGCAGCACAAGGTGAGTGCGGGGCGGGGGGGCGCGGGGGCGCGCTGCTGCAGGCGCTGCGCCTGGAGAGCGAGGCGCGAGCGACGCGGGCGCGCCCGGCCGCCGCGCTGTACGCCGCGCTGGACCGCCACCCGCAGCACAAGGTGAGTGCGGGGCGGGGGGGCGCGGGGGCGCGCTGCTGCAGGCGCTGCGCCTGGAGAGCGAGGCGCGAGCGACGCGGGCGCGCCCGGCCGCCGCGCTGTACGCCGCGCTGGACCGCCACCCGCAGCACAAGGTGAGTGCGGGGCGGGGGGGCGCGGGGGCGCGCTGCTGCAGGCGCTGCGCCTGGAGAGCGAGGCGCGAGCGACGCGGGCGCGCCCGGCCGCCGCGCTGTACGCCGCGCTGGACCGCCACCCGCAGCACAAGGTGAGTGCGGGGCGGGGGGGCGCGGGGGCGCGCTGCTGCAGGCGCTGCGCCTGGAGAGCGAGGCGCGAGCGACGCGGGCGCGCCCGGCCGCCGCGCTGTACGCCGCGCTGGACCGCCACCCGCAGCACAAGGTGAGTGCGGGGCGGGGGGGCGCGGGGGCGCGCTGCTGCAGGCGCTGCGCCTGGAGAGCGAGGCGCGAGCGACGCGGGCGCGCCCGGCCGCCGCGCTGTACGCCGCGCTGGACCGCCACCCGCAGCACAAGGTGAGTGCGGGGCGGGGGGGCGCGGGGGCGCGCTGCTGCAGGCGCTGCGCCTGGAGAGCGAGGCGCGAGCGACGCGGGCGCGCCCGGCCGCCGCGCTGTACGCCGCGCTGGACCGCCACCCGCAGCACAAGGTGAGTGCGGGGCGGGGGGGCGCGGGGGCGCGCTGCTGCAGGCGCTGCGCCTGGAGAGCGAGGCGCGAGCGACGCGGGCGCGCCCGGCCGCCGCGCTGTACGCCGCGCTGGACCGCCACCCGCAGCACAAGGTGAGTGCGGGGCGGGGGGGCGCGGGGGCGCGCTGCTGCAGGCGCTGCGCCTGGAGAACGAGGCGCGAGCGACGCGGGCGCGCCCGGCCGCCGCGCTGTACGCCGCGCTGGACCGCCACCCGCAGCACAAGGTGAGTGCGGGGCGGGGGGGCGCGGGGGCGCGCTGCTGCAGGCGCTGCGCCTGGAGAGCGAGGCGCGAGCGACGCGGGCGCGCCCGGCCGCCGCGCTGTACGCCGCGCTGGACCGCCACCCGCAGCACAAGGTGAGTGCGGGGCGGGGGGGCGCGGGGGCGCGCTGCTGCAGGCGCTGCGCCTGGAGAGCGAGGCGCGAGCGACGCGGGCGCGCCCGGCCGCCGCGCTGTACGCCGCGCTGGACCGCCACCCGCAGCACAAGGTGAGTGCGGGGCGGGGGGGCGCGGGGGCGCGCTGCTGCAGGCGCTGCGCCTGGAGAACGAGGCGCGAGCGACGCGGGCGCGCCCGGCCGCCGCGCTGTACGCCGCGCTGGACCGCCACCCGCAGCACAAGGTGAGTGCGGGGCGGGGGGGCGCGGGGGCGCGCTGCTGCAGGCGCTGCGCCTGGAGAGCGAGGCGCGAGCGACGCGGGCGCGCCCGGCCGCCGCGCTGTACGCCGCGCTGGACCGCCACCCGCAGCACAAGGTGAGTGCGGGGCGGGGGGGCGCGGGGGCGCGCTGCTGCAGGCGCTGCGCCTGGAGAGCGAGGCGCGAGCGACGCGGGCGCGCCCGGCCGCCGCGCTGTACGCCGCGCTGGACCGCCACCCGCAGCACAAGGTGAGTGCGGGGCGGGGGGGCGCGGGGGCGCGCTGCTGCAGGCGCTGCGCCTGGAGAACGAGGCGCGAGCGACGCGGGCGCGCCCGGCCGCCGCGCTGTACGCCGCGCTGGACCGCCACCCGCAGCACAAGGTGAGTGCGGGGCGGGGGGGCGCGGGGGCGCGCTGCTGCAGGCGCTGCGCCTGGAGAGCGAGGCGCGAGCGACGCGGGCGCGCCCGGCCGCCGCGCTGTACGCCGCGCTGGACCGCCACCCGCAGCACAAGGTGAGTGCGGGGCGGGGGGGCGCGGGGGCGCGCTGCTGCAGGCGCTGCGCCTGGAGAGCGAGGCGCGAGCGACGCGGGCGCGCCCGGCCGCCGCGCTGTACGCCGCGCTGGACCGCCACCCGCAGCACAAGGTGAGTGCGGGGCGGGGGGGCGCGCTGCTGCAGGCGCTGCGCCTGGAGAGCGAGGCGCGAGCGACGCGGGCGCGCCCGGCCGCCGCGCTGTACGCCGCGCTGGACCGCCACCCGCAGCACAAGGTGAGTGCGGGGCGGGGGGGCGCGCTGCTGCAGGCGCTGCGCCTGGAGAGCGAGGCGCGAGCGACGCGGGCGCGCCCGGCCGCCGCGCTGTACGCCGCGCTGGACCGCCACCCGCAGCACAAGGTGAGTGCGGGGCGGGGGGGCGCGGGGGCGCGCTGCTGCAGGCGCTGCGCCTGGAGAGCGAGGCGCGAGCGACGCGGGCGCGCCCGGCCGCCGCGCTGTACGCCGCGCTGGACCGCCACCCGCAGCACAAGGTGAGTGCGGGGCGGGGGGGCGCGGGGGCGCGCTGCTGCAGGCGCTGCGCCTGGAGAGCGAGGCGCGAGCGACGCGGGCGCGCCCGGCCGCCGCGCTGTACGCCGCGCTGGACCGCCACCCGCAGCACAAGGTGAGTGCGGGGCGGGGGGGCGCGCTGCTGCAGGCGCTGCGCCTGGAGAGCGAGGCGCGAGCGACGCGGGCGCGCCCGGCCGCGGGGGTGGGGCGGGGCGGGGTGGGCGTCTGGTCGGTACTGACGTGTTGCGTGCTCTCCACAGTGGCTGGTGGTGCGCGGGGCGGCGTGGTGCCCGGGGCAGGCGGGGGTGGGGCGGGGCGGGGTGGGCGTCTGGTCGGTACTGACGTGTAGCGTGCTCTCCACAGTGGCTGGTGGTGCGCGGGGCGGCGTGGTGCCCGGGGCAGGCGGGGGTGGGGCGGGGCGTTGTGGGCGTTTGGTCGGTACTGACGTGTTGCGTGCTCTCCACAGTGGCTGGTGGTGCGCGGGGCGGCGTGGTGCCCGGGGCAGGCGGGGGTGGGGCGGGGCGGGGTGGGCGTCTGGTCGGTACTGACGTGTTGCGTGCTCTCCACAGTGGCTGGTGGTGCGCGGGGCGGCGTGGTGCCCGGGGCAGGCGGGGGTGGGGCGGGGCGGGGTGGGCGTCTGGTCGGTACTGACGTGTTGTGTGCTCTCCACAGTGGCTGGTGGTGCGCGGGGCGGCGTGGTGCCCGGGGCAGGCGGGGGTGGGGCGGGGCGGGGTGGGCGTCTGGTCGGTACTGACGTGTTGCGTGCTCTCCACAGTGGCTGGCGGTGCGCGGGGCGGCGTGGTGCCCGGGGCAGGCGGGGGTGGGGCGGGGCGGGGTGGGCGTCTGGTCGGTACTGACGTGTTGCGTGCTGTCCACAGTGGCTGGCGGTGCGCGGGGCGGCGTGGTGCCCGGGGCAGGCGGGGACGCTGGCGGACGTGCTGCTGGAGCGCCAGATGCGCGCGCACACGCTGATCGACGAGATTGTGCCGGCGCCGAGACCCTCGTGATCTGCTTCAATAAATATCTCCCGAAAATGGCCGCGCCTTTGATTTGCCTGCTTTTCCGAAATTAAAATATTTTTTAAATGTTTTGTGTATTTTCTTTTTTGGAAGTCGGTTGTCTTTTTTGTAAAAAAGTTTTTATTTTTCACTTTTTAGTTGTTATGTACCCCAGAACTAAAAACTCCAATCACATCGAGCGTGGAATTTTTAGGAGGTATGGTGAATCGGAGATAAATAAAAGAGATGGTCACTGGACTGCACTGATATTATATTGACACTATGATGTACAGGCAACGAGTGCGTTGCGCGCGCCTTGCGGTTACATATTTATAAGCTTATGCTATTAGTGTGTGTATTGTATGCGCTATCTAACCCCTACAACATTCCTCCCCTTTGGAAATTTTTTACACAAAATAATATGGTTTAAAAATAAAAAATAAGTACAAGTGATTATG
Organism: Polia nebulosa; assembly: GCA_951329385.1. Lineage (NCBI taxonomy): Eukaryota > Metazoa > Arthropoda > Insecta > Lepidoptera > Noctuidae > Polia > Polia nebulosa. The sequence goes on from OX589604.1 coordinate 32,221,290, forward strand.
AGGAACGTGTGACATACATTTGCAATTTTGCAATACAATGAATGACGTACATGTTATGATAAAATTATCTGCACAGTGTTTGTTATTTTTGCGTTAGTTATAACACGGTTTCTGGTTACATAGTTAGGTGTAGGTAAGCTTGCACCTGGTAATTAAATTTGATCCGTGTGAGAAAGCGTTACATAGTATTACAAATAACAATGATTATAAACACAGACACATGTAGGTACATAAATCCGAGTTCTTATATTACTTAACTAAACTAAATACTTAACTAAACTAATATATATAAATAATATATATAATACAATATAATATATTGCGATTTACACATATGGGACTGGAGTTGCCCAAGCGTGTAAATAGCCGTGGGTCTCTGCGGATGTAGAACAGTAAGTACGACCAAGCACTTGGAGGGAATGCTGGCCCAAAATTGCCTATATTTGTCTGTATAACTTCAAGTTAGGAGTGGTCGGCAGCAGCCGGCGAATGTGGCCCTACTCAATTTGTAAAACAAGTGGTACCTTACTTTCCGGGCTGTTCTCGATGGTTGCACGTCGACTTGTCGAGTGGCCACTCGTTCTCTTCACACCAACACTCCTGATTATTCTTGTTCAGTAGTCAACGGACGCGGTAAATATGGGTTATTTATTATTCCCGGAGGATCCCCAACGTTTACGGGATTTACTCGGGATTTTAGAGTATTTGCGGGGACGATATTATTTTAAGACATTAATTTAGTCTGCGGTGAGATGCGCGCTGTGCCTCGCGGCGTTAGACACACACACACTGACGTCAAACTGACGTGACGTCGATTGTTGCATTTTAAATTGTCTATAGCTCGCTTAAAGCCGGCCACTCACGTCTGTCTGACAAATTAAAGCGAGACACACACGCGACGTGATACCAACCCCACCCAACTTGCAGAGTGGCGGCAACTCGCCACACCATGCTCCCCGCCTTGAAAGGTCCAGGAGCTTTCAAAAGCTGCTAATCTATGCGGAGCGAGTGAGGTTCAAGAAGCGGTGATGATATGTAAGCATTAACTTGTTGAAGAGCTTTGAGGGAAATCCAAGCAGCAGTCCGAAACACCATCGCATTGATATAATGCTCGGGAAAAATAATTATCAGTGTCCTAAGAATGAATTGCGGTTCGACTTGACTATGGTAAGTCGAATAAACTAAATTACAACTATGTAATGGCGTACCATTGGAACGTATAATATGAACCCTAAACTAAATTAAACTAAATTACGTAGTAATAATAATCTATTGAGTTGGCAAAGGATACAACTTAGTGACAGGACGTTTATACGTGCCTGACGCGGTTTTTATTGAAGCGACTCGAATTAAACCATCCGATCCCGGAAAAACTTCCTCTATGATACCTAATGGCCAAGTCAATGGAGGTACGTTATCTTGACCCAAGAGAACGACAGTACCTATCTCTATAGGGCGATCGGGAGTGCACCACTTCTGGCGAACTTGCAGCGTGTGCAAGTACTCAATTCGCCATTTATTCCAGTAGGATAACACAAGTTGATCCAAGAGCCTTTTGCGGTTGTTTAGGTTTATGTTTTCTTCTGCCAATTCAGAAGAAGGCAAATACGTGAGTGGACTGGACATTAAAAAATGCGCGGGCGTGAGTACCTCCGGATGTGGGTCTGACGAAATGACACTAAGTGGTCGAGAGTTCAAAAGGCACTCAATTTGCACCAATACGGTCGAGAGTTCCTCGTAAGTGAGAAGTTGTTTACCTACGACTCTAAACAAGTGAGTTTTAACACTCTTAATGTTCGACTCCCAAATACCTCCGAAGTGTGGAGCTCGCGGCGGTATTCTTGTCCACTCGATGCGTGATTTAAGAAGCTCATTTTTAATATCCGTTTGAACAGTTGAATTTAATAAAAAAGAATAAATATCATCCAATTGCGCCTTAGCGCCAACAAAATTGGTACCATTGTCTGAGTACATAACAGACACTGGACCGCGGCGAGAAATGAATCTCTTAAATGCGGATAGGAAAGCCTCAGATGTGAGATCCGAAACAAGCTCGATATGTATGGCTTTAGTCACCATGCATACGAACAAACATAAGTAAAGTTTCTGCGAACGTTGACCTCTACGTCGAATAGGTATATAAGCAAGCGGCCCGGCGAAATCTACACCGGTGTGTACAAAGGCTTTAGCATCACGGACGCGGTATCCAGGAAGTTCAGCCATTTTGGGTACTGGATGCTTAGGATTTAGACGGAAACAAGTATTACATTTCCGAGAACGAGAACGTATAACCGTTCGGCCATCCAATATCCAAAACCGCTGCCTTATAATGGACATCAATAACCCTGGGCCCGTATGGCAGTACGTATTGTGATAGTGATCGATAATTAGATCGACTACGCGGTCGCGTTTAGGTAAAAGCGCGGGATGCTTGGCTTCATACGGTAAGTCAGATTTAGACAATCTGCCCCCAATACGTAAGATTCCGAAGCTATCAATGAAGACAGATAAACAGCGCAACTTCTTAGCTGGAAGTTCACCTGCTTTAATTAAATTTAAATCGCTCGCAAAATGTAAACTTTGAACTAATCGAACAATGAAATTTTCGGCGGTTTGAATGTTTTCAACAGAACTATGACTATGTAGTCTGTTTGTAAATTTAAGAATGTACATAAATACACGTAACAATTTATTCCATGAGCAAACACGGTCAGCTATAGTATCTAAAATACGCGGTTCAGTATTCGAAGTTTCTACAAGAAAAACCTTTGATTTAAACTCCGGCAATGTTTCACATTGAGCAGGAGCGAACTTTAAAGGCCACTCGCTCATGGGCTGATGGAGCCATGTGGGGCCGTTCCACCACAACGAGTGTCTTATTAAATCCGACGGCAGCATGCCGCGAGACAGACAATCGCTAGGATTCTCTTTCCCGGACACGTGACGGAAACAAGCGGCAGGTAAGTTTTCCTGTATTTGAGCAATGCGGTTGCTGACAAAAATAGACCATCTATGGGGAGATGAGTGGATCCACGAGAGAGCTATGGTGGAGTCCGAGAAAGCGTGGACACCTGCAATAGGTACACGAGCGGAAAGTTTTTCCTTGACTACGCGAACAAGTTTAGATAGAAGTAAAGCGGCGACAAGTTCTAATCGCGCTAGCGTTGTTATTTTAGCGGGGGAGACTTTGGACTTTGCACATAAGAGTCGGACAGTGATATCACCAGTAGGGTTGGTAATGTGTAAATAAATACAACAGCCATAACCAGTAAAGCTGGCGTCGCAAAAGGCTACGATGTTCACTACAGCTTCTCTAAAGACGCCAATGTGGCGAGGAACCTTTAGAGAAGAGAGTGAAGGAAAATCGCGCGTAAAAGCGGCAAACCGATTTGTGATAGATTCCGGTGGAACCTCATCCCATCCTACTTTAGCTAACCAAAGTTCCTTGATTAATACCTTCGCGTACAGCACAACGGGTCCTACAAGGCCCAGTACGTCGAACAAGCGGGCAACTAGCGATAGAATCGCGCGCTTCGTGCATTTATCATCCACGGCGATTGTTGTCAAAGAAAAATAATCATCAGCGGGTTCCCAGGTTAATCCAAGGATTTTGAAATTACGGACATCATTATCCATGCCAGAAAAATTAACTGGTAAGCGGTGAGACTCTGGGAGAATCTCTAATAAAGCGGGTGAATTGGTAGCCCATTTGACTAAGTCAAAGGAACCTACCTTCATTAAATCAATTAAATCGCGGGATAGACGCATAGCTGTCTGTTCGTCCGAAACAGAGTAGACGTAGTCGTCCATGTAAAACTGAGTTTCTACCAATTTAGAAGCCTCAGGAAAGCGGTCGCTTTGCTCACACGCCAAGTTACGCAATGTGCGCATCGCTAAATAAGGACTAGGTTTTAGTCCGAAGGGAACGCGGTTAAAATGAAAGGTGCGAATAGGCTCACCTTTGCTAAAACGATACAAGATTCGTAAATATTTGCGGTGGTGCTCTCTTACACCGATACGTAAGAACATTTGTTTTATATCCGCTGTCATCGCGACAGGGAATGTACGAAAATCAAGTAATAACAAAAACAAGTCTGCTTGCAAATTAGGTCCGACATGCAAAATGTCATTGAGCGCCAACCTCGAGTGAGTCATATAATCCGCGATAGTTTTATTATTATTCTCGCGTAGGGTCATTAACTTACGCTCGAGCGCAAGCGAGCGCTTAGGGGCGTAGCCGTGCGAGCTACCTAGCCCGCCGGGTGAGCGCGCAAAAGGCAGATCGACAAAGTATCTGCCGTCTTCAAATAAGACTGAAGAATTAAAATTATTTTCACACTCTAATTCGTGCGGACCAATAACGGAACGCGGCGCGGCGCGGCGCGGCGCGGCGGTGGCGGCGGGTGGAATTTCCTCTTGCTCAAAAAACTTATATAAATTTGACTCGACTTCAATGTCGGCCTGCGCGGTAAACGAAGATGCAATGTGTGTCACATCACTACTACAACAATCAATATCACCCATAAGTACATAACCGAAGCTAGTCAGTACAGCAGGGGGTGCGCGGGTGCCTGTGTCGACCCTGTCTCCCAGGTAAATAAAGGGGAACAATTGTGCTCCAAGCACAAGATCTATTCCGCTCGGAACATTCCAGAGCGAGTCGGCGAGCGGTAAGCTATTTAAGTATGACATGTTATCATTGTTATGTAATCTAATTAATTTCGCGGGAAGTCTATCTGTAATACAATCAACAACTAACGCTTGTATCGAAAACTTCGTATGAGGGTCAAACCGAGATTCTATGTTGAGATGAATAAAACCGTGTATTGGTTTCGATGACATTCCAACACCTTGTAAAAATGAATTGCGTAATTTAATTATGGGTAAGTTCAAACGTTTACAACAGTCCACACTAATTAAATTATTTTGCGATCCGTTATCTAGTAGGCACCGAACCACCTCCTTATCTCTGATGTCGCTATAGTATGCATATAACTGCGCGGTCGCTAGCAAAATGGTTGACCCAGTTTTAACAGCTGTAGTGAGCGAAACAGATGTATCCTTAGTAGGCGCTTGCGGCTCGGGCGATAATGACTCATGTTTTTCTCGGAAATGTAAGAGAGAATGGTGGTTCTTCTTACAAATTTTACAAACGTTACGTGACCTACATTTAACCAAAGAATGGGATAGACTTAAACAGTTTATACAGCCACGTTTAGCTTTAATAAATTCAAAACGTGCAAGCGGTGTTCTAATATTTTTAAACTGCGGGCAATAGAACAGCTGATGTCGTACGTCATCCTTATCGCACAACGTACATTTGCCATTCGAAACCGGTTCATTACGCGATACGAATGACTTAGCGGTATTATTTTTTGTTTGATGATTAACTGAACTAGACTTAGCGCGCGGTTCCGTCTGTAAATTATTACCGTATGAGCGTTGTAGTACCTTAACATATTCTTGCATGAATGTTATAAACTCCGCATAGGAAGGTAATTCTTTTTCACTCACACGTGATTCAAACTGTAAGACAGTTTGCGCGTCAACCTTTCTTAAACCACAGTGTAATAAAACAAAATCCAGTAAGTCTGGAATGTCTAACTGCTTCAAGGCTGCGACGGACGCTGAATATCGTTCCACAAAAGTATTGAGGCTCGCGGCATTTCCGGCGCATTGTTTAATGTCCAGTTTATTATTGAGATAATGAATCCCTAAACTACGCTTATCTTGATACCTTTTTACGAGACTGTTCCACATAACGTTGTATGTATCACCTGTAGGAACAATGCCCGCGGTCAGCTTCAAGGCATCATGAGTCAACTTACTGATCAAGTACTGGACACGCTGCGAGTCAACCAGATCGGTATTTAAATGAACATTACTTCGAAACATTTCATAAAATATGGGCCAATTTTCCGCTTTACCATCGAACGTTGGCAAATCTATGGGCGGTAATTTTATCCGAGTACCCACTTTGTGTTCCGATGTTTCGTTTTTCGAAAGTATGAGATTACGTTTATATTTAATATTAGAATATAAGTCTTCAATAGAATATAGACTCGAATAGTCTGGTGCGGTTTGGTCAATCTCGAATTGCAATTCATTCATTTGTTCTACTATTTCCTCAAATTTGTTATATTGCTCAGTAATTGTTTCTGACTGCGCTAAGAATGTCTCATTTGAACGTGAATCATAGTTCGAGATGTTTCTGGAATCATTATATATGCGATTAACTCGCTCGAAAATCATTTGTTTTTTAGCGGTAAGCTGAGCCAATTTAGCTTCTTGCTTGCGGGACGCCATTTTGGGGCACTAATAAAGTTATGTGCCTACCTACTGTAATGACTTGTACTTAATTTGTACTGAATTTTACTGATGCCTATCCAGGCTCGAAAGGACCATCAAATGGAGTTGCCCAAGCGTGTAAATAGCCGTGGGTCTCTGCGGATGTAGAACAGTAAGTACGACCAAGCACTTGGAGGGAATGCTGGCCCAAAATTGCCTATATTTGTCTGTATAACTTCAAGTTAGGAGTGGTCGGCAGCAGCCGGCGAATGTGGCCCTACTCAATTTGTAAAACAAGTGGTACCTTACTTTCCGGGCTGTTCTCGATGGTTGCACGTCGACTTGTCGAGTGGCCACTCGTTCTCTTCACACCAACACTCCTGATTATTCTTGTTCAGTAGTCAACGGACGCGGTAAATATGGGTTATTTATTATTCCCGGAGGATCCCCAACGTTTACGGGATTTACTCGGGATTTTAGCGTATTTGCGGGGACGATATTATTTTAAGACATTAATTTAGTCTGCGGTGAGATGCGCGCTGTGCCTCGCGGCGTTAGACACACACACACTGACGTCAAACTGACGTGACGTCGATTGTTGCATTTTAAATTGTCTATAGCTCGCTTAAAGCCGGCCACTCACGTCTGTCTGACAAATTAAAGCGAGACACACACGCGACGTGATACCAACCCCACCCAACTTGCAGAGTGGCGGCAACTCGCCACACCAGGGACACTTGCAGGTTGTTGAGCGGTTTTATCCACCTGGCTCAACGACACTGCTGAAATCAATTCTTTCCGAGCCCATTTTGTTGTTCCTGAGTGACACTTCTTGCACAGGAAACAAAAAACGAGTATAAGGATGATAACAAGTAAACTAGCGAGAGCGATTCCGTATAGCTCTATTTTCTGCTCCAGAGAGGTCTGGCTTGCGTTATTTGCTCCATTTTGAGCGATTATGATCTCTTCTTGTTTGCTGTAGGTCTTGCCCATTTTTGAGGAACTCGTTACTATAACGTTGTACATGTATAAAGTAAATGAATATGTCCAAAAAGACTAAAGTGATACTTTTTTATAATATAAATCTGCTTACATGCTAACTTATGTAAAATAATATAAAGGTGCGGTCATAGCAATAGATGCGCTGACATTTAACAAAAAATTTTATTCATTAAATCTGACTGGTCGTTTAATTGTGCGACCGGAGCGAGTAGTGAGCGTCGCATCTGTGCTAACGTGCGCGGGTTCGATTCCCGTTTGTATAGAAGGTGCTACTTGACGTGGGCTTTGTGTACTGTCGCTAACATTTTCCGATTCTTTATCAGTACACATGCGGGTAGTATACATATGCGGGCTTGAGCCGGTCAATAGAAATGTTACTTTTTCTACCGGGTAATTGGATAATGTAAGCCTTGGGTCCTCTCTTTAAAACTTGATACGGGCCGCTGTACGGTGGTTTTAAAGGTGAACGTACAGTATCATTTCTTACAAAAACATATTCTACTTTAGATAAATCTGGGTGCACAAAATATAACCGTGAATTGCTATGCGGTCCTGGCACTGGCTTTAATGATTGTATATTCTCCCTTATTCGTTCCACGAGGCTATGAGGTTCTGATAAACCTACTTCCGTAGCATCATAGAAATCTCCGGGTAAACGCAGTGTACATCCGAACGTTAATTGTGCGGCTACGGCTAGCGGCTCTGAGGCCTAACAAAACGGTGGGTAGCTCGTCAACCCATGACTTAGTGTTCAAGCGTGCCATCAGGGCAGCCTTCAGCGTCCTGTGAAGACGTTCAATTGCACCATTGGCCTGAGGATGGTAAGCTGTAGTCCGTATTCTGTTAATACCTAATAACTTCAAAAGTTGTTGGAAAAGGCGACTTTCGAATTGGCGACCTTGGTCGCACGTCAATCTTACAGGTGAACCATAACGACAGATCCAGTCCGTGTACAATATTTTAGCGACTGTTTCAGCGTTTATGTCGCGTATGGGAAATGCCTCTGGCCAGCGTGTATACCTATCAATTATTGTCAAACAGTACCTATATCCCTCTTGTGAAATTGGCATAGGGCCGATTATGTCAATATTAATGTGTTCAAACCGATTCGCGTTCGGAAACTTATCCAAATTCGAAATAGTGTGCCGGTTGACTTTAGCTTTTTGACAATTTAGACATGATTTAGACCATCTATTAATGTCAATGTTCATTTTTGGCCAAAAGAATTTACTGGATACTAATTTACGAGTTGCGCGTACGCCTGGATGACTCAAATTATGGATGCTATCGAAAGCGATACGTCTAAATTTTAATGGTATATACGGTCTAACTGTTTTGTTAGATATGTCGCAATAAATTGTTTTATTACACATAGGTATCTGTAATTTCTTCAAAACTACACACGTGTTATTATTCATTTGCGTCACGTAGTCATCGCTTTCTTGCGCTTCAGCAATTTTGTCGTAATCGAGCACTGTGGGACAGTAGATTGTTTCTACGCGTGATAAACTGTCTGCGACTACATTTTCGTGTCCGCTTATGTGACAAATATTTGTAGTAAATTCACTGATGTAGAGTAACTGCCTGATTCTACGGGGTGTTTCATTTGATTCTTTACCTGACTTTGAGAATGCGAATGACAAAGGTTTGTGATCAGTATACACAGTGATGTCCTTATTATTATACTCTTTGGATCTGACGTCCTTCGAATAATTTACGGAAATATTTTACAGATATAGGTATATATAGCCAGCAATTCACGATCATTTATGTTGAGTACTTTCGTTGGGCGTTAGATAACTTTTTAGAAAAGTAACCTAGTGGCTCCCAAACACCATTGATTCTCTGCTGTAAGACTGCACCTACACTAAAATCGGATGCATCTGTCATCAATGATAGCGTCGTATTAATCCGCGGGTGTGACAATGTAGCGGCCTTTTTAAGACCTTGCTTACATTGTTCAAAAGCTTCACTCGCTTCGTTTGACCACTGGATTTTAATTTTATCATTCCTTTTGGCGCTTCCTATATATACGTTGAACAAAGACTGATATGACGCTGCTTTGGGCAAATGGGCGCGATAGAAATTAATCATACCTGTGAAACGGCGTAGTTGCTCGACCGTCTCTGGTTTTGGGTTCTCGATGATGGCCTTGACCTTCTGCTCTGACGGACGAATGCCTTCTGCTGACACATGGTAACCTAGATATTCTAATGAACTTTGCCCGAATACGCATTTAGACAAATTAATCGTGATACTGTAGGTAATCTTGTAATCTTTGAAATACTATTGACAAATGTTCAATGTGTTGTCTTTCATTCTCACTGCTTATTATGGCGTCGTCAATATAATTAAATACAAAATCTAGACCTCTGAAAACTGTATCCATAAATCTCTGAAAACTCTGTGCCGCGTTGCGCAAACCAAAAGTCATCCTTCTGAATTCAAAAAGACCGAAAGGCGTTATAAGATCGCGGTTTTTTCGACGTCTTTGGGTGCTGTTTCAATAACATGGTACGCACGATTAATATCGATTTTCGAAAATATTGTCTTGTTCGCTAGGGTATACGTGAAATCTTGTAAGCGCAGAATTGGGTATCTGTCGGGCTTTGTAATGGCGTTCAGTCGGCGATAATCGCCACACGGTCTGATGTCACCATTTTTCTTTTGAACTACATGTAGGGGACTTGCCTAAGCGCTTTTTGAGGGCCGACAAATACCGAGTTCTTGCATTTTCTGGAACTCAGCTTTAACAAGTTTATAACGAGCCGGTGGAAGTGGCCTTGCTTTAGCAAAAACCGGGGTCCTGTGGTTTCAATACAATGCTGTACCGGACTAGGCGGCGATTCTTGAAATGACATCGGTTTGGTGATGCACGGAAATTTTGTTAGTATCTCGTGATAAGGATGGTTAATGCTAACTGACAGTACAGAAGGTTCACACATTGTTGTTACTTTTGCGATAACATTTAAATCGGTTAGCTGATCGATAAGTTTTCGTGACCCGACGTCAACGAGAAGCTTATGGTGACTTAAAAAATCTGCGCCTAATATTGGCTGCTTCACGTCGGCGATCACGAAATCCCATCGGTAAGGCGTAACTTAAAGTTTAAAACTAATGACCTTTGTCCATACGTTTTTATCTCCGATCCGTTGGCTGCAAAGAGTTTATATTCACTACACTGGTTAGCACTGCACTTTCTATTCACTGGTAAAACTGACACATTTGCGCCGGTGTCCACTAAAAAGTTTAGTCCACTGTTACTGTCTTTGATTTTAAGGCGGTGTCCGGGTGATATGGCGCAGAGCTCCGCCGTTGTCTGCACCTTGCCTAGTTTTCCTGCTGAGCTTTTTTCCATGAACACGGCTCCACACATTTCTTTGCCCGAACGTGAAAACGGTGGTGATAATAGCAGAGCCAGTCGGGACTGTCAGGAGAGCGCCGTGACGTAGACTGGTCGCGGTGCGATTACGGGACGCGGAACGGGACCGATTATTGCTGTTCCACCAACGTCTGAATCTCGGCCATGATCTCTCCAGCTCGTTGACCTTGAGGCTCAGCTTTGCTATTTCAGCCATGATAGTTTCTGCTTCTCGGCTTAACGGAGACTGCTGTGATTGTGTCACCTCGTTAACCTGATGGACTGCGCGCGACGTTTCGAAAACATTGTCAGCAATTGACGAGAGATGATCTAACTCTTTTACCTCTGATACTGCGAGAACTGCGCGAATAGTAGGTATCTGGTAAATGACCTTGCCATAATATTCTTAGAGTGTCATCTGGAATTTTGTCCTTGGCGAGCTCTCTCATACGTCGCAAGAGCTGCGAGGGTTTTTGGTCGCCTAGGTCCATCTCGCTTATTAGTTATTGAAGCTGTCTGTTTTATTCGTAACAAGCGGTTCTTGAGTGCTTCAAACTTTTTTACTGGCGGAGGCTCTATTAAAATATCAGTGACCTGTTATATAGCCTTTTTGCTTAATTTTGATACTACAATGTCGTACCTGGCGTCGTCAGAAAGTTTTTGCGGTATGGTGAACTTTAGGAGGTATGGTGAATCGGAGATAAATAAAAGATGATCACTGGACTGCACTGATATTATATTGACACTATGATGTACAGGCAACGAGTGCGTTGCGCGCGCCTTGCGGTTACATATTTATAAGCTTATGCTATTAGTGTGTGTATTGTATGCGCTATCTAACCCCTACAAATCAAACGAAACCAAAACGTCATCAATGTACCTATACATATTTTTCGTATTTGTTCAGTTTTTCAAAAAGAGCTGAAGCAATTTCGATAAAATTTATATGAGGCCACCTCGGGAGTATATTCTTCCGGATCAAATAAGAATATTGAAAATCGGTCCACAACTGTCAGAGATGTGTTTTGATCAGTGATTTGTTCATCAAAAAAAAAAAAAACAAACAGTCCAACATAGAACCTCCCCTTTTTCGACGTCGGTTAAAAATACGGCTCATTTTCATTGTTTCAAGAAAACCCTGTTGAGTAGTTTTCGGCAATTTATCTATCAGATAGGTTTTGTTCATAAATGCAATTCAGTACTTCTTTCTCTTTGAGAATTACAGGTACACCCAATTATTATTGCTGTCCCTGGGCGGCTTTAGATGGTTCTTCAATTTTAGGGTCTGACGAAACATGTTTCTCCGACCTTTTTAAATAAGCAATGTCGTCTTTGCTATCAGTGCTAATAATGACGCCTCTCTCTCTCGATTCTTAATTTTTCTTAGGCTACTGACCCGTTGTTTCAGTTCACCCGGCGAGATAATTTGCTGTACGGTGTACCAGTGTTTTGGTGTCGTCACTATAACGTGTAAATGGCAACTGCCTAGGGTCGCAGATAAATTTGAAATAGAGTCACCGCGGTCCTTGGCACAGGCAACTAAAGGAATAAAGGTGGGTTTTAGTCAGTAAAAGACTAAAACGCCCTCCCGCTCCACCCAGAGCGGGAGAAGTAATGGATGATTTCCGACCATCCAAAAAAAAGGGTACCTAAATGGCAACGGAACCTAAGGGTCCGTGCATAATATTGATTCGCTAGAGTTTAGGTAAATTCATTCCGATGCTGTTTGTGTGCACCGTTCACGCACACACGCCTAATAATAATAATAGTTAAAACAGGTAGGTAACTTATTTCCTGATACTGAAGGATTCATAATAGCTATTCAAGACCAGATTATTTACATAAAAAATTACAGGAACTATATAATTAAAGATTATTTGATTATTTTATTTAATAAAGAAGAAGAAGATCCCATACAAAGAAACGGTACCGCCGTAACTACGGGTTTTCGACTTGCAAAAGCAATTTTTGTTCTTCGTTCGGGCCCGTCCTCTAGACCTCGCTAGATGGTGTTAGCAGCGACGGTTTGCAAGTTTAATTAATTTACATAAAGTCTTACCAATATTTTCTACTACATTGAGGAATTACTAAATAGTATTTTTGGCACTTCATAACAGTTTTACTGTTTCAAAATGTTTCACTAGACAAATTTTAAAGAGGCGAATGGATACACTCTAAAACTTCAAACAGCGCCATCTATTGGTACAAGAAATATAAATAGAAAAGAAAGAAAGAAAGAAAACGAGTTTATTTGGCACACACAGATACGCACAATGTGGGTACAAATAGAAAATAATAAAAACAACTTTTAATTTTAAAACAATGACATTGTGTGCCCCGCGGCTGCGCCAAATAGGTCCAGTTCAGCAAAATGCCAGACAACTAGTAGTTGCCTGACGCTGGTTTTCAACTGAACCTTACGTTGACGTGTACGGATGTGAATCAGTTTTTATGTTGTTCAGTATACAGATAAATAAATAAATGTTAATGTGTAGAAAACGATATAATATTATATGTATAATAATTTGGCGTCCAGTAATAAATAAGTTTGTGTTAATAACAAAATTATGCAATACAAACAGAAACCGGTTTCGTGCGATTCTCAACCCAGACTTTATCCATCGGCGTAGTCACGTTACGTAACCACTATGCCACGGGCAGCTGAGTGAAATAGACTACTATCAGGCAGCGTTAAATATACATATTAAAAAGTTGTTTTATACTCGGGTTCTCTAGGAAGTATTGCGAACAGACTATGTACTTACGTACATTTCAAAGTTGTTACACAGGCGGAACAAAGTGAAATATGGATATTGGCAGAGGGAAGGAAGGTATGTGTCACTTATCAATAATAATAACATTATAAGAATTAAGGTATCTTTGCGCTGGCTTACACAATGAGTTCTCATTCTTTTTCTTTTGTTTCATGTAGTTGCCGATGATGATTTCGCCGTAACTTCTCCACACTGCAGGGTGGTTAATGGCGATCTCGACACATGACGCCAGTACTGTCTGCAAGTAGGCCAAGCACATAGGGTATGTACTCATTACGCCTGATAAAACATACTGCGATGTAAGATATGGAAGCAAAAAAAAAAAAGAAAGAACAACATAAGAAGCAACATGTCCTTTTTGACCCACAGGCCTCCCAACTTCGAGGGAAAGCAGGTGTAGAGGATGGATCACGCATCAGCCCGCAGCCGCAGGCACGAAGCAGCTTCGAGGCAGTGGTTTATAAAGAACGTTAACCACCCGCATATTGTGGCTATGTATAAACTCTTTTATATGTTTTTGCAACTTAATCCGCAAACCGACACACATACACATACACACACCGAATACATTCAACTGTGAATAGGCTCGACATCATATCAGTGAAAGGTTCAAGTGAATCAAATCCAGTTTCCGTTGCGCGTCTCTCAGAATTTTCATGTCATCCGCGTATAGTAAAATTTTAGAGTTTAGGAAACAAGTGGTGATGTCATTTACAAGGATATTGAATAAAAGAGGTCCTAACATCCTTGGGGAACCCCCGACGGAATGTACATCGCTCTCGAGGCATAACCGTTGAGGACTACAGTCTGGCATCTATTTTCAACATATGATACAAACCATCTATACAAGCTACCCCTCACACCTATCAATAGCAATTTGCGCATTAGAAGCGCATGATCAATTCGATCAAAATATTTGCTGTAGTCAGTGTATATAACGTCGACCTTAGACCTCCTGGACAAATGCTCTGAAATATAGTCACTACAGACCACGAGATTGGATGTGGTGGAGCGACCTTTTAAAAATCCATGTTGTTGTTCGGAGAAACTCAATTTAAGCGAAGAAGAAAGTTGTACGTGTACGATTTTCTCCATAACTTTCGCGAACACGCACAGTTTAGAGATCGGTCTATAGTTTTCAACGCTGTCCTTAGGTCCCTTTTTATGAATCGGCGTTATATCCGCTGACTTCCAAATTGTAGGGACCACTCCCAAGTCGAATGACCGCTTGAATAATAATGTCAACGGAGTGGATAGACACTTGGCACATTTGGTTATAAAAATCGGTGAAATATTATCCGGACCAGCGGATTTGTTAATATCGACTTGCTTTAGCAAGCGAAATACCTCCTCAACACGCACATCAATAGAGCAGATGTTGGACACGAGACCAGTAGACTCATCCATCCCCGTAGAGTCTAAGAATTCATATGCATCGCGTCGCTCTTGGAAGTTCGAAAAGAAATAGTCGCCAAACATATTGCATATTTCCTCCCCGTGACCAGACGATACTTCACCAAACCTTAATACAGATGGGTAACAGTTGGTCTGTTGTTTAGATTTAACATATTGCCAAAAAGCCCTAGGATTTTTAGAAATGGCTAATTCAATATTTGCTATTATAGTCATCAAACATTTCCTTCTTCAGATCTTTAGCTCGTTGACGTAAGGTAACGAAAGATTGATAGTCCGAGAGATTTCCATAGGTTTTGAACTTTGAGTGAAATTTTGACTTTTCTTTAATTATTTTAATAAGAGGGCTTTTGTACCAAGGAGGATACTTACCCCTCGGAACGATAGTTTTAGATGGAATATGTGTATTATGAAGCAAGTTGATAGTGTCACTATATCATCATATACACTATATCATAATATGATCATATATATATTATGATATCATAGTGTCTTTTATATTTTGACAAGTTAATTTAATTGTTACAAGCAGTAATTTATTATATATTAGATTATATTCATTTTAACAGCTTCTTCAAGAGGCCTACAATTAAGCTCTAATGGCCAATCAATTGCCAGCATTTCTTCAATTATTGCATCATAATTCGCCTGAGCATACAAGAGCTTGACTCGAGGCTGAGCATGCAGCTGGTGAAGCTGAACGAAGTCAGCAGAGATGCAGAGTGCCTTACGGTGAGAGTCCTCGCGCACTAGGGGATCCTGGTTGCAAGTGACAGCTACTTCACTGTTAGACTAAACGAGGTCAAAAATCCTATTATTCACGTTACGACATGAGTTATACTGTAGCAAATTGCAAGCGGTGAGAGTATCTCTAAAGCTGGTTTGAATGGGACCTTGCAAGTTACCAGGACACAGATGATCACCGTCCGCCGCAGCGTGCCAGTCAATATTCGGTTGGTTAAAGTCACCAAGTACTAAAAACTTATCTGCGGGATGTTTGAGAACAATATCAGCTAAATTACTAGAAAAAATATTGAGTTGTATCATTAAAGAGTTGCCAGATGGCTGGTCACATACATCACAACACATAAAAGTATTTTTCAACACATTTGCTCAAAAAATGCTTTTACGAAGCCTGTATACATTGTTCGAAAGTTAAAAATTACGCACCCTGTAATGGAACGGGCGGTAAAATAGGTACTCACACCTAAGTACCTATTTTACCGTACGCTCCATTGTATAGCGTGCGGTAAAACCGTGCGTATCCTTTATGTTTTTTTTTTATTTCCATAAAAAAACATAATATAAGAATTTCTATTTTGTTTTGTTTTTTTTTTGTGTTGTTATTGGTTGTGGTGGTTGTTGTTGTTGTTAGGTCTGGTTTTTTTTGTTGGTTGTTATTGTTGCTTGTTGACGTTGTTTGTTGATGTTGTTGTTTGTTGTTGATGTTGTTTGTTGTTGGTTGTTGTAAATATTGTTGTTGGTGGTGGTGGTTGTTGTTGTTGGTAGTGTTGTTGTTGTTGTTGTCGGTGGTTGTGGTTGTTGTTGTTGGGTGTTGTTGTTGCTGGTTGTTGTTATTGTTGTTGGTTGTTGGTGTTGTTTGTTGTTGGTTGTTGTTAAGGTTGTTGTTGGTGGTGGTGGTGGTGGTGGTTGTTGTTGATAGTGCTGTTGTTGTTGTTGTTGGTTATTGTTGTTGTTGTTGTCAGTGGTTGTTGTTGTTGGTTGTTATTTGTTGTTGTTGTTTGTTGTTGTTGTTGGGTGTTGTTGGTTGTTGTTGTTGGTTGTTGTTGTTTGTTGTTGTTAGTTGTTGTTGGTTTTGTTGTTGTTTGTTGATGTTTGTTGTTGTTTGTTGTTGTTGGTTGTGGTTGTTATTAATTGTTGTCGTTGTTTGTTGATGTTGGTTGTTAGTTGTTGTTGTGTTACTTTTTTCGCATAGATGTTTCTAGGGAGAAGGGAGTCGAGAGTAGCGTAGTGGGAGCTTCGTGGCACGACGGCGTCATGCCGTCACGACATTCGAGTCGGTTTTACTGCCAAGCCGCGCCAATAGATAATTCAAATCAAAAACAAAAGTTTTTTTTCATCACATAATTATCGTTGATACTGTTTTCTCGCAAAAGTGTTGAAAAACGTTGTATGACACACGTGCGGATTGGTATTTACAAACTCGTGACTATGGTAAGCCCTCGACTTAGTCTCGGGCTTACATTCGTCTACTCGTTTGTAAAAACCAACTTACCGCACTAGTATCATAAATAACTATTATAGGTTACTTTAGGTTTCTTTTGGTGCAAAGTTAGGGTAACCCACAGATCCTCGGCGGACGAGCACCATTCGTTGCAGATATCGGCAACAAGTTCTCGACGTATGGCTATTAAAGCACCCCCACCTATAGTTTGATTAGTTTGCGAGTAACTTCGATCCCGCCTCCATATAATATACCTATTATCGAACAATTCGCTATCGGATATACCATCAATAAGCCATGTTTCCGTCAGACAGATGACATCAAAAGAATTCCTACAAACATTTTTGTAGAAAACAGATGTTTTCGTCCGTAGCCCTCGAACATTTTGATAGAAAATACTAATTGGTGCCATAATAATTCCAAATTAAAACCAGAAAAATGATTGAAAATATATAAGGTACACTCAGACTTAGTGCCAAGTAAAAGCTATAGGTAATATAAGTCGGCTTATATAGCAAGCCAAGTGGCCATAAAGCACGGCTAGAAGACGATAGATGGACATCCACCGTAACCTCATGGAATGGACCTTAAGGAAAAAGACGCACCACACCATACACACGATGGGAAGACGACATAAAGAAGGTAGCGGGACCACACTGGAGAGAAATGGCAAAAAGTAGAGAAAAATGGAAATCTTTGGAGGAGGCCTTCACCTAAAGAGGGTTCATGCATGCAATAATTTTAGAAGCTATAATTTATTTTTTTATTGTACGAATACAAATTAAATAAATTCTAAATATAAAAATACACATCATATTTAAAATCTAAATTAAAAATACCAAAAATGATAATCATAAATATATGAATACAAATAACATTTAAAAAATTTATCCAGACATTTGTAAATTGCAATAATATTCATATATGTAATAATCTTCTTTTTTTACTTGAAAATATGTCATTATAATAATCAAACAAATTTTTATTATATTGAAATGTAATGTAATGCATGAAATAAAAGGCTTTTTTATTTTTATTTTATATTATTTATATAGCAAGCGGTGGCAAAATAAAGCAAAAACTAAGTTAAATAAATCAGATTCGATAGAATAAGCGCAAGAAATCATATTCCAAGTGTAAAAACATTTAGTTTTAAATTTGTATTACTCGTAGGTATGAGTAGGAAACTTCCAGTGTAAGCAGATCTCGTCTCTAACTGCACGCAAATAAAATATAAAATGACAATGAACAAAGCTTAATGAGTCGAATGAATAGGCGACACTACGCGATAAGCAAACAAAGGGCAGGCGAGAATGGAATGCGTGCAAAAAATACGTACAGACACCAGCAAAAGTCGATAAGAATTCTCACAACGTATTAGTTTGACGTTTAGTTTGACTTACGACCTTCTATTTTCAAGTTTTCGCCAACAAATGATTGAAATTCACAATTTCATCAACTTAGCATAAGTCAAGATGGCCCAGTGGTATAGTATGGAGCACACAGATTGAAGCGCAAATCAGTGTGCCGCAAGTTCAAATCCCACGCAATTGTTGACTTTTTGTAAGTTCTTACCCGATTGGAAGTTACGGATTAGCATTACATATATTAAATTATTCTTTAACTTGTTCACACATTTCTTAGAGTTAGAAAGGTAGATCACAAAAAAACTAAATAAAGAATTAGATTTCTGCGAGGTAGACATGAGTTTTAACTTGACCGAAATGAACTGTCGTTTGGTTGTAGTTGTTGGTTAGTGACGTGTGGTTAACAGTATTGTAATATTCGCAAAATGCAGGCTAATATTAGTATTGAAGTGAGGGCGACTATCATTGGGCTGCATAAAAGTTGTCTTAATAAAACACAAATATCTGAAGAAACCGGACTGAATGTGAGTATAATAGCTATTAATGAATTGTAACTTTATTATAAATTAATTTTCTAATTAAAATGTATGCCATTTATGAATCCATCCATCGTATCTTTATGAGGCTTAAAAGAGAAATACATAAATCGTTGGGTTTATTGGATTGGTTATTGTATTTATAAATGCAGTTTTATTTTAAAATTATATTCAATAATTATGATTATTAACATTTTATATAATGAAAATGAAGTCAAGTAGGTATAGCTGCCTAATTTTTTTTTTTTGTTTTCGAAAACTACTGTAAGTCTTTGGATAAAAAGATATGAGGAAGAAGGTAGCCTTGCTAGTCGAAAGAGAAGTGGGAGACCGAAGCTTATTAGCGAGGCGCAGTGACAACATATAGTGGACGTATACGAAACGAATGGTTTCGCACCAACGAGACATTTTGCGGAATTATATGACATCTCGTTGGATACTGTTCGCCGTGCAGTTCACGCTGAAGGCGTGCATAGCCGTACTTGACAGAGAGGCACAAACAAGAACGATTACGTTTCGCACGTGATTATTTAGATTTTGACTGGAATACTGCGGTATTTTCAGATGAAAAAACATTTAAATCCAGACAAAAGGGCAGGCTTCACTTATGGCGCAAGAATAACACTCGCTGGTGTGATAACAACGTTATTCCTAACACCGAATCAGGTCGAATCACAATTAATATGTGGGGATGGATGAGTGCAGCAGGATCAGGAGAACTGGCTTTCATTCCTTCACGCGCAAACAGTTCAACTTATGTGGAAGTGTTAGACTCAATTATGCTACCTACTGTGCGCAACATTTACCCAGCTGATGAGTTAGCAGAATTTCCGTTTGTCCAGGACAATTGCCCTATTCACCGAGCGAGTACTGTGCGTGAGTGGTTTCACAATCACCCGGAAGTAATTGTTATTCCATGGCCAGCGCGATCACCCGACCTCAACCCCATAGAAAATTTATGGGGTTTGATGGTGCAAAGTGGGACTCGCGGAATGAGAGGTCTATGGAACAATTAAAAACCCATTGCATGCAGGTGTGGGAAAGTTTTAGAGGGAGCGAAATATGCGGTAATATTGTTGGGTCCATGCACAAACGTCTACTTGACTGTATCGAAAATAATGGGGGTTATACAAAATATTAAGTTTTAGTAAAATCAGTCGATGTAACTAAATGTTTAGTAGGCCATTTTATTTTAACATATCCGTGATTATTCGTTAACAAACACTGTATCATATTGTGTTTACTTTCGTTTAAAACAGCTACATATTTTAACTTGTGCCATCGCCTTATCTTAAGAATGCAGTGAACTCGCTATCAATTTTGTTGACAATAATCATGATTCTATTTTGTTTTTTATTCTTCTTCTCGAGGTTTAGTTTCAATCTTCTTTTCGTCAAGAAAATGAACAATTAAGCTATGACATCAATACATTCATTGTGACGTTACATAAAAATATTTTTTTTCAAAAAGTACAAATAACTCGCAAGTAAGATGAGATGTTTTAATTAACAAACAAACTTTTTTAAGTCTTGCTCTGAACTGATGCAGTGTTTTGGAGACGTGGTGTTTTTTCTTACAAGTATTTTGCATCCTCTCACCCACACATGTTCAAAGCCACGCTCTTTGGCCTTGGGCTTTGGTACTATTAAGTAGGAGTTTATTTTCCTGTGTTAGGTGGTCGTTGATGTATACCCTGTTATTGCCCTGCAAGCCCAGATCTGCAGCATTCAGTTTTTTATATTTCCTCGACGCCGCTATAAAATCGTTCTTAAGGTAGCTGTTGTGTACAGAGCAAATAATGTTTTTATTCAGCTTATCGTTACGTGTCGGTAACCTCGCTATGTAGTTAATCTGTTCTTTCTGCACATGAAAATCAATTGCTTCACCAATCTTGGCCATTACAGCGAACAGGTTTTCATCCTTGGATATTGGCACTCCTTTGATCTCGATATTGTTCATACGAGATCGCTGTTCATTCATAGACTGCCTATTCTCAAGCTGGGCAATTCGATCCTGCAAATTGGATATCCCGTCTTTGGTTTTCTTCATTGTCTCTATTTCCTCTTCCAGAACTGACACTTTACTTGCCAAAGCTTTTACTTCCTGACCGTAGGCCTCAAAGGACGATTTCATTTCAGAGACTTCTTGTCGTATGGTTTTTAATTCCGCCATCTCACTCTGGATTGCCTTCACACTCTCTGCCAACGCGGGCAATGCTTCCATTTGAGCTGACAGACGTCGAAGCTCAATCATGATGGTCTCCGAGTTCGCTGGTGATGCCTTCAAACCACCTGTTTGAGGACTGGCAACCGGGGTAGCCTTGCAGCTTTGACATTTCCATGTCAATTTGCGCTCGCCAAGTTTTCTCCATCCAGCCTCCGTTATCCCAGCAAAGGGAAAGTCGTATTTCGCCTTACAGGCAACACACGTAGCACCATCCCTCGATTCAGTGTCACAGCGCTTACAGGTAAACATTTCGACTGACTTTAATAGAAAGTATTAGAAACACTGTCAGCGGCCGTTTTAGAAAAATTATGTAGCTAGCAACGCCGTGTACTCGTGCGACTAGTACGCCGACTACCGTCATACTGATATGTGATATGTTGTTACATGTCATAAATACAAAATAATACCATATACAATTTCATAAACAAAATAAATAATCAACAGCTTCTGTGGTTTGTAGCATATATGTGAATACTTTGTTGTAAATATTTTGATCACTAATAAAAAAAATAAAAAAAAGCAATAAAAATGAATAAGTAAATAGCGTCAGAGTATAATAATGTCAAAAATAATTAAGTAATGTCTACTAGTCAACACATATAATTATGTGTTGTGTTTGTGTGTAATCACTAAAAGTTTAAAATTTAGTCAAATATATCGGACTCAACTATTCACCATATTGACATGTATTATTTTTGTAGCAGCAGCGGTGAGGTTTGGTGAAAACTTAGGTGTTTTATAGATTGTGTTGAGGATTTTACAATGAAAAACGATACGTTAGTTTTAACGAGAAAAAGATGTACTCGCCATCTTACATACAACCATCAAGGGAAAGGGTATGGGAACAGTATTTCAAATAAAAACCAATCACGGTCGAGAGACTAGAATGACGTAGCGTGTCGTGTCGTTTTGTGTCTCGAGATGTCGCTAGTAGTCCTTGATGTTCGTTTATGGAGCAGAAGTTCATAACATGCCCCCAGCCTTGGAAGCAGTAGCTTTCAATGGTCTTCAATCACTGCATCAGTGTCGATCACGTCCTACAGCTCGGAGATGTATTCCTTCGCCCACCGGTTCCAGAAGTGTTGGCGAAGTTGTTCTACCCTCTGGTATCTCTGAAGACGACTAACAGGAACATCGCGTAGGTCATCGCCGGCTGGCGCAGTCAGTGGTCGGCCAATAAGGAAGTGACCGGGAGTAAGCGGGGAAAAGTCATGAGGATCGGTGGAGAGAGAAGATAGAGGTCTGGAGTTTAGGACTGCTTCTACTTGAGCTGTCTTACTGTGCTGTACTCTTCGAACGTGAGGTGCGTATTACCTATCACACGACGAAGATGGTATTTACTCGACTTTACTCCTGGCTCCCACAAACCACAAAAATTTTATATAAACAAATTTTGAGTCGGCGCCAAACAACAACCTGATTATTAAATATCTAAATTTTATATGTACGTAGAAATGAAGAAGGCTAGATGTAGGTAATTAATCGTTTTATTATTTGGCGCCGACTCAAAATTAGTTTATATAAAATTTGATATTTTATGTAGGTAAATAAGCTCAATACTCAAGACGTAAAAGGTTAATTTATTTTTTGCTTTTTAGTTCTTTTTCGTCGGTTGAATTTTTTGTTAAAAAGTTTTTTATTTTATGATTTTTTGTGACTCGCATCATCTTTAAATACTCTGAATCTAATTTCTAATCCTTCATCATTCCTCTTGGCACTGAGCTGATGATGTAACCATCCTTTCATAAGGTTCCCAGGATATTGACCAGTTGAGGTTACCTCCAATATTCCAAAGACGTCTTTTCTTCAAAGTATATTAAGTGGTATCTGTCACTAAAACCAGTTTTTTATAACTAACTTCTATTGTTAAGGAAAGGTATGGTTTCCATCATCAGCTCAGTTTCATGATGTGATGATTCCTAAATGCAAATACCTGATAAAGTTATGAAAAGTAAACAGAAACAATATTCGTGCCCAATTTTCGGGGTTTTCTCTCAATTTTATCAGGATTCCATGATCAGATCCTAATGTCCTTGACATGGGACCATCCTTGAGGTATACCCTATCTATGAAAATAAGAATCGTCAAAATCGGTTCATAAACAACGGAGTGAGGGCCGAACATACGTACAGAAATGCTAAACGTGCCCACAAATTTCGAGGTTTTCTCTCAATTTCATCAGGATTCCATAATCAGATCCTAATGTCCTTGACATGAGACCACCCTTAAGGTATACCCTACCTATAAAAAAAAGAATCATCGAAATCGGTTCATAAACAACGAAGTGAAGGCCGAACATACGTACAGAAACGCTAAACGTGCCAACAATTTTTGAGGTTTTCTCTCAATTTTATCAGGATTCCATTATCAGATCCTGATTTCCTTGACATGGGACCACCCTTGAGGTATTCCCTATCTAATAAAAAAATAATCGTTAAGATCGGTTCATAAATGACGGAGTAAGGGCTGAACATACACAAAAAAAAAAAAAAACATATATACGGTCGAATTGAGAACCTCCTCCTTTTTTTTCGTCGGTTAAAAATGTGGATAATATGGGGGAATAAAGTGGAATTAAATATTTTGACTAAATGTGAATTCTAAAAAACTTTTTTACAAAAAAAAAAAGGAGGAGGTTCTCACCTCCTCCTTTTTTTCGTCGTCGGTTAAAAAAAAAATACAAACATCCGAATTGATAACCTCCTCCTTTTTCAAAGTCGGTTAAAAATATCATTGCTACAATTATTTAAAAATTTTGAAAAATCGATCATTACACCTACGAAATTACGACCATTATCAGAGTAGGTGTCTGCAGGCTTACCATGGCGTGAAATAAATCTTTTTAATGTACATAAATACGCTTCACTAGAGAGGTCACTGACTAACTCCAGGTGTATTGCACGTGTCACGAAACAAACAAATAGACAAATGTAGCCCTTGATAAGCCTAGCACCCCTACCTTTGCGGTTCAGAATGAGCACAGGCCCAGCGAAATCCACCCCACATCGAATGAATGGAAGACTAGGTGTAACTCGCTCCCTAGGTAAGTTACCCATCATAGGACTAAGCGTCTTATTTCTAATGCGAGCACAGGTAACACATCTATGCACTACCTGGCGAGCTAAATTCCTACCTCCGACAGGCCACCACGATTTGCATAAATGAAAAAGTAATGCCTACGCTTTACGTCCTCTCTTATAGCTCGAGCGACATCAGGATCAGGCGATTCAGAGGCTAATTGTTTCAGGCACCTAAAAAAGGTGCGGAGGCGGTTCCGTACGTCACGGTGTTCGGCGCACACGACATACTTGTGCTGCCGAAAGCGGAGAAGAATGGCAATGAGATCAACCTGTATAGGAGGGCCAACTAGTTGCAAATCATTCAGTGACTTACCAGAGCTCGATGGTACGCCATGATGCGGCATGAAATAACACGGGGAATCATAGGAATCTACCTGTGTCATATCGCCTAAACTAAGATATTCCTGCAAAAACTTGGAATACAGAATTTTGTATTCAGGCGAACGCTGCAGACGTTTTTCTAATGCAAGAAATCGACGTTCTGCTTGTGTATAAGAATCCCCCAAGGTATCAGGTGACTGATGGAGTGAAATGTGCACACAGAATCTCCCCTTGCTATTGCGAGTAGTAGTGCGAACAAAGTGATCTTCGCATGCACGTTGTTCCTCAGTCTGTGCGTGACCTTAGACGGTTCCTCAATCTCCCAGAACAATCGAAGTTGCGTATCTAAAGAATTACTAATATTGCAATGAATTGGCGCATTTTTGCGCGTATTATTAATTATAGGTCCGGAAATAATCCAACCCAGTTTGGTGTTCTGTAGAAACGGATCACTAGACAAGTGAATCTTACCATCTTCTAACAGATCCCAGAACCTATCTGCGCCAATTAAAATGTCAATATTTTTGTAGTCTAGAAACTCCGGATCGGTTAACTGTATATTGTCTGGAATACAGACTTGCGAGCTTAATTTACATACGGCAGGAATCGAAGCCGTAATCCTAGACAGCACATAACAATAAATGCGCGTAGTAAATGAATTATTGACGCAGAATTTGATAACGATATTACAAGCTTGAGAACAATGTACTATCGAATCACCTACGCTTCGAACTTCGTTTGTGGACTGTATTAATGGTGAATTTAATAGTTGACATAATGATTCAGAAACGAAACAGCGCTGGCTTCCATTATCAAGGGGTTTCTTTTTTTTTTTGGGTTGGGAAATCATCCTATGACTTCTCCCGCTCTGGGTGGAGCGGGAGGGCGTGTCAGACTCTTACTGACTAAAACCCACCCCTGTTCCTTCCTGCCTTTGAGTGCCCAGGGGCGAGGTAACTCTGTTTCGAATTTATCCTCAACCCCCGGGCAGGCATCGGCCATGACGGGCCCCGTCTCTTGCTGACAACTCTTTGAGGCGCGCGTGGAACACTACGCGCCGTCGACTCTCGGGCCTGTTGCTGATCGGACGGCGAGCTACCCATTGCTCGCCGTCCGCAGGCCCGGGTCTACGGTGGCCGGAGATCGTCTCGCGGCGCCGGAAGTCCCAGGCGTCTTCTGAGGCGGCTGCTGCTGAGAGCGTGAGGGCGACTCCGTTGTTGGTGCTCTCTCACGCGTCCCGCCTCCGCCTTCGCGAGCATTACTGCTTCGCAGAAGGAGGAGACGACTTCCCATTCCCTCTCGCTCCGTACCATGGCCTGAACCAGGGCAGGGCGCGAGAGGTCGCTGCCGCCTATCGCATGCACGAGGACACGGCGGTGCTCTGCCCAAGCGGGGCAAACCTCCACCGTATGCTTCACCGTGTCCTCTGGGCGATCCTCGCAGTGGAAACACCCGGGCGTCACCTCCCGCTTGATCCGAAACAGGAACCTCTCGAAACAGCCGTGTCCGGTGAGGACCTGCGTCAGGCGGAAGGTGAGGGCTCCGTGAGGCCTCTACAGCCACTTCTCAAAGAGGGGCACTACCGCCACAATGGTGGCGTGCCCAGCGCGGGGTTGTGACAATCGCTGTCTCCATGTCGCCATGAGATCTTGCCGGAGCTCTGTCCGCCGAGCCGCGAGTTGTCGCGGCAGCGGAGTTTCGCCCCGGCGTTTTGCGATAATCCGGCAAGGAGGCTCGCCGCCTCGCAGGAGATCGTACGGTATCCTCGGATCATACGGATCGCCATGACCCTTTGGGACGTGTTCAGACGGCGAGTCGATCGCTGCCTTAGCAAACGCGCCCACACCGGTGCTCCGTAAAGGGCCATGGACCGCATTATCAAGGGGTGCCCGCGCTTTATGGTATCTACTGCGTACATCTGTTACTTCCACGAAAGCTGTTGACAATAACACGGACTGCACACCTATAGACTTAATCGATTGTGTTTGCATGTTTGCCTTGTTTACCAGAATAGGGACTGCGGAGTCTGAGGCGGCTGGTGTGGCCGCGGGGAGGTGCGCAAGCGCTTCCCTCGCATTAGTATGCGACACCTCAGTGTTGGTTGTGGAATGCAAAGCAACAGAACTATTAGCGTTATTGTTGTGCAGTAATGAGTTATGTTTTTGATTGCAGTGTCTACAAGGCCCAAACCTACAATTATTTACTAAGTGTGCCGAATGTAAACAATTCTCATATAAGTTGTGCTCGCGTACAAGTTTAAGCTTTGTGTCTAAGTCACAATCGATAAACTCTTTACTCGTATACAGTGGATGATTCGCGCTGCATTATACGCATGATAACTTACCGCGTTGTTTATTATTCGCGCTGCATTATACGCATGATAACTTACCGCGTTGTTTATTATTCGCGCTGCATTATACGCATGATAACTTACCGCGTTGTTTATTTTATTTACTTGGCCCGCTGGAAACATTGCAGTGTGACATATTATGACATTTTGAGTGTTTTTTGCTGTCAGTGCTTTGTGTTTCTTTGCTATGTGAACGCTGCAATGCCTCCAGCATTTCTGCTTTATTGCGCAAAAAGTTAATAAAAACATCCACTGATAAACGTCTAGAATTGTTATCGTTTGGATTCGGGAACAATGTGCACTTATGAGAGCCCCATTCTCTTTCTTGTGATTCTATCTAACTTCGACACCATGATATTAATAATGAAACTATCCCAGTAGTCTGTAGGCTCACCCAGAACCTTAAGTGCGCGTAAATTTTTCAAAATAGTGTCTATTAATTTTCTAATACAAGAAGGCGATTCTTTATTAAAAAAAAAAAAAAAAAAACTACTAATATTATAAATGCGAAAGTTTGTATGTTTGTTTGTTTGTATGTTTGTATGTTTGGCTGAAGGTAACGCAAAAACGGCTGAAGGGATTACAATGAAATTGTGCACACAGGTAGGTCATAGCCTGTATTAACACATAGGCTACTTTTTATCCCGGTAAATGACAAAACTTAGCGAAGGCTAAGGTGGAAGTAGAAATCCAAAGTCAGGCTGAACGAGCGGTTTACGCTCACAAAGTACCAGGAGACCAGAAACATGAAAAGTATTTCCGGGGCCGGAATCATGAGCGGTAAAGTCTCGCAAAGTACCAGGGCACCAGAATCATGAAGAGGTATTTTCGGGGCTACAACCCTAAGCGGTATAGCTTCGTAAACCACCAGGAGACCAGAATCAAGAAAAAGTGTTGCCGGGGCTTGAATCCTGAGCGGCATAGATTCACAAGCTACCAGGAGATCAGAATCACAAAGTATATTCCGAGGCAGGTATTATGAGATGTAGAGATTCACAAATTACCAGGAGACCAGAAACATGAAAAGTATTTCATTCAAGGACGAAATTATGAGCGATAAAGACTCACAAACTCACGAAAAAGTAGTTCCGGAACCGGAATCATGATAGGTATAGATTCCAAAACTACCAGGAGACCATAGTTATGAATCATTTAGGGCTTAAATCCTAAGCGGTATAGATTCACAACCTAACAGGAGATCAGAATCACAAAATATATTCTGAGGCTGGTATTATGAGAGGTACAGATTCACAAATTACCAGGAGAACATAATCATAAAGAAGGTTTCCGCGCAGTACAGATTCGCGAACAAACAAATGTATACCAAGGCTGGGATTATGAGAGGTAATTCATAAATTACCAGGAGACCAGAATGATGAAGTGATTTCGGGGCTGGAATCAAGAAAGGTATAGATTCTCAAACTACCAAGGAAGGGGCTGGAATCCTGAGCGGTATAGATTCATAACCTAGAAGGAGATCAGAAGCACAAAACATATTCCGAAGCTGGTATTAGGAGAGGTAGAGATTTACAAATTACCAGGAGACTAGAAACATTTCGAGGAGTAAAATCATGAGCGATAAAGACTAACAAACTACCAGGAGACCAGAAACACAAAAAGTATTCTGGGGCAGGAATCGTAGGAGGCAGAGAAAGATTCACAAATTACCAGGAGAACAGAATTGTGAAGAAGTAAAATTTCCGAGCGGTATAGATTCATGCATTACCAGGGAAGGAGTGGGATCATAAGAGGTAGCATCTTGAATTTTTTTTTATGGGCTGGAATCCTGAGCAGTATAGATTCTTAAACTACCAGGAAAACAGAATCATGCAGAAGAGAAATTTCAGACCTGCACGCAGATGAAGCCGCAGGTAAAAAACTATCAGGGTGCCAAAATCATGAAAAAGTTAATTTAACATAAATAACAAAACTTCGACGTCAAACGAGATACAAACGCAAAAACAAAAAAATAGGGAGCCCATAGAAAAGTGATGTTCGGCGTAGCTTAAAAAATCGCCGTCCAACTTTGGTAAGCCCTACTAATGTAGGAAATTCTAAGTTATCCTGATCCTAGCCCGTACTAACTACTAATCTTTCACAAATATTTGATTTTTCTCTTAACGCAATCCGGATGTCTACGCAGATAGAGTCATGGGCAAGAAGCTAAGAAGTGGTGAAGGGTCTGGCTTTATGTGAAACGACGTTCAAAAAGTTCTGGCTCGCAACCTAATTTCAATAATTGACTATGGATTTTGATTTCTACAGTGTTTTTTAAAGTGATACTCTCTGGAAATACCACTCTTTATATTCATACTTTTCACGCGGGCGAAGCCGCGGGCGAAAGCTAGTATTTAGTAAAGCTTTGATATGGTGATCAACTAAAAGTGCGCAATTATTATATCGGTCGAGCAACAAATTCCAAGCAACCTGATAATTATCAGAAGAAAATTCTATGGAATGTATAACTAGTTCTGCGCTGTCTTTTAGGGACGATTTAAGATAGTGAAACTTTTGTATATTGGATATATCTTTAGAACTATGAATTAGTGAGGCAAATGTTTATTTATTTATTTAGTACACCCCCCCCCCCTGAATTCCAGCCAGTGCTCATAGGGACCATCAAATGTAGGCATGGATATAGTGGGTAACTTCACAGAATGCATTTGATTGATACTATGACTATGACATGACTTGGAGCAGTCAGCAACCTCATCAGTATTCAGCACGTGATATTAAATTGTAGTAACTATCTTCGAAATGTTCTCTTTGATTTAATTGTTCGCCTAATTCGCTATCAGAAACTCTTTCTTCTATTTTAGTTTGAATTTCGTTAAATTCAGAAAATAAAGTAGTACATTCTTGAATCCTCAACTTTAAATCAATGCGGTTTTGATTAGAAAAGTTATGATCACCATCTTTTAAAGACTCTAAATAATTATTAAATTTGGTAAGCCTGCCCTTAATAATACCACGCTTCCTAACTAAATCGCGAACTAACTCAATACTTTCTACACTTAGTAAATTAGGAGATTTGTCACGGAATTTAGCAGAATCAATAGGCATTTTGGTGGTCAGTGAAAAGAGGAGTACTCACGGTTTTATAATCGTCAGCTTAATCACATAGAGTACTGATGCTAGCATCGTCACCAAGCTAGTAATTGACTGGAAATCGGATATTCCGAGAATACAATGCAGCAATTTCACTGAAATAAGAGCACAGACACAGGGGTGTAAGGGGGAGCACATAACATCCAGACTCCCCAAATGTCAACCTCACCTGCGCGCTTACACCCTGCCATTGACGGACGAGGCGCTGGCGACCGACCCATGGCGGTATAACCATCCGACAAGCCAACCTAAATTCTCCAGAGCAATGACGGGCAGCAGTGTCATCGTTGCGAAAGGATTGGCTCTGCGGTCACCAACCCGCTTGCCCAGCGTGGTGACTACGGGCATTAAAAACCTCCCATGAATAAAGCCCCAAAACAACGGCCCCCAGTTCCCGGTGGTCCCGCTATTCCTGGTCAAGGTAGCAGTCACGGTAACGGCGGGACAGGGGGTGCGAAGAATCACCGGGTGACGGCAGGCTACCAACGACGACGACGACTACATCTGGCTACGTACAATGGACGTTCGATGAGGCTGGACCATCACCTTGATGAACTTGAGGTGGAGCTAGGTCGCATTAACTGGCATATACTGGGGTTATCTGAAGTCCGAAGACAGGGGTTGGACACGATAGCCCTGGAGTCAGGTCACCTATTCTACTTCCGCGAAGGTGATCAGCTCTCCCAAGGCGGCGTTGGCTTCCTGGTCAACAAGAAACTCACTAGCAGCGTTGTAGAAATCAGTAGTGTGTCGGCACGGGTAGCGTACCTTGTACTAAAACTCACTGAAAGGTACTACCTGAAAATGATACAGGTATATGCGCCGACTTCGACATGCTCTAGACAGTTGAAGCCATGTACGAGGATATTGCCAAGGCAATGCACAGTACGACAAAGGCCCACTACAGCGTTGTTATGGGGGACATCAATGCCAAAGTGGGAGTACAAGAACGCGGCAAATCGAAAGTAGGACCGTTCGGCATAGGGCGCAGGAATCGCAGGGGGCAAATGCTGGTCAACTTCTTAGAGTCGCAGGGACTCTTCTTGATGGATTCTTTCTTCGGAAAGAAACCCCAAAGGAAGTGGACCTGGCTGAGCCCCGATAACGTGACTAAAAACGAGATAGACTTTATCATGACGGATAAGAGGCACATATTTAGAGATGTCTCCGTGATCAGCAGGTTTAACACCGGAAGCGATCACAGGCTTGTCCGAGGCACTCTAAATATCAATTTCGAGCTGAGAGAATCCGCATGATGAGGCCTGCTCTCCGACCTACGCAGCCCCAGACCGCTATAGGGTTCGAAAAGTCCCAACTGGAACTTCAAAATCGATTCGCCCTGTTGGAAGCCACAGTCAGCACTGTTGACGAGAAGGCCGACGAGGTGGTCAAAGCACTACGCGACGTGTCCCGCAGACTATTCCCGTCGCAGCGGAAAAATAAGGTGTCCAAACTTTCCTCGGAGACTCTCGGACTTATGAGAGAAAGACGAGAGTTGCCATCCACGCAGCTGTCTGAGTCGGATAAGAGGGCTTTAAACCTAAAAATTAGAAAGCTGACGCGACGCGACCTTCGGTGCTCCAACACCCGCGACATTAAGGTCGCGATTGAGCAGAACTGAGGGTCGAAAGTGTTTGCTCAACAGTTAGGGAGGCCCCATCTGACGAAACTAAGAACTGCGGATGGCAGAATCGTGACTTCAAGGTCTGAGGAACTCGAAGAGTTCGAGGATTTCTACGGGTAACCTATACTCAACGCGCACGGTGAAACCAGCAGAACATAGTGCAGATGACCATCGAGCCGAGTTGACGCGTCACTACACGGAGGCCATCCCAGATGTCGACCAGTGCGAGATTAGGGCGGCTCTCGAACAGTTAAAGAACAACAAGGCACCTGGTAATGACGGAATAACGACAGAGCTCCTTAAAGCGGGCGGGGCTCCAGTCCTGAGAGAGCTAGCGAGTCTCTTCAACTCCGTCATCCAAGAAGGTTCAACGCCTAAGGCGTGGAGCGGAGGTGCGGTGGTTTTGTTCTTCAAAAAAGGTGACAAAACCTTGCTGAAGAACTATAGTCCCATCTCACTTCTAAGCCACGTCTACAAGCTGTTCTCGAGGGTCATCACGAACCGTCTCGCCAGGAGACTTGACGAGTTCCAGCCACCAGAACAAGCTGGTTTTCGAAAAGGCTTCAGTATCGTGGACCACATCCATACTGTTCGGCAAATTATACAGAAGACCGAGGAGTACAACCAGCCGCTGTGTATGGCTTTTGTGGACTACGAGAAAGCCTTCAACTCCATCGAAATATGGGTAGTTCTGGACTCCTTGCAACGATGTCGTATCGACTGGCGTTACATCGAAGTGTTGAGATGTCTGTACGACGCTGCCACGATGACTGTCCAGATCCAAGATCAGAAAACCAACCATATCCAACTGCTCAGAGGGGTGAGACAGGGGGATGTGATATCCCCGAAACTGTTCACCAACGCGCTGGAGGACGTCTTCAAGCTCGTCGCTCAGCGCGCTATGGAGCGGGCTATGTTAGGAGTTTCTTTGAAGGATAAAATCAGGAATGAAGTTGTCCGGAAAAGAACTGGAGTAACCGACGTAGCTTGCAGAATAAGCAGACTGAAGTGGCAGTGGGCTGGTCATGTTTGTCGAAGGACCGATGGCCGATGGAGCAGACGAGTCCTGGAGTGGAGACCGCGTATCGGCAAGCGTAGTGTGGGACGCCCCCCAGCTAGATGGACCGACGACCTTAGGAAGGTGGCTGGGATAGACTGGATGCGGAAGGCGGAGGACAGGGTGTTGTGGCGCAGCCTGGGAGAGGTCTATGTCCAGCAGTGGACTGCGATAGGCTAAGTTGATTGATTGAAGAGCACAGACACACTATAGCACCAAATATAACATAGGAGATGATGGAAAGGAATAAGAATTGGCCCCACCGATTGCGTATTATTTCCGATGAAACCTTTTGCGTTTTCTTCTCAATCCGCCACGTGCAAGGGATCCCCATACAAAGGTCGCTCGGCGATCTTGTAGGTATTATATCCCAATGTTCGGTTCAAAGGTCCAAAATGGCAGCGGTGAGGTTCGGTGAAAACTTAGGTGTTTTATAGATTGTGTTGAGGATTTTACAATGAAAAACGATGCGTTAGTTTTAACGAGAAAATGATGTATTCGCCATCTTTCATACAACCATCAAGGGAAAGGGTGTGGGAACAATATTTCAAATTTTTATTTGGAAAATATTTATTTTTATTTAGACTAATAATAATATTTATTTTTATTTAGACCGTGATTGGTTTTTACCAATCACGGTCGAGAGACTAGAATGACGTAGTGTGTCGTGTCGTTTTGTGCCTTGAGATGTCGCTAGTAGTCCTTAATGTTCGCTTATGGAGCAGAAGTTCACAACAATAATTTGTTATATACATAAAGGGGAATGCCCATCTGCCATACAAAAAAATGCCTGGAATGGACAGAAACTACTAATAGTCCTTAATTCTATTTAGAATAGAACATGAATAGCGAAATTATTCTTGAGTTTGTTTAACTAGGGTAAAAATATAACGACCACTAAATATATTTAACTTGATATCCGCTTATATTTTTACGGAAGTCGTGTTTATTTGACATGAGTAAGTGGCATTCAGCCAAAGGAGAATCATCAAATAATCCATATGGATCTATTTTACTCATTTAGTGCACAGTTATCATTAATTTAGTATTATACGATCTATATGTATCGTAAGTCCCATTAAATTAATATATGCTTGTCAATATTAATTCAAATAAATTATGTTTTAAATAGAAAACGTATCTAGGCTGTATGAATCACATGTCCTTTGCTTTTGACAGTTTGACATTACTGTTCATGTCAAATAAACACGACTTCCATGTATTTAATATAAGCGGATATCAAGTTAAATATATTTAGTGATCGTTATATTTTTACCCTAGTAAAACAAACTTCAGAATTATTTCATTATAACTATTTTATTCTAATTAAGGACTATTAGTAGTTTCTGTCCGTTTCAGGCATTTTTGGGGCATTCCCATTTCTATCTGACAGGTATTCATTTATTGTGTAATATGTCTTATTTATTAGTATATTATTGAGTTGCTTCTTAGAGACATTGATATCTTTAATACTTAACAATGCATTAGGTAATTTATTATAAATATGTGGTGCTATTCCTAGGATTTTTTTATGGAATACTGCTTTATTGTGTTGTCTACTACTTATTTTATACTAGCTTCCGCCCTTGGCTTCGCCCGCGTAAAAAGTGTAATAATAAGTTTGAGTGGTATTTCCAGAGAGAAACACGTTAAATAAACCCTGTAGAAATCAAAATTAAAAGTAATTTAAATTAGGCTGAAATCCAGATTTTTTGAACGACAAAGTTCTACATAAAGACTGTAGGGGCGCACACACACTCGCTCAGTGTGTCGGGGTACCTATCTTGGTTTACCTGTGGTTTATCCACATTCAGGTCTGAGATTTCTCTTCTTCATAATTCTGTTTTCCTGGTAGTTTAAGAATCTATACCGCTCAGGATTCCAGCCCCGAAAATACTTATTCAAGATCTTACCTCTCATGATCTCAGCCTCGAAATACTTTTTGTGATTCTGATTCCTGGTAGAGCGTGAATCTATACCGCTCGGAAATTTTACTTCGATTCTGTTCTCCTGGTAATTTGCGAATCTTTCTGTACCTCTTACGATTCCTGCCCCGGAATACGTTTTATTTCTGATCTCCTGGTAGTTTGTGAGTCTTTGTTGCTCATGATTTCAGTCCTTGATATACTTCTCCTCATGTTTCTGGTCTCCTGGTAATTTGTAAATCTCTACCTCTTCTAATACCAGCCCCAGAACACTCTTTGTGTTTCTGGTCTCCTGGTATTTTGTAAATCTATACCGCTTACTTAGGATTCTAGCCCCCAAAAAAAAAGCCCCAAAAATACGGATTCACGACTCTGGTCTCTTGGTAGTTTGAGAATCTATGTCTCATGCTTCTCGTCCCGGAACTTCTTCATGATTCTGGTCTCCTGGTAATTTATGAATCTCTGCCTACTATTTATAACCCCACCCCCCCAAAAAAAGCCTTTGTATACATTTGTAATTCTGATGTCCTGGTTGTTCATGAATCTTTACTGCTCGGAAATTTTACTTCTTCATGATTCTGTTCTCCTGGTTATGAATCTGTATCTCTCGTAATACCAGCCTCAGAATACACTCTACCTCTCCTAATACCAGCTTTGGAATACGTTTTGTGCTTCTGATCTCCTGGTAGGTTATGAATCTATACCGCTCAGGATTCCAGCACCCGCCCTGGTAGTTTAAGAATCTATACCACTCATGATTTTAGCCCCGAAACACTGTTTGTGTTTCTGGTCTCTTGATATTTTGTGAATCTATACCGCTTAAGATTCTAGCCCCAAAAATACTGATTCACGACTCTGGTCTCCTGGTAATTTATGAATCTCTACCTCTCATAATCCTAAAAAAAAGCCTTGGTATACATTTGTAATTCTGATGTCCTGGTTGTTTGTGAATCTGTACTGCGCGGAAACCTTCTTTATGATTATGTTCTCCTGGTAATTTGTGAATCTGTTCCTCTCATAATACCAGCCTCAGAATATATTTTGTGATTCTGATCTCCTGGTAGTTTGTGAATCTATACCGTTTTGGATTTAAGCCCAAAAAATACTGGTTCATGACTATGGTCTCCTGGTAATTTTGGAATCTATACCTCTCAGGATTCAAGCCCCGGAAACACTTCTTCATGATTCTGGTCTCCTAGTGGTTTCCGAAGCTATACCGCTAAGGATGGCAGCCCCGAAAATACCTCTTCATGATTCTGGTCCCCTGGTACTTTGCGAGTCTTTACCGCTCATGATTCCAGCCCTGGAAATACTTCTCATGTTTCTGGTCTCCTGGTACTTTGTGAGCGTATACCGCTCGTTCAGCCTGACTTTGGATTTCTACTTCCACCTCAGCCTTCGCTAAGTCTTGTCATTTACCGGGATAAAAAGTAGCCTATGTGTTAATCCAGGCTATGACCTACATGTGTGCAAAATTTCATTGAAATCCCTTCAGCCGTTTTTGCGTTACCTTTAGCCAAACATACAAACATACAAACTTTCGCATTTATAATATTAGTAGGATCTATGTCGCGAACTGTGTAGTTTTTTAAAAAGGTGCAAGTTTGTTTTGACAAATGCGGCCACCTCACTTATGTATAAGCAGGGTGCTGTTAATATACGGCACTTTACAAATAACGGTTAACAGCTTTCCGTGCTTTTACACCTTCAAACTGATAATGTAGCTAGCGCACGTGACGGCAACACCACTCTTTACTTCTTCCGAAGCAATAATTTGATTTTTTTGGCGCGAATACTATTTTTTGTTTACTATGTGGAAAGTACAAGGCCTAGAGATTTGAAGATTTTGCTGCCTATGGCATCTATTATGCCTTAATTTCTGAGCTATAATACATAATCATACCTTCTTTCATTCGGAAGAAATGACACGAGCAGCTGGGGTGCCGTCACTCCAGCTTACACATATTTATCCGTTTTATAAGTCATACAGTATTTTGCCTAGAGATTTGTAATTTTTGTTGCCGATGGCAGCTATTATGTCTTGTTTTTGAGCCATAATATATAATCATATCTTCTTGCGTTTGGAAGATATGACATGAGCAGCTAGGGTGACGTCACTCCTGCTTACACACACGTTTTTGATCGTATATTCAATACTTTTTAAGTATTATCGTTCAGTTATTGCCTGCCTTGTGCAGCTATTATGCATTATTTTTCTAACTGTAGTCCAAAACCCTAACCTCACTGGTTTGCCTGTATTGAATGATTAACCTGGGGTGACGTCACTCCGGTTAACACACACTAAACGACTTATATTAACGAAGTTTTTGTGATAGCTAAATTAAGAATGGGAACTTTGATTGCTGCTATTATGTCTTAAATATTGGCATACGTAGAATTATTGTAGGGTTCGCGACCGAAGTGGTATGGATTGCTATGCTGTTAAATTAAATACTTTAATAACTTTAAAGATATATTAATAAAACGGTAATTATGCTAAGCTACGCTAAATGATATGGGCTAGTGAGTACGAAAGCACCCGGTTTGCTGTCCGAATATGTACTGACGTCGCGCTGCACTTAGCGCGGCGAGGTTGTGTAAATGTGAAGCTAGATCAGCAAAACGTGTTCGATCGTAATGATTGTATCGAACATGCCCCGAGGGGAAGAAATGAGATAAACTTATACAAAGCTAAAACGTTACGTGAGTGTGGGCTTATATGCTAGAGAGGGTTAGAATAATGTTGGTTGATGATTTACAAGGTGATATAACAATCTATAGCTAATTGTTCAAACGGTTGAGTCATCGATAAAAAATACAGATTGTCTTTTGGCAATAGGCGAGGTTGACATGTCACACCTTTTTGATCGTAAGCTAGACCACCGTTTTGATAAGCGAGATACGCGCGCACTTTCACTGACACTCGACACCTCAGATGGAGGCAGGTTTCGCGCACTGACACTGGAGCCCTTTTGTGGCTCGGATTGGTTTATACACACACTCACACTGGCTGGTACGCTCTCGGTCTGTCCTTGGATGGACGAATCTCCGGCACGCTGACACCTTCTCCTCAGTAACCAAATTATGATCACTGCGATGGCTGCTGCTAGTAGTCCATATAACACAGACTATTGCGAAACAGCATAAGATGATCAATAAACACCTGAATTATTTAGATAGCGTCACCAACACATTACAGAAGGAAATCGACGGCTTATCTATTCATCAAGATTTCACATTAGCAGCATTAGCAACTATCAACATGATACAAAACTTAAAGCGAATTCAGGATGCTTTTCTTGACACAATGACTGAAATCTATCACGGACAGATCAATCTGCATCTCTTGACACCACAACAGCTTCGTGGGGAGTTACAAATTGTGTCTGGCCAAATATCCGGCTCGAAGGACCAAAATGTAGGGTTCGCGACCGATGTCTGGTTCCTATATAGCTGACTTAGATGGTTTATATTACTACGTACTAGGTCAATGTCATTCTTGTAATTTTCTGCGAATTCTTGATCGAGTACTCCAAACAATGAACTTGCAATCGAGCCGACAGCGTTGATCAACCCGCGTCGAGTTCGCAAGTGCGCTCCAAAATGCTGATTAAGTAACAGCTGGTTGTAATATTGTAGTTCATTGTACTCGTGCTGTATTTGCAGAATGATGACTCGACAATGACTCTGTGCTTGAATCTTTTTACATGTTTGATCAAGATATTCAGTAAACTGTGTTATCGCTTTATCTCCTTGCCAGTAGGGAGACATATTATAATAAGTGACAATTTTCCATTCATCACGAATAAGATGCATTTGTCCTAGGGGGTCAAAATACATTGTTTGATTGCTGTCGAACGCTGATAGTTTATAAGACGTTTCAGAGGATATTATAAGGCTCATAAAAAATAATAATGATAGTGCTATGCTATAGATTTTAGGACAATTGTTATCCCACTTTCTTTCATTGCTTTGCTGTTTTATTGCTCCGACGATTTTGCAGGGTTCGAAGAGCATCTTCGAACTCCCATTTATCGACAATTGTCTCAAGATCAATATTGTCGACAGCTCTAACAAATGCTTTAAAGTTGACCGACTGCTTATGTAGCATATCGTCAAGCTTGCTGTTGGTTCCTCTCGACTCAGACTTCGGAGGCACTGCTGCTGTTTTGTTCGGCTCCGGCTGGCTCATTGAAGTTCCAGCCGCATCTTGCTGTGCTAGTTCAGGGTATGCTGAATGTTGACTCCGCTGAATCAACTCATTTTGCCGTTGAATGATAAGTTTCTTGGCGGTCATGTAGATTTCTTCCGTACGCTTAAACTCCGAGTTGACAAAATATTTATGATTTGTCTTTTCGAAAGGAAGAATCTTGTCATGATTTACTTCGTATTCCTCCCAATACTTCTCAAGTAACTCGATTTTACGCTTACAATAGTCAAAAGTTTTACGCTCAGCGCTATCCTTTTTAAAATTGGTGAGAAGCTTCCCTAAGCTCTCCGCGATCTCGGTTTGATTGAAGTACAGAGTCTCCATCTCGCTGCTGCTGCTAATAAGTAAAACTGAACGATCTTACTTGAGATAGTCCTAGTTGCTGCTGCCCGACGAGGGTTGCTCCCCAAGTCAGAGATTTGCTGCTGCTTTTGCTCCTTATGTGAGGTATTAACTCACGCGGTAAGATGTAACGAGCACTTTACTCACTACACTGCTGCTAAAATCGTTACCACTACAGTCACTGCTAAGCTAATGAATACTGCAACCAACAGTTTCACAGGTTCGGTAAAAGTTCACTTCACTGTCGTTAGTCCCGAAAAACTATATAACCGACCGCGAAATGATCCGGCTCGAAGGACCAAAATGTAGGGTTCGCGACCGAAGTGGTATGGATTGCTATGCTGTTAAATTAAATACTTTAATAACTTTAAAGATATATTAATAAAACGGTAATTATGCTAAGCTACGCTAAATGATATGGGCTAGTGAGTACGAAAGCACCCGGTTTGCTGTCCGAATATGTACTGACGTCGCGCTGCACTTAGCGCGGCGAGGTTGTGTAAAAGTGAAGCTAGATCAGCAAAACGTGTTCGATCGTAATGATTGTATCAAACAATTATTCTACCACATAATGAGGAAGCTGGAGTTATGCACATGCAAATGTATGCCGAAATTATGCATCTAAGTATAGATAATCCATACAAACTAAATAAGGTGTGCACAAAAAGGTAGGTACTTACTTTACAACCATGTATTTTTGTTTCGATAAATTAAAAAAACAGCTTTCAATAACAAACAGCCGGTCAATTCTGTTCACAGCTCACCGTGAAAACTTAGGTGGAGTGAGCGTGAAGCGAATTGTCATTCCACTTTGATTGTATGGATTGACAGCCCACTTCACGGTCACTTCACCTAAGTTTTCACGTTGAAATTTTACAGAATAGGCTCACCGTGAAAACTTACCCCTCGTTTTCACCAAGAAACAAGTTAAATACTAGTTTGATACAAAACTTGTAAAATACTTTTCAAAACATAATTATTTGTTTTATACATGTATTGAGACTGTCTCAAACATTCTTATGTTCACAATGTGTAGCCAACAAGTATAAATACAAGTATAAAACACATTTGCGTTCACACTGAAGTCTGTGACATGATAAAACTTGTCTCATACATTGATAGCGTTCTCACCTACAAAATACAGTCGTGGTTTAGACAAGTATTGTTTATTTTATTGCAATTTCTGTATAATACTAATTACAAATAAGTTTTAAACTTTATCCATGCTTGTTGGATAAAGTTTTCAACATCCGGACGGACCGCGATTTTTACAATCTTTTTTTTTTCCTTAAAGAAAACGTAAGAAGAAGAAGAAAAAGAGTGGAGTGGTCAAAGAAAGAAACTTTCTCCCTTTTTCTTTTTTTTCTCCTTTTTTTTTTTTTTTTATTTCTTTTTTTTTATCGCGACCAGTACTTGCGTTTTTTCCTTGAATTTGCTTCAGTTTGCATGTACAAGTATACCTACTGCACACATGAAGTAAAGTTCTTCAGCATCTTCTCTTTCCATTGTTACAAAGTTTTTTTTATTAGTAGTAAATATAAAACTACGGACTGAATCTTGTCTCAAATTCTACAAGTTTAGCTACAACAAAAACGTGAGATCCTATACATGTAGGCAACTAGCAACTAACAAGTTTCATATAAGTGAGTATAGACAGGTGGAGTAAGCGTGAAGTGAACTGTCATTTCACCTTGATTGTATGGATTGACATCCCAATTCACGTTCACTTCACTTAGGTTTTCACGGTGAGATTTTACAGAATAACACTACAGGTCCGAGCAGCACGCCTCAGGGTTCAGTTCACTGTCGCTTTGCGAAATGAAAGAGAAGCGAAAAGACGCCGCGATGGCGCCATGTTTCGTTCGACTCGTTTAAGTTATTTATCATTAAAATAAATTCATCCTTACAAATATCTTATTTCAATCAATAAATAAAAATTGTTTTGTAAAGCTTATTTTGACTGAGCACAGCGCCAACATTGACTTGTTCGACTGCAAACGAGCGAATGACTAGCACCCAGCGCCCATTTATCGCATAAATTGGTACGAGTTTTTTTAGGGTTCCAAACCCAAAGGGTCCAAACGGAGCCCTATTGCTGACACTCACGTGTCCGTCTGTCTGTCTGTCCGTCGTCTGTCACACAAGTATTATAATAGCCAAACGGTTGGAGCTACGGTCTTCAAATTTTCACAGTATTTAATAAGCATCTTGTTGACCCAAAGCCATACAAACAGTCAAAAATACATTTGGTACAGAACCCTAAATGAGTGAAGTCCGACACACACCTGGCCGGTTTATTATCATTGATAGGCTTGCGTTTGACCACTATCTCACCTGATGGTAAGCGATATGTGGTTGAAGATGGGGCACGCTTGCATAGAAGTAACCTATTCACTTTTGACTTAAAGACTCCCAGGTTGTAGCTATCAGGAAACACAGACTCTGGCAGGAAATTCCACTCCCTAGCCGTACTACGCTAGTTTTATATTACCTGTGGCTGTACGCACTACGAATGTGTTCCCATCACGTTTAGTGCGTGCGGGTGGGATGTCCAGCATGTACCTGATCCTCTTGGCTCCTTTTATTCAGTCAAAAGAATACTAATTATACAGTCAGTCAACCAGGAGCAGAAGGATAGGTAGGTACAGGCAGAGACATGGCACCTTCTTGAATAGCAATCTTAAAGAAATAATGGTTTTAATACTTCTTAAAAAAAAACAACTAAATTTACGAGTAAGTAAGTACATTACCTCTTTAAGCGATGGAAAACGTCAAATGACAGATTGCTATTGACATAAAGAATTTTAGAGTTTTTCCTACAATACGGCTGGATTATTTGGTCTAATATGTTCGACACGTGCTTATAATAGGAAATAATTTGAATTCGACGTGGTGCAGGCAGACGATGTCATGAGGAGTGCGCTGTGTGCGGCTCTGCTGCTGGCGGCCGCCGCGCTCGCCGCGGGCGGTAAGTCCTGCTGACTGCCGGCTTATGATCTGAAAACTCCGCGCAGTCGTTGCGCAGTTGTGCTCTACCTAATTATTATCTTCTTTTCATCTAGTTATATTTAGAAATTAAGGTTTTCTGATGGAAAAACTCTGGAGTCAGGATTTCTGCCCGGTTAATGGCACAAGGCTAACCTACATATATTTACCTGCGTAGAACTAAAATAATGGAAGGACTTTACAATAGGGATAGGTATATATGTATATATTTGAGAGGAGGGAGGAGGGGGGGGGGGTAGACCCCCCCCTTCCCCGTGGTGGAAAAGTTTAGGAAATGCATATTCTTTTTTTATGAATTTTTAAAAATCTCATTTTGAGGTTATGTTTTTGGGAAGCGGGGGTTTCATTTAGCGCCAATCGCGGACTATTTCTAGACTGTTTCCAAGCAATAGTACGATCAATGGCATCTTCAAGGTCAAGATTAACACCCTAAAAGCCGAAGGTCAAGGTCATTCGTCGAAGGGCAAAGGCATTTTTTATTTTATTATAATGTTTTAGGTTCGCATGTCGATGGAGCCCCGCGAGTGGTTTATAAAAAAATAACCACGAAGGGGATGGATGCTCTTCTAACCTAACCTGTCCGAGTCGGGGTGCCCTAAGTCCCGAACTCGCTTCGCTCGCTCTTGCATGGCTCGACAGAGTCCAAAACACGCGTCACTTCACAGGTTGCTCGCAGCGGACTTGATCCAGAGGATGAAGACATGATGGCAGGGTATTCAATGTTGTTCTCAAGCGCGATGGCAAATGCTCTCAAACGCGAGTACAGAAATTGAATGACATGACACTAAAAAAACGGCGCCAAAAATTAAATTTTGCGTTTCGTTTCACCTTAAGTAGATACCATCAGAATAAAAAATAATAACTTTAGATTGTCAATAAATCAAAATTTTAATAGATAATCACCCAAAAAACACAAATCACTGAGAAATTATTAAACCCAAATGAAATAACTAAAAATAATGCGAATTTTGAAAAAAAAAACAAATTACTCGTCAACTTATAATTTGCAAAATCAAAACGCATTATTAAAACTCCATAAAATAGCAACCCTTGCTCTCAAAATTACGTCAAAAGTAATAAAATAGTGCGAAATTTGAGGTTTTTTTAACAAAGTTTGATATTTTTTATCTCCGAAAGTATTTATTTCCTAAACTTGAAACTTCGGGATATTGCTCAAGATAACAAGTACTTTGCACAAAAAAAATTGAAGAGTCTACTCAAAGGTCCTTATTGTAAAGTTGAGCCAAAATAACATACAACGGGCGATGTGTGACTATTCCTACGCCTCTCTGTGCATGCCTAGCCTAGCCCTTCGAGAGAAACTGATCAATTCCCAAATAAGGAGTCGGACTTGCCGTACCTACCTACAAAGTTAATTTATATATGCTATATTTAGGTATGCTCATAAGCACATCACACATTTTACAATAATCGTGATTGTCGTTTTTTTTTGTCCATAAACCCAGTTCGGGCACTGTAAATTACTTACATGGCTTGCTGTTAAGTCTGTCGCAATTACCTAGGTATAACTACTGTTTCGATTTTTTGGATGTTAGGGTAGTTTACATAGTGAGTGTGAAACCAAAGTTATCATCGAAT
This sequence comes from Polia nebulosa, assembly GCA_951329385.1. Lineage (NCBI taxonomy): Eukaryota > Metazoa > Arthropoda > Insecta > Lepidoptera > Noctuidae > Polia > Polia nebulosa. The sequence continues at coordinate 32,265,064 of OX589604.1, forward strand.
GTAGTGTAAGTATTAAGAGAGATAACTACTTTTTTTTTGCGAAAAGAGTTAGGCACTTCCTTTTCTTCAGTTTTTTTTAAATATGTCTATCCATGTCCGTTACACCCCGTAGACACTAACAAATTAGGTACACACCTAACCTAACCTTTACTATATGGGACCAAACCAGAAGACAACCCGGGCCTGCGGACGGCGAGCAGTGGGTAGCTCGCCGTCCGATCAGCACCAGGCACGTGACTCGACGGCGCGTAGTGTTCCACGCGCGCCGAACAAGAGATTAGTGTCAGCCACCACTGACGGGGCCCAGCGTGGCCTGTGCCTGCATGCCTAGGGGTAGCGGATAAATTCGTAACAGAGTTGCCGCTCCCCTGGGCACTCAGGCAGGGAAGGAACAGGGGTGGGTGTTAGTCAGTAAGAGTCTGACACTCCCTCCCGCTCCACCCAGAGCGGGTGAAGTCATTGGGTGATTTCCCACCCCAAAAAAAAAACCCAGATGACAGCCTTTTCTCGCGATTTTACGTTTGTAAAATATGTTCACTCAGATGACTGTTGCCAGTGTTTTCACTTGTATAGGTAAGTAGCAAATGGATTGCTGAAATAGCTTTACAAAAAAACTCGTCCTTTTTGAACACAGCTAAATAACGTTTAGCAGTTTTCATAACTACTGAACTTGAGCACGCAGAAATGTATAAGTGATTTGGTTTTATCAATGCATTTAGCCAGTTAGGTACGTTGAAGTCCCACATGAATAACATAAAATAAGGCTTTAATGCAGTTTAACTTTCTTACAATTACTAAGTTTGTACCTACTTAATATATTATGTCTTCATTACTAAACAAAGCTATGTTAATAATTACCTACATACCTTTTAAATTTAAATTCAACCATCGGAAAACGGTTGTTTATCTTTAAGACTGCACAAATTAATTGATAGTTCGAAATCGAAAAAAAAAATCGAATATAGCGCCACCACGTAAAACTAATTCAAACCGCCAATTGATTCAGTGTGACCCGCACGCAAACTTCATTAATTTCTTGTGTCAGAATATTGACTTATATCGGTACTCTTAAAAACCATCTTATATAAATACTACTATTATAATGAGGTAAAATTTGTAAGTTTGTTTGTAGGAAGTAATCTCTGGAACTGCTGAACCGATTTTTGCAGATGTGAAATTTTGAAATGAAATGCTTTCTGTCAACGAACTGTAATGTTGCAGTAGGTCAGTAATAAATGTAACATTATTTTCCACCAATGCTGTGTTCACACAAACCGCTTTTGTTTCTATTGTTGGGGACTGGTATACGATCTTAACTGCATCTTTCCTATCGCAACCTTTTAGCCATTCAGGACCTTCCCACCACAAAGATTAATTTAACTATTGAAGAGGCGTTATGCCTCGTGTGGCACAATCAGCTGGGTTTTCTTTCGAGCTGATATGACTCCAGAGTTCTGCCGGGACTATGTTGATTATCTGTTTAACTCTGCTAGCTACTGACTTCCATCTGGATATGTCTCCGTTTAGCCAGCCCAAAACTATCATGGAATCTGTCCATACATGAAGCGTCATACTTAAATTTGGTAAAGACTCAATGACCTTCTTTACAAGATGGGATAGAAGTAGTGCGTCGCACAGTTCCAGTCTTGGGAGCGATGTTTTCTTTGCGACCGGTGCCAGCTTTGTCTTTGCAGCAACAATTTTCGATGTGTACTTGCCCTTATTGTTCTCGGTGACGAGGTAAATAACGCAAGCGTAAGCTTTGTCTGATGCATCGCAAAATGCATGTTTTTCGTCAATCATCAATCGACAGGTTTTTCTGTGTAACCTAAGAATCTTGGTATGCGAAATTCGCCGATGCAGTAGATATCTTCTTTTAATGTAAGCCAGTATTCTTGTATGTCCTTTGGTAGTTCTTGATCCCAGTTGGTTTCGATGGACCACGTTTGTTGAAACAATAGCTTCGCTCTGATTGTAAGCGGTGATAAACATTGAAGAAGATCGAATAATTTTGATACTTCTGACAATAACTGCCGCTTTGTAATTACTGCATTACTCTTAGGGATTACATGACTTTGGAACATGAATGTATCAGATGATGGGTTCCATTTTAAAACAAGAGTGTTTCTGGATTCAAGACACTTAAATTCGGAGGGACTTTTCAATTAGTCGGCTGTTAAATTCTGCAGGAGTTCTGGCTTGTTACTTTTTGTTACGTTGACCATTTTCGCAGGTTCATAACAGCACCCTGGAGCTTTTTGATAAGTTGTTGTTGTAGCTCTTTTGCTTGATCGGCAGTAATCTGTCCACTCAGCAAATCATCCATGTAGAAGAAGTTTTGTACAGCTGCTACTGTTAGTTGATATTTCTTGGCATCATCTGCCGCGAGTTGTTTTATTTAGAGTCCGCATTGCCAAAAATGCAGCTGCCTAAGTCCCCTACTTAAGGCCAGTACTCCACCAAAGCGGATATATGTGTGCGGTGTGCTGTGTGCTGTGCGAGAACAACCAATAGAAGAAGCTGACCGGAGAGGATATGTGTGAATAACACAATTCTATTGGTGGTTCTCGCACAGCACACAGCACACCGCACACATCTCCGCTTTGGTGGAGTCCCGGCCTTACAGTGGTTAATTGATATAGATTCAATTGATCATCCATTCAATCTCTCCAAATGATCGTTTGCAGAGGCTGATCTTGCTCTCTAACGAGTAAGTATCTGACGTAACATTTTGTCAATGTCCGCAGTAATTACATATTGATATTGCCTCCAATTTGTGATAAGTGCTAATAGGTCTTGTTGTAAGTTGGGTCCACTGTACATTAAGTCGTTCAGACTGTTACCCGATGTAGTTTTTTTTTTGTGGGGGTGGGAAATCATCCAATGACTTCTCCCGCTCTAGGGTGGAGCGAGAGGGCGTGTCAGACTCTTACTGACTAAAACTCACCCCTGTTCCATTCTGCCCTGAGTGCCCAGGGGCGAGTTAACTCTGTTTCAAATTTATCCTCAACCCCCGGGCAGTCATCGGTCATGGCCCCGTCTTTATTGCTGACAACTCTTTGAGGCGCGCGTGGAACACTACGCGCCGTCGACTCTCGACCCGATGTAGTCTTGGATGAGGCATTGGTGCCGATTCTGATATGCACAAACTAAACTTAATTTAGGCCATTGCTATCTTTTTCCCTCTAATAAAACAAGAAAGAGACGGGCGTAAATTAGAGCTGTCAAATTTAATTGAACCAATATTTCCATAGAAATTAAGGGTACACGTAAAAACATGTCGACTAAAAACACGGTAAAGCGCAAGGCGTAAACAAGTTTGACATCTCTAACTTAGATTATAGCTATAGCCGTCCTTTTCTCGCACTGCCTTTTAGTAAAAAATAGCGATTCTCTAATTTTAGTTTAGTAATTGAATAAGAGAATCGGCACCATTAAAAACTACTCTCAACTTTGTTGTTGTGGAATCAAGTTTTCATACACCATTATGTGGTAAGTAGTACCTACGCCTGATCGGCTATACTTTCAACTTGCCGCATGTAACCTAATTCTTGGTATTCGTTCATAAATTGTTTGTATTGTCTTGAAAATGATTTATTTTTAGACATGTTTGACTCTAATTGTTTAAATTGCGCTATAGCCTTAAACTTTGATGATCCGAGTTTCTGCTCAAAGCCTGGCATCATGGGTATCCCAACTTCATACATGCCATTATTTAAGCGTCTCGTAGGGGTTTTGTATAATTCCCAGGCAAACCTTTCTCTTTCAAGGCCCACCACAACACATCCCGAGGTACCCTATCACACGCTTTCTCAAGATCAATGAACACCATGTGCAAGTTCTTGTGGACACGTCTGTACTTCTCTCACAATTGGCGGATAGCAAAGGTGGCGTCCATTGTCCCTCGACCTGGCGTAAACCCAAACTGGTTCGGGGTAATCTCACTCTCCTCTCGCAATCCTTTCTCTATCACTTTCTCCCATACTTTCATACTATGTGACATGAGCTTTATCCCTCGATCTGTTGTTGCAGTCCTGTAGATCCCCTTTATTCTTGAAGATGGGAACTAGCGAATTATTGCACCATTCTTATAGGATCACTTCTTCATACAACAACTTATTGAAGAATAAATTCAGCCACATACATCCATCCTCTTTTAAACACTTCCATACTTCTACTGGTATGTTATCAGGGCCCATGCCCTTTCTATTTTTCATACATTGAACTGCCTTTCTTACTTCATCCATGCTAATTTCTCATTTTTTTTTATTGTTGATAGGCACGCGTTTGACACACACACAAACCAGCGGGCAGACCGAAAAGGAAGGAAGCTTGCCAATTAGGCTTTCGTGCCAGACCCGGTCGAAGGCCTTCTAAATGTCACGGGAGACCGCAAGGGCTTCCTCTTGTTTGTCGATGGCCTCACTCCGGATGTGAATGGCATACGCTAGAAGATCCCCAGTTGACCGATTTCGGCGGAAGCCGTATTGTCGGTCACTGAGAATATCGTTAGCTTCTAGGTATGCCAGGAGCTTGCCATTCAGTATACGTTCCATACTCTTACAGAGTACGGAAGTTACCGAGATGGGCCTATAATTTACTGGGTCAGCTTGACTACCCCTCTTGGGCACGGGCTGCACGTTAGTTTGATTCCAAGCCATCGGCACTTTTCCAGTCTCAAACGAAAGGCGAAATAGGCGTGTCAAGATCGGAGATAACTCAGGCGCACAAGTCCTCAGTACAATTGCCGGTATCCCGTCGGGGCCACTAGCCTTGTTCACGTCCAGGTTACGCAGTACCCCTCGGTCATCCTTCTGATGAATGCGAATGTCTGACATAATCGACTTGCATCCACCAGGAGTACCAGGGGGCCTCGCGCCACCAGGATCTAGACGCGAAGATTCCGCAAACAGAGAGGCAAATAAGTTTGCTTTCTCCTCAGCGGAGTGGGCCAGCGACCCGTCAGGTTTCAGCAGAGGAGTTAGTGAGGGGCGGCAGAAGTTCGATTCAACCGACTTAGCCAGGGACCAAAACGCCTTATTACCAGCTGGTTAAGAAGCAAGTTTGTTACCAATTCGGCTAATGTGGTCAAACCGAGCCCTCCGCAACACCTTCTTGCAGGACTTGGCAGCCCTGTTGAAGGCTCTCTTCTTCTGACTCTCGCCATTCGCTTTACGTGTCCGAGCGTCGACCCATGCCAGGTAGGCCGCGTGTTTAAGCGCATCAGCGCGATTGCACTCGGCACCAAACCATGGTCGAGCTTCGCCTGACATTGTTACGTCAGAGAATGGAATGTAGTACACCATTCCCTGGCACATCCGTCACGGCGTCCGCGCACGACGAAACATCAGTCGAAGAAAAGCAAGTAGGCTCCCAAGGATAACTTGCGAAGAAAGATCGCATGCCATCCCAGTTTGCTGCTGTATCGCCAAACCCGCCTGGTGCCTCTTGGGCTAGGATCAGGTGGGGAGTAGACGGATACAGACTTCACCAGACAGTGGTCGTACCTAATGGTGAAGAAATCGACACCGAGTAACGGTCTGGATCTGTTGTCAGCAGAATGTCCAAGCAATTGGCCGTGTGCGAATCAACATCCGGCACTCTCGTTGCTCCCTGGACCAGCTGGGTGAGATTTAACGCTAGCGCTAGCTTAAGCGTCTCTTGTCCAGCATGGTCTGTGCACTGGTATGGGAAGAGCCACTCCTGATGGTGGGCGTTGAAGTCCCCCAGTAACACCAATTGGGCAGAAGGGTACCGCTGCTGAGCCACATCCGCCGCCTCACTGAGGTGTTGTGTGAGCCTAGTTGTCTCCAAATCACCGCTGTGCGAACGGTAGACACAGGCGTAGACAATTTTATCTAGGCATGTGTCCACTAGGACCCAAAGAGTAGAGAACCTGGAGTTCTCAAGGTTACGGAGACGCCGATAGCAGATGTCGTCCCGGGCGTACATGCATATACCAGCGTGTGGCTTAAAATTGTGCTCCAGGGTAAACCCTGGGTAAGATAGGTACGCCACGTCAGACCGACATCCGATCTGCATCTCCGAAAGGAACAAGAGAGCCGGTCTCTCAGTCTCTAGGTGGTGGTGGACTGCGGCGAGATTTGAGTGCAGACCTCGTATGTTAGAGAGGTGCACTTTGAGAGAGAGAGAGGGAGTTCTGCCGCTGTTCAGCTTTTTTCTTATTTTTTTTCCTTTTCACATGAGTTTGAAGAGTGAAATAGGGAGAGGAGAAGGAAGTGAAGTGAGTTTCCATGCAGGCTACCCTCAGGCACGCACTGACAAGACGGTATCATTGGGGGGCTAGTCTGGAGACTGCGGGGACGCCCGAGCCTCCTCAGGAATGTCCATCGGGCCCTCTCGTCTGGTCGCCAACCAGCACGATGGTGCATTCCGGGATTTTTCAACAGTTGGCGGGGCAGCCTTTCATGTGTGGCTAGGACACTACTTGGGCCCCCAACTACCTGCGGTCAGCCAGCGGCGCACCGTGCCTCGGATCCCGCTACCCTCCGCGACTAGACTCCCGAAACATCCATATCAGAGCGAGCCTGGTTGGTCTGCCTGCAATGGAACAACTATTTCGACCCAACTCCTCTGGATTGGCTACACTGAGCATCGTACCGAACACGGCCAGGCCGCTTGGTGGTACGTCTTTGCCCAGCGGGTGGTCGCAAGCCATCGGTCGAAACCTACCACCAGTTAGTGTCACCTGATTAGCACCACCCGGGGACCAAGTTGTAGGGACTCGATGGGTATACTCCTACGGACGCGGGCCCCCATATTATATATTCTCTCACCAAACCCATATTTACTTGTACCTTTTTGAGCACACCATTCCATTCATTCTATTGAGCTTATTTACACAAAATATAAAATTTTATATAAACTAATTTTGAGTCGGCGCCAAATAATAAAATGATTAATTACCTACATAGAGCCTTCTTCATTTCTACGTACATTACTTTGGTTTTACTTATAATAATTGACAGGCCAGCCGTAGCACTTTCATCAGATAACGAAACAAAAAAAAAACAACCGACTTTCAAAAAAATACACCAAAAATTAAAAAATACCTTTTATTTCGGAAGTCGGTGTTTGTAATTTACTTCTTCGTTATTTGACACCGACTTCCGAAATAAAAGTTATTTTTTAATTTTTGGTGTATTTTTTTGAAAGTCGGTTGTTTTTTTTTGTAAAAAAGTTTTTTATTTTTCACTTTTTAGTTGTTATACCTCACAACTAAAAATCCCAATAACATGGAACGTGGAATTTAAACATTTGGAGTACACCAAAACGTCAACGAGGTAAACGTATTTTTCGTTTTTGTTCAGTTTCTCAAAAAGCGCTAAAGCAATTTCGATAAAATTTATATGGGACCACTTCGGGAGTATATTCTTTCGGCTAAAAAAAAATTTTGAAAATCTGTCCACAACTGACTGAGAAATCGGCGGACATACATAAAAAAAAAAACACATACAGTCGAACATAGAACCTCCACCTTTTTCGAAAGTCGGTTAAAAAAAAAGAAAATATAACATAGTCTTCTGAGAATAAAATAAGATCATCCGTGAAGCATAGACCGCTAAGGTTTTCTTCATTTATATTTAGGCTATTTTCGGTCCAGTTTATGTTCCTAAAGATCTCTAGAACTGCTGAAAATAACTTAGGCGATATAGGATCTCCCTGACATACCTACACCACTTTTAGTAGGAAATCGACACCAGTAGATTTATGTTTAACTTGTGCAGTGCTTAGTAGGTAATTTTTAAAAAACCTTTATAAAAAAAAATATACTCACCGTGCTGCATGACGGTGGCTATAATTTTTAAAAAAAATATACCTAGGGTATATTTTTTTTTCTCGTCTATCCTATAGTGTGGGGTATCGTTGGATGGGTTTTTCAAAATCATGGCGAGGTTGTGGAGACTATTTCGCGGTTCAGTGATTAGTTTGCGAAATATTATACTTTAAAGTGATATTTTTTGGTCGAGTTAAACGTCCCCCCCCCATCTCCCTCCTCCCTCTTAAACAAACTGTTGGCTTGAAAAATCTAAAAAAAATCGTTATGGTAGTATTTGTAACGAACTTTGAAGAAAAAGAGTGGCACTCCGGGAGTACCAACAGAAGTGAAAACTTGAACAAAAATGCCCAACGCGCCTAAAGAAGTTTTCACTTCAATCCGCTACACAATCCGCTACGTATGTACGATCGTGCTCTAAATGGACGTCGTGCTACGACGCGTAGCATCAGCACGGTCGGTGTCGGTGTCGGTGGCGAGATCAATTGTTGAATTTACGTACATGGAGAATTGGAAAATTAACGTACATGGTTCTCTTAGGATTTACCCTGTACATTTTGTATAGATTAGAGCACTTTAAGAGAGACTTTGACCTCTGAGTTTGTTTCGTGTTTCTTTTCATGGTAGTCAGATAGGAAACATCGGCCTCATCTAGCTTAAACTGACATAAAGCATTGACGTGTAAAAGTGTTCTTTGTAACCATCATCATCATCATCTTCCTGCACTTATCCCATGTTACTTGGGGTTGGCGCAACACGTTTTTTTCTTCCATTCTGTCCTGTCAGCCGACACGCTATCACTAACTCCCTTTTCTTTCATATCACTCCTCACACAATCCATCCATTCTTTCTTTGGCCTCCCTCTCCCTCTCCATCCATCCACATTTATATTCATAACTCTTTTAGTTACATGTGTTTCATCCCTCCTCTTTACATGACCATACCAAGATAAGCGGTTCCCTTTCAACTTTTCTGTGACTGGCGCCACTTTTAAACTACCTCTAATGTACTCATTTCTCACTTTATCCATTCTCGTTACTCCACACATCCATCTCAACATTCTTTGTAACCAATTTGCATAATAAACATCATTTATCATTGAAGTGAAAACTTCTTAAGGCGCGTTGGGCATTTTTGAGATGGTTAAATACTATTGAACTCGCGCGACACCGACACCGCTATGAGTGCTACGACGCGTAGCACACAGTTTTCAGTTCTGTCGGCAGTCCCCATGACTGCCTATTTTTTTTCCCATCTCAAAAATGCCCAACGCGCCTAGAGAAGTTTTCACTTCAAAAATTGCTTTGTTAGTTTAAGAGTAATAGTCGCCGCATTATTGTCAGCCTTTTAATGTCCCCACTCTGCTGGGTCACAGGCCTCCTCTCTGCGAGAGGACCGTAATCCACCACGCGGGCCCAATGCGGGTTTTTGGATGTCATGTCTTCGAATTTTTTTGGTTCTTTGACATGCCGGTTCCCTCACGATGTTTTCCTTCACCGTTTTAATAATTATAAAGTAAATCAAATATCTTGACTTAGCCCACGAGGTTGTCGATATGTGGAATGTGGACTCGGCTGTCATTGTGCCGATAGTTGTTACCGCCAACGGCCTGATGGCCAAAAGCCTCGACGACCACCTGTCGAATCTGTCGTTGCGCGGTTAGATCAAGGGCCTGGTACAGAAGGAACTCCTCGATACGGCTCGCATTGTGAGCAGGTTCCTGTCTCTGAAGCCCTTACTACCGTTACCTTGGACCCTGTTCCCGATACCGGTGGGATACTATTTTTTATATTTTTAAATGTTTTTTTTTTTACTTTTTCATTGAAATATTTAAAAATATAATTTATATGTCACAAATGAATAAAGAGAGATAATAATAATATCTGTGGCTCGGGTGGCAGAAAAAATGTTCTCTGCGTATTTTTTACCAAATTTAATATTTTTAGATCCAAATAAGCACATTAAATAAATCAAACATCAAAAATAAATAAATCTCAAAAAGGAAAATAGATATGACACGAAAAACAACACTTCAAAATTCTATGAAATCATTGACAATAATGGAAAAAACATATTAATCACAAAAAGTTGACGTGAGAAAATAAAATGTTGACGAGAGCCGCAGCTCTAAAAGCACGCCCACCACCTCTGGCCTCGTCGCTCAGCTCCGTCTCGCCGCTGCCGGACCTCAGCCCCACCGTGAGTGCTGTGACACCGGCCGTGACAGTTGCGTCGAGCTCCAGCGACGAGTTCTTCTCGCCGCCAACGACACCACCACCTGCGCGTCGACAGGGAGGACGCCGGCCGCCGATCGGCTTAGGACCTCGAGGCCCACCGGCCTCTGATCTGAAATGGGTAGCCATGTCATTGAACCTCCGTCGCAGACTGTGGTACCAGAGTGGTGGTACCACCGTCCAACAATACTCCCAGCCACGCTGACGAGGAGTGTAGTGACTTGGTTACAAACGTAAGTACCCATTGCAATGACGAATTGAGGAGTGCTTTGGAGTGCTATTCGGGAATATCGCAACATGCCACCCGAACTTAGACCACGTTTGCCTCGTTTGCCCATGCATAACAAGAAGCGCCTTAGGTGGCTGCTCTGGATTCGCAGTTGTCAAATTATTTTGATAACTGCGAAGACCTCACTGACACACACTGGATAATGTACTGCGCGGCTGTAGCGGCATGTCGTGTAGCTCACGTCAAATTATTATGATAACTGCGAAGACCTCACTGACACACACTGGATAATGTACTGCGCGGCTGTAGCGGCATGTCGTGTAGCTCACGTCAAATTATTATGATAACTGCGAAGACCTCACTGACACACACTGGATAATGTACTGCGCGGCTGTAGCGGCATGTCGTGTAGCTCACGTCAAATTATTATGATAACTGCGAAGACCTCACTGACACACACTGGATAATGTACTGCGCGGCTGTAGCGGCATGTCGTGTAGCTCACGTCAAATTATTATGATAACTGCGAAGACCTCACTGACACACACTGGATAATGTACTGCGCGGCTGTAGCGGCATGTCGTGTAGCTCACGTCAAATTATTATGATAACTGCGAAGACCTCACTGACACACACTCGATAATGTTATGCGCGGCTGTAGCGGCATATCGTGTAGCTCACGTCAAATCCCGTGATGATAGAGCTGAGCTGATTTAAAAAAATCTAAGTTATATGTATTTACAAATGAATAAACGGGAATAATAATAATAATAATCTTTATTTTCAGGCATCTAAGGCCCATAGATACACAACATAAGTAATATTAAAACATAATAAACTAATACATAATATTGAAAAAAAAAGCATAAAATCGAATCTATCCGCGTTAGGGGTCGTGGGGCTTTCGGGACCGGGACCGCGGTCCCGGATTCCACCTGTATTTATTTTTGAGTGGTATTTTGGGACCACAAATAAAATAAACGAAGTTTGTATTGGGACAGTACAGTCACCCAAATTCAGAAGTTACACAAATATAAAAAACTTTTTAACAAAAAATTCAACCGACCAAAAACAACTAAAAACCAAAAAATAAATTAACTTTTTAAGTCTTGAGTATTGAGCTTATTTTCCTACATAAAATATCAAATTTTAACTAATTTTGAGTCGGCGCCAAACAACAATCTAATTATTAAATATCTAAATTTTATATTTACGTAGAAATGAAGAAAGCTAGATGTATTCTTTTTATTATTTGGCGCCGACTCAAAATTAGTACTTATACATAAAATTTTATATTTTATGTCAATGGCATGGATTCTCATGTTCAATATCTAAACTAAAATTAGAGAATTGCTATCTTTTACTAAAAGGCAGTGCGAGACAAGGACGGCTATAGCTATGCACTAAGTTAGTTAGTTAGATGTCAAACTAGTTTACGCCTTGCGCTTCGCCGTGTTTTTAGACGACATGTTTTTACGTGTACCCTTAATTTGTATGGAAATATTAGTTCAAACTAAAGGACAATGGGCAAAAATGTATGGAACGTGGTACCCGCTCCAATAGTCCTCATTAATATATCATTGAATAGACATTTTGATGCAGAAAAACGTCTACCATGGCGCCTGTCCCTATTCACGTTTGGAAAGCAGTAATCTCACTATCTATACTTATTATTATAAAGCTTTAATCTCAGGAACTGCTAGTCCGATTTAAAAAATTCTTTCAGTGTTAGATAGCCCATTTATTGAGGAAGGCTATAAGCTATATATCATCGCTACGCTACGACTAAAAGGAGCCGAGCAGCAGGGGTGAAACCACGGAGAACAGCTTGTGTTTTATAAATGATGAAGAATTTATTACAAACTACTTATATAAGTAAAATAAAGCTAGAATAACATGATATAACACATTTAGGATTCTATTATTAAAAGAAGTAAGAAAACAAGCATTCTTTAAATACAAAACATATATTTTATCAATAAGTGAGTAGATTTAAAACATTACATATCGGTATCAACTATAACAGCATTGAGGAAAGATGCCGGAGCAGTAAATCCCGTATGCCTCGCATAGCCTAAGTACCATACGATGGACACTATATGTGCACAAGTGCCGATCGTACGTCGCCCGGTTAAACATGTGCAATACTGTTGGACAATATTATTTGCACTGCTGATTAATATATAACAAAAATATGTTTTTACACGGACATGTCGCGACTGGATTCGTCCACGCAAAAGCCAGGCATCTTCGTGTATGCCATAGTCTGGCAGATCATCAAGTGCTCCCTCTCTGTACGTTTCAATTATATATAGACCATTTGATAAATGCTCGGCACAGTAAGATCTTGCCAGCTTGAGTTGGTATGTACCTAGCGCTAATAGAATTATATCCTCCTCCGTCATTGAAGGGAAGTTTTCAATCTGGCTCGCTTCCATCCTCTGAAAATCTACTCTTCTGTGGTTAAGCCGTTTTCTCTCTACATACATATGCAGAAGATTCGGGGTATCTATTTTCTGCCTTATTATATGGACGAATTCGTCTGCGTGTACGCTATCCACGATGGGTTGGTGGAAGTGATTCGTGATAGCTGCGGCAATCTTAAAATCAGTGAACATATTGGGCAGTGACTTATTAAAATATTTTTGCCGCAAGAGCTTAAAATCACGTTTAAACCGGCCATTTGCCACTTCCACAACCCACCGGCATAGCGTTACCGATCGAGCTTCGTTGGATTGTTCAGTGGTCAGCTGTGTCTCTTGGCGGTTCTTTGTTGGTGGGACATAGGATTCATACCCACATTCATCAATGAGGTCCAAGCTGTCCCTAAAACCTCGATCTAATATAAAAGCATCGTTTGTTCGGAGTAACCAATGTAATGGATGTTGTCCATCATTCATAATATCGCCCATTATTTGCGCATCTGTTTTTGTTGCAGCGTATGGACCCATTACATCCAATATATATCCATCAGTACATACAAGTAGGAAAGGTTTCAGTAGATTCTGAAACTTGTGTAAACTGTAGGATAATCTTTGGAATAAAAAGTTCGAGCTTTTATTTATGTAAATGTAAGTACCATCACCAATCAATAATAACTTATCATTATTTTCATTTCCAAATAATGCTTTTGGTATAGTTAGATTTTTTTCCAATAATTGTTGTCTGTCAATGTGATCCACTCCCAAATGCAGCCCGACATAATTGTTACTGAGACACTCCCTCACAATAACCAATAAACGTTCGAGCTTTCGTCGTGACATGTTAAATAATGTCGCAAGTCTTTCATTTGGCTCCCCAGAACGCAGTTTTGTTAGATAAATACCTAATGCAGTTCTCGGCTCTCTACATCTTTCATTTAGTGCAGGTGTTTGTACCAATATATTATCAAACTCTTCGCACTTGCGTCCTGTCCAAAAGTGCATTTCTTCGTTGGTTAAAGCGCCTCTCGTGTTGAAGTCTAGCCGAGGTCCACGTTGTAAGGCCATTCTTAACATGTCACAAATGTCAGTAAACTGTTCTGTATTAAAATCATGAGTGACATTACATGTTTGAGGTAGCTCATCCCAAACGTTGTTCTCTAAGTGCTGTGTACACACTCTTGCACCATTTGGAATATAAAGCTTATATTCACAAAAGATGTGAGTTTTAATTGTTATTGGGATTCGATGGCGAGTTGCGTTTGGACAGTTGTTAAATATACAATGCCGTGGTGTGTTTGGAGCACGTGTATACTCTGAAACTTGAAATTCCTGAACATTTTGCACAGCTTCCGGCACAGCTTCCGGCACTGCTTCCGGCATTGCATCCGGCACTGCTTCCGGCATTGCATCCGGCATTGCTTCTGGCACTGCATCTGGCATTGCTTCAGGCATTGCTACGGGCACGGCAGGGTTCGCATGTCTTCTCACTGCATTATCAGCGGACTGCCAACATCGGTGACACACACGTCGTGTGCCATCGAATACCACCTGAAAGTAGTAAAAATATGATTTAATATATATTTTTTTGGAACTAAGCTAAAAAACTGAGAAAACAACGTCACGTAAATACAAAATATTAAAGTGTCGATCGTAACCTAACAACACTTTTGTTATAGTAAGCGCAGATTCAACAAAGTCGTCGGGCCATAAATCATTTCTCTATGTCCATCTTGCTTGCACTTATAAAGCTTATGGAACGCTAATGCAAAATAAGAGGGCATTGGAATAATAAAAGTGACTTTCGAAGGTCCGATGACTCCACACGTGCACACAGTGTCCAGGTAGCTAATATCGAGTTAGAAAGGATAAGCCCTTTTCTTTGTACTGCTAACCATTATCTATTGTTATTGGTAATGACCGTCTTAAGTGGCAGCACCTGTGCTATACTTAGATTAAGAGTATAAACGGCACGGACGAAGGGATGATGAAATAAAACCACACCTTGATTATAATAATGGAAGTGCTTACCTCCAGAACAGCATGTTCATGAATAAACGCAGCGAACTCAGGGCGCGTTCTTGACAGATTAGTTGTCAAAACATGTTGTTGGTATCTTCTGGTATATTAAGCTCGCCGACACATTACACAGTTGAGACGTTCCATTGCGATATTCCAGTTCGAAAAGCAAATCAGTATAGTCCACAACACTAGCACAGGTCAGCGTTAATTAGAGCGGGTAACAAGTCCAGTAGGAGCGCAGGGGTCAGTAGTTAATAAAACCGAGTTATGAAAGCACAAAAGAAACTCAAACAGCAGCTAAACGTCGTCACGAGCGCAAAACGAACGAGCGACTGACGCAGGACGCGAACACGTCTGGTGTCAGTCGATCCCCTCCTCTCCCTCCCCCGCTGCTCTTGCGCACACCCCGCGCTCAGGAGCAACGGGACTCGAGTTAAAATGAGGAGTGCATGGCAAAGTCTTACGTAAAAACGTTATTAATAGAAAACATGAACGGAAATGCCGAAAATATTACCTTGGTACTCATTTTCTTACATAAATAAGTGGTAACTAATATACTCGTATATGTATGTTTATCGCCGGGGCCACGAGACTGTCTAAACAGGTTACTGTGGCCCTGGAAAGCAAAGGGAAACTGAAGGAACAGGGTTTTTATTAGTTAGTAAGACTGTCGTTTATCTTCAAACGCAATCAGATTTGAGAGTGGCGGCTATAGTAACAATTGTTCCTCTTGGTAAGACCTTTTAAACGACACTACAATCATATCTATTGGAGCCGGGTACCATTTTGCTCATTCTTCTTTGACAGCTCTAATTTACGTCCGTCTCTTTCTTGTTTTATTAGAGAGAAAAAGATAGCAATAGCCTAAATTAAGTTTAGTTTGTGCATAACAGAATCAACACCATAGTCAATGGACTGATAGGTGGGCTCAATGAGGCCGGTGTCGGCTGTTCAGTGGATGGAATTTGTATGAACAACATTAGTTATGCCGATGACATAGTGCTGCTGAGCCCATCTGTCAGAGCCCTTAACATCCTCATAGGGATCTGTGAGAGGTACGCGGGGTCACATGGCCTCAGGTATAACTGTAAGAAGAGTGAACTACTTATATTCAGGGCGGGTAATAAGAGTCCATAAACCGTGCCACCGGTCAGGCTTGGAGGAATGCCTATAAGCAGGGTCACCAATCAAGTACCTGGGGCACTGGGTCATCGAGGACCTCTCAGATGATTTGGATATTGAACGGGAACGTAGGGCGTTGGCAGTGAGATGCAATATGCTGTCGCACAGGTTTGCACGGTGCACGAAGGAGGTCAAAATTGCTCTTTTTAAGGCATACTGCCAGACATTTTATACCTGCAGCCTGTGGGTCCGTTATACGCGTATATCTTTCAATGCCCTACGGGTCCTGTACAATAATGGTTTTAGGATGCTGTTGGGGTGGCCGCGCTTTTGCAGTGCATCAGGTATAGGCGGCTAAGGCCAGAACGGACTGCTTAAGGGCAATAGTACGCAAAAAGGTAGCTTCCCTGATGCGCCGCGTGCGGGGCAGCACCAGAAGCCTTCTGAATACCATATTAGGAAGGTTTGACTGCCCGGTGGTAAGGCACTGGAACACTGTTCACGGCTCTGGAGGTGTCCTTTATAATATTAAATAGAGCAATTTGTAAATAAGAAAATAAATATTCATAATGTTACTAACATAGTTATAAGTATTATTTTACTAACAATTTTATGGAATGTTATGTTCTGAATTAAAATGATTAAATATACGCCTTAATACAGAAAATATTAAAACGTAGTATGAAATACTACAACATGTTTTCGAATTTTTGGTTCTAGGACATGCCGGTTTCCTCACGATGTTTTTCTTCACTGTTTTGAGAGCAGTGGTGATGAAATAATTTACACAAAATACTCGTAAAACGCCTACCTGGGTTAGAACTCACGACCTACTTGTAAGTCGCGGCCGTTACCACTGGGTCACCACTGCTGCAATTTCTGTATGATGTATACAAATCGCGAAAGTTTAAAAAGAAACATTTTTATACTTGGTAACTATCAAATGTATGATTGAATTTATTATAAAGCATATTTTAATTTAACCTGATAAAGAAAAATAAAAAGTAAATAATTATTCTTACCTTTTTATGTAAAACACTGTCACTGTCATTGTCACACTTTCTCTTCAAGATGCATCGCAAACACTTAAAACCTTTACGTTTCTAAGTGGGAATTCTTTCAATCAATGGTATTATATAAACCTATCAACATAATGTGTACACATATGTTACAATATAAACTTAGCTTTCAGATAGTAACAATAGTTTTAGTTTACATGTTACAAACAACTATCCTTTTCTAAGTGCAACTAATAGTATATTATGACACGAGTGAACTAAGTTGTTCATTACACACGAGGCTGTGGTTTGCAGCCGCTGGCCATAATTCAGCCGAGTGTGTAATGAGCAGAGCTCATGAATTTCACACGACGTTTTTCAACACATGTGCGAGGAAAAACCAAACAAGTATTGCTTATAACGTTTAATTATTAAAACAATTGGTGAAAGTGCAATTTCACAGTTACTGTTATATTGGTGCTTGCCACTTCTTTAGTACTTTCGTTTCCTTCTTGTGTAAATGTCGGCCCCAAAGGCAAATCATACAAATTACTGGAAGCAGTAGGCATAAAATGATAGAGATAAAACGTTTGCTACGAGATGTAGGTACATGGTTGTGGTTCAGGGCAAAACTTTTTTACCTTTAAATCCAAATTAATTGCTTGCGTTATTTTGTCACTGATTTTCACCTTGTTGTAAATAGAATCTTCTATGTATGATTCAGCGATTGCGTCAGAACGTCATCCGTGTCGCTCAACACTTTACAAGCGTGTTGAAAATAATATTACCTTTTATTTTGTACCGGCGGTGATCAAAATATTATATCAGCGGTTTCGTTAACTGTACTTTAACTTCTTTTTTCTTGTGGTCCCAAAATACCACACAAAAATAATATAGGTGGAATCCAGGACCGCGGTCCCGGTCCCAAAACCCCCACGACCCCCGTCGGCAACGTATTGCGCTGAGTCGTGGTGTCATGTAGCCTTCCGCGAAAACGCCGAATCACGACACCCGTCGGCCAAAATTCCTCCTTCATGAAAGTCTCTAGATTATGAGTCGGTACCCGCACCAAAATAAGATTTGAAGTAAATCTTGTGGCGCGACTCCAACCTTTCGACTCTCAGTGTGAACTTGGTCTTCATCTCGATGTAGGTACTCCACGACCTCCTCTACCTTCGTGGAGTGATGCAGACGTGACACGTACAGCTGCGTCGATGGAATAGCAGGACGGAGCATAAAGTTCGGGCCTGTCAATGCGGTACCGCACTGATTGCGACAAGCAGGCTTCTTCTTCTCCACCACTCGAATGAAGCCTTCTTCATCGGCCTGTCCTTGACTTGCTACTGCAAGTAACGAGCTTCGAACGTGATCCGAGGGCCCCTGAGCACCTCTCGCTTGCTTTGGTTGCCGATGTTTTTTTTGCAGGAGTAGCAATAACGGCAGCCGAGTAAGCACGTGACCTACTAACATTCGTCGGCGCACCAATAATGGGGGACGCGGGGAGGGCGGGGCGCGCTTGTGCACCGCTTGCAGTTCAGTGACGACGGCCGGCGACGAGTCAAGTTGTGCTGACTCGAAACTCAGCTGCGATGCGAGCGCACCGTGACTTGACATAGGTACCGTATTACGTAAATCTGCTACCTCGGTACGTAGATCACTGATGGTGGATTGCAATGCTTCGAACCTCAACTGCATCTCGCCAAGGCTTGATCTGAGGGTTGTAATGTCCCGCAACAGTCTGGTGACGTTGACGTGGTCGAATGTAACGGGGGGCTGCTTGCGCAAATGCTTCGCCACAAAAGTCGGCACGTCGTCTGGGTCGGTCTCCTTCAACACTATAATAATGTCCTGGAGACTCCTCTCTCCTTTTTCATCCCTTCTACGGGACGGCATTCGGTCGGCTATGTGCAGCGACTCGTACAGCAGTGTTTTAGCCCTGCGTATCTCCTCTTCATTAAGTTGGATGCAGATCTAGGTCACACTGACCTCGTCCATGACATCCAGCTGGTACTGCAGAAATGCCAGAACCTCGTTCGCCTCAATTTCTTCCGAACGCGTGGTGGCAGCGGTACTTGCCGCGTTCGGCGTAAATTAAATAATAATTTCGACGTACAGTGCAGGCGCGTCCGATTTCAGCGGTGCCTGTAAGGGCTCCTTGTCCTTTTTAGGATTACAGAACCCTAAAAAGAAGTATTTTTTGTTGTTGTAGACTAGTGTTACTACACTCAGAAGCAGTCAAATTCTGTCTGTCAACGACAGATTTTTTGGCCAAAACTGGCCGAAACCAAACCCTCGGTTGAAACTAGTAGGTACCTACCTACCTACCTATAAATGAGTTTTTTTGTATGCCAGAGAGAAATGAGGAAAGTACAGAGAAAGCGCCGGCGACGGCGGCTGGTGGAGAAGGGCGCGAGTCCGAGCAAGAAGAGGATAGTGACACTGCGCCTTTCGTGGTAAGCGTCTTTCCCGATGATGAATATAAATTGCGTCGTTATCCAACTAATACTCGCCGTATTGGTTGGATACCTATCGCTTAGACCTACTTGTACTTAATTCCTAAGAAAAATACAGGTGCTTATATTAATGACTCTATGTATCTACATAAGAAAAGTAATAAACATGACCACCTAACCTAACCATTTTTTTTTAAATAATTAAAACGTTAACGTTTCATGTTTGGTTTCACTTATCGGTAATAGTCGGTGTGGTGTTTGTGTTCATAATTATAAATATAGTCATAGTTATGTACTTACACTTTCTCGTGTGCACGGTGTGGAGGGGCGTGCGTTAGTGGACGGCGTGGACGCAGACCAAAGACTACTATAGTACTTTGGGTATAGACAGGCAACTCAACCTTTTTTTTAAGATTACGAAGTCGATGAATCAAGCGCCGTCTATGATCTAGTTAGGGGAACTAATGTGTCTATGTGTGTGTAGTGTGGTGTGCGTTATGTGTGTGTGTGTGTAGGCAAATCGCTGTATATCTGTACGTGGTACCGTATATAGGTACGTACTTATATGTCAAGCAGCATTTATGGGAAGAATTTTAAAGGAATTCGATTATGAAATAAACAACTACTTTGTGTATTTAATTAAATTTATTATTAAAATAAATTACACATTTAATATAGTTTTGTGTTCTCCGTTTTCTCCCTTTACGATTCAGGTAGTGCCGATTAGTTTATTCTTTCATTGGATCATTGTTTTAAGTTCACTGTTCACTCTTCGCAATTACAGATCCAAACTCTAAAGACTAGTGCTTATGCTTAGTCCACAGTAACTTCACACGTTTTGGATGATGAAACAACACAAATGAGCGTACGAACGAATTGTAACGCGGCCTAACAACACGGAGGAATGGAAGCTCAACTCAATTGCAGATGCACTAAACTTGCTAAACAAATACTACATTAGTCTTTGCTAAACAACGAGAATTATATTGCAAAAAGGAAAATAAAACAATTACACTCTGACGCAGCCAGCCATTTGCAATTCCAGTGCGGTCATACAAAAAAAAACCATTTGCACGTTTTCCAAAGGTACCAAAATATAACTTTTGTATCATTGCAACAACACAACACAACAAAAACCTCACAATAATAAAAACCTCATTATGCTCGAATTTATATACCTATTTATAAGGAATAACGTGTGATTTTAATTTTATATCTTGATTTAATTTTTATTAATTATGTAAACTCCCAGTATAAGAATAATAAATTTAACTGTGGTAACACCGCAATTTTGCTTCCCCTAACTAGATCATAGACTGCGCTGTTTTCAATAAAAAAACGGAATTTTTGTTTTACTCCTACTTGCCATATCATGACGCAGTTGTTGGCGCGAGCAGAAGTTTGCCTGCATAAGGTGTGTTGGCAAATCAGTGAGACGTGTTATACTGGGTACATCACAAGTGGCGACGAGGAAAAAGGTTGCATGCGCACTTAAAATATGAATATGAAAAAAAAAAAACTTTAAAGGGGGAGTGTGTCGAGCAGTAGTTCAGTTTTACAATAAAACTATTGTTAAGTGTTTACTTAAGATGCATTATTTTAAATGTGAGGTTTGAGATCGTTTATTCTCAAAAATTATATTAATCACTTACATGAGAATGTTTAGATTTACTAGACATATCACAAAGGTAGCGGCATGTTGGACGTATTACAAAAAGTAGGCATTGATTATAATTGTTTTGAGGGTTGATTATAAATATGGAAAAGTGTTAGTCCGATATACGGGTTCAACTGTCAAAGTACGTAAACGAGTTTCCGTATAACTCAGATCACAAAGTTACTTTTAGGTGTCTATTATAGTCCCTCTCTTCAAATTGATTACTTTTCCTCTTTCGAAGCCAAATTAGAAAATCTTTCCCCTCTATGTGAGTATACGCTAATCCCCGGAGACTTTAATACATGTTTGCTCAAGGGAGACTCGCGCAGCCGTAAACTCCAATCACTTGTCTCTTCTGTCAATATGCACATACTTCCGCTAAATGCTACTCACAGGGCTCCTCACTCCACTCCTTCTCTTTTAGATCTCATTCTGGTTTCTGACCCTAACAAAGTATATTACACATGGACAGCTTCCTGCTCCTTTCTCCTACCATGACCTCATTTACCTATCCTATAGGATTCGACCTCCTAAACGCGAGGCCAAATTTCTCTTTCTTCGTAGGTATAAAAACGTTAATTTGGAGCGTTTGAGGGCTGATGCTGGTGGGATTGACTGGTTTTCTGTATTCACCTGTGGTGATATGGACACCATGGTGTCAATCTTCAACAGAAATGTGTAGAAATTGTATGAGGTACATGCTCCTCTTAAAAAGGTAAAAGTCAAGCATCTTCCTGCGCCATGGCTATCCCCAGAAATAAAAAACCAGATGGCGAAGCGTGACAAGGCCAAGCGTTTATATAGGAAGCGGCCCACCGAAGAAAACTGGGAACTCTACAAGAAGATGCGGAATCGCTGCGGTCGTTTGTGTAGGAATGCGAAAAGGAGCCACTATGGAGGTATGCGGAACAGAGTGTAAAGTCCCGCAAACCTCCGTTGAAAAGGGAGGATCCTCCGACCAGACGGGTGTTGTGTCTGGTCCGGGCAACTGCCCGATAGTTGATTTCGGGCTGTTGTATATGTTCAAATCGCGCGGAGAACTCTGCTTGCGCGATGTAGGAATTTAGCTGTTCTAGTTCTTGTGTAGCGTCATAGATGTCGCTACATCACTCCCCTCCAGAGATCGGAGATCGATTGTTCTCTTCTCGATGAGTCGTTCATACGTGATGCTTGCCGGGCCAGTGGAAGGCTGGTTCCAGTGAGTCGGAACCGGAAGAGGCGCATAGTTCACGGTGAGTTGGAACTGTCTGCGGTGATGATATCCCAGTGAGTCGGGATGATGCTGCGGGCTCCAGTGAGTCGGAGTACTGCTGCGGGCTCCAGTGAGTCGGAGCGGTGCGTCGTTTCGTTGACGGCGTTATCGTTGTCGGCGTATCGTTGTCGGCGTATCGTTGTCGGCGTATCGTTGTCGGTGTATTCGTTGTCGGCGTATCGTTGTCGGCGTAATCGTTGTCGGCGTATCGTTGTCGGAGTTATCGTTGTCGGCGTATCGTTGTCGGCGTTATCGTTGTCGGCGTATCGTTGTCGGCGTATCGTTGTCGGCGTATCGTTGTCGGCGTTATCGTTGTACTGGCTGGCTGTATGACTCGTTTCTGAAGAGCTTGGAGGAAGTGATGATGATGACGTCACGCTGGAGTAGCTGCACGAAGGCTGCGCTGACGAAGTGATGACGTCATGACGAAGGCTGCGCTCACGTTCATAGTCGAGGGTCACCATTTTGGAGGTATGCGGAACAGAGTGTAAAGTCCCGCAAACCTCCGTTGAAAAGGGAGGATCCTCCGACCAGACGGGTGTTGTGTCTGGTCCGGGCAACTGCCCGATAGTTGATTTCGGGCTGTTGTATATGTTCAAATCGCGCGGAGAACTCTGCTTGCGCGATGTAGGAATTTAGCTGTTCTAGTTCTTGTGTAGCGTCATAGATGTCGCTACACCACATACACAACTCTATTGAAAATTTCAACCCATCACAAGTATGGCAATTTTTGAGGACTCTTGGTATTGGCAAAGCCTCTAACAAGGGTTCTGATAAGATGGACCTCAATGCACTTAATGCACACTTTTGTAAGTCACCAATCATACTTAACAACCAAGTTAAATCTTCCACTCTCAATGATCTCTTAAATCTTCCTTTGCCAGCAAATACTTCTTTCTCTTTCCACCCAATTACTGAACTAGATATTAAGAAATGTATCCAATCCATCTCTACAAAAGCGATAGGTGACGACGGCCTTCAACTCCAAATGTTTCTTCCTATTTTGAGTGAAATACTTACTGTCATCACCCATATTGTAAATTTTTCTCTCTACAAAAACGCCTTTCCTTCAGCTTGGAAGAAGGCTCACGTCCTACTGCTTCCTAAAGTTTCAAATCCTTCCTCACCATCGCAGTTCCGTCCAATATCCATTCTCCCAATTCTTTCTAAAGTCCTTGAGAGTATTGTTCAGAAGCAATTGTCGAATTATCTATCCTCTAATAGCCTGCTGAGTCCTTACCAATCTGGTTTTAGACCTGGCCATAGCACTGTGACAACTTTAGTCAAAATTTCTGACGACATAAGACTGGCTATGGAAAATAAATGTCTCACTATATTGGTTTTACTGGACTTCAGCAGCGCTTTTAACTCGGTTGACTTTGACATTCTCTTGGGAATCCTTTCCTCACTTAATGTCTCTGCATCAGTAATTGAGTGGTTCAACTCATATCTTCGGGGCCGCTCGCAGTCTGTTCGATCCGATGAATGATGATGATGAGCCTTCCTGATAGGCCTGATATATGTGCGCCCCATTGAAGTTTGGAATCAACAGTTATTCCCAAAAAAACTGCCGAGTCCACAGTTTCAAGCACTTCTTTATTGAAGATGACATTAGGTCCTAGATTTATAACATTAGGTAAGGCAAACTTTATATATTCAGTTTTCTTAGCATTAAGAACTAAGTTATTAGTCGTAAACCAATCCGTAACCATTGAGAGAGCGCTATCTACGTTATCAAAATCATTTCTATTCCTATCTACTTTAAAGATAAGAGAGGTATCATCTGCAAACAGCACCAAAAACAAGAATGGTCCCAATATCGAGCCTTGAGGCACACCTAAATGAACTGGTAGGCCGGAAGACTTAACACCATTGATATCTACACATTGGAACCTATTACATAAATATGAATCAATTACATTTAGAGCTTCGTTTTGGTGACCATAATGACGCAGCTTACGCAAAAGCGTGTCACGGTGTACGCAATCAAAAGCTTTGGAGTGGTCACTGAAAACTCCGATTGCATTTTGCGAGTTCTCCCATGCGTTGATAATGTGTTTTTGGGTGAGCAACACCCGCATTTGTAGTCGATCGACCTTTTGTAAAGCCATATTGATCATTATGAAGGAGGCTACTTACATTAAAATATGTTAGCAACTGCTTCTTGCTTAACTTTTCAAAAATTTTGCTAAATGCAGGCAGGATGGAAATAGGCCTGAAGTTGCCTATATCATTTTTATTGCCTGATTTAAATAGAGGTATGACTTTACTACACTTCATGAGATCAGGAAAAGTTCCTGAGTCCACGCATTTATTAAAAGTTACAGCAAGATAAGGCGCTACGATGCCTATTATATTATTATGCATCTCAATCACTCAAAAGTTTGATTGAGATGCCCCAGTAATCACCTGTGTTTTTTGATTTTAGAGAGTTAAAAACGTTAACTACGTCAAGTGGTGTTACATGCTCAAAACTAAATGATTAATTGCACTTAGGTACACTACCGTTCAAAAGACTTTCAGCTTTAGACGGGGATGAATTTAAGAAGCGAGTTGTAGTTATAGGTATGTGGGCAAAAAACTCATTAAATGCCTGAGCTACGTCAGCTGGTTTACTAACTAATTTGTTTTCGAATACAATCTCTAGCTGATTTACTTTTTTAACCGACTTTCCCGTTTCATTATTTATTATTTTCCAAGTGGCTTTTACTTTATTATCAGAATTTTTAATTGTCTCGCTTAAGAATTTTGATTTAGCAGCAACACAAATCTTCTTAAACAATTTAGAATATTTTTTAACATACTCTAGAAAAGGAGTATCGAACCTATATCTTTTTAAACCGTATTACTCGTATAGTCTCGCTCTACTTTTATATATACCAGCAGTCGCCCATTGGTTGAAGCCAATGGAGGTACCCGTAACGTCTATAGTTTTAGACTTAAAAATGGCTTGGTACTCTTTTTGCACAACATCAAAAAGGGCTCTATAGATTTCATTAGGATTATCGTTTTCTACTAAAGATGGTGTAAGTTTATTTGCTATATTATTTTTAAACTTATTACAACGGCTTACCGTATAAGGCCTGCATTCTATTTTAAGCGGATTTTTATTTTGTGGCATAGGCAAGCTAACTAATAGTCCACAGTGGTCAGACGTTAAGTCACTTAACACTAAATTTTTTTCTGAATTACAATTACTAAGTCGATGAGGATGCCGTAATTCTAGTAGGTTCATAAAACAAGTTGTTTAAATTATAAGACCTAAACAGATTGATTAACCTGACACTTAATGAAGTATCATCTAAAATATTAACATTAAAATCTCCACATATAACTATACTTTTATTACTTGATTTTATCTTATTAATTAAATCCTCCATTAAAAAATAAAAATAGCTTTATTTTTCCTTCTACATTTTCTATGATTTAACTACTTAATGTATAATGTTACTAATTTCTTTTAATGTACCTAAATAAATAATATTAAGTTTCTTTATCTATGTATATATGTACCGTTATTTACGATATTATGTACAAGGACCGCTAGCAGTAGCGGTAAAAGCCTCCTCCATCCGTTTCCATGCTATTCTGTCTCCAGCTACTCTACTCCAAATTTTACCTACTATTTTTACAATATCGTCGCTCCATCTCATTTGTGGGTCGACCTTGTCTGCGCTTTTTGTTCAAAGGGTACCAGTTTGTGGTGATTTTCGTCCACCTTTCATCTGGTACTCTTTGGAAATGTCCGGCCCATTTCCATTTCAATCGAAGTACCTGTTTGGCCACGTCCTTTGCCTTGGTTTTACTTCTAATTATTTTGTTCTTTACTCTATCTTTAAGTCTGTGGTTCATGTTTTGTTTTCCTTTCTATTCCTCTTTGGCACACTTTGAGTTTTTCTAAATTTCGTTTTGTCAGGGGCCATGTTTGACAGGCATATGTAAGTGTGGGAAGATCCTCCATTACCGATTCGAAAAGGCCAAAATCACCAGAAGGGGGTCGATAAACGCAAATTATAACGTATCGCTCAAGTTCAACACAAGAAAACTCAACAATGTGCTCGATGGAAAGATTAACTAAATCTAAACGTTGTTTACATTTCAAGTTATTTGAAACAAGGATTACTGATCCACCGCGAATTATATTTTTTCTTACAAATGCACTTTGTACAGTAAAATAATCATCATTAATAAAAACTACTTCATGTTCTTTTAACCAATGTTCAGTTAAACATAAAACCTGAACGTCATAGTTCTCTATAAATAAACATAACTCTAGTTCTTTGCCGGACAGACCTTGCATATTTTGATGTACAACATTCAACATATGAGGCTTACCCGTTGTCGCATCTAATAGTTTAAAGAACTAGGGGTATCAATTGAAATTTTAGAATTATTACTAACTGTAATCATTGGTACACAACATGTACCTGTGTCACGCTGTATATTGTATGCTAAAAGATTAGCAATTTGTCTCCTACTACTAGGTGATAAATACATATTAGTATTGGTTAGTTTGTAATCAGTAATAAATTGATTACAATCAAAATATAAAATAGCGTCTCTGTGACGATAGGTCCTATTATAAAAAAGCAAGTTTAAATTGTAGATGTGCCTATTTTGCTCGTCAGACAAATAATTTGAATAAGGCAAAGCGCAGAAAATAAATTTAATGTTATTTGTCTCACTGAGATGTAACATCAAATTGACACAATCAATTACATCCTTTTTCTTAATAGCTAAACTGTCCCCACACAATAGATAATAGTTGAACTGGGGTGTATTTTTGTCAATCTAATATTATTTAATAATTGGCTAAAACTGGCACCGGGTAAACAATTATTTATTATACTATGTTGTGAACACTAGTTCAAAACAGTACCAAAACCTTGACCAAATTTGTCAGAAAAAACATAAGTAGTGGTATTCACATTATTTATATTAAGATTATCACTACAGCTATCGACAGGCTGAGCCGCTGACGGTAAGAGATTTTAAGTGGGTTAAAGTGTTGTGGGCCTTGCTTAATTCAAGCTCAAGCTCAGATATGCGTCTCAAAGCCAGTTCATGGGTGTCACTACATTGCTGGAAATTTGATACAAGTTGACGGAGAATAGAATAGAATACTCTTTATTATGTACACCATCCACCATCCATCGTTTCATTGTATACGTCCATATGCTGTGTGTCAAGTTCAGCCAACTGCTTTTTTAGATCAGTGTTCTTCTGATTAATAAGCTCTATTTCCTTCTCACTATCATCCCTTTCCTGAAGCAGCTTATTGCACTGCTCGGTCAGTGGGTAGCCTTAGGGGCGGATTTTTAGGAGTTGGAGAAAAAAATTTTTTTTTCGAAAAATTTTTTAAGTCCCGCGCCATAGCGCCCCTAAGGCTACACTCCAACCCACTGCTCCTTAATAGATCCTAACTCTTTTAACGTAGCCATCAGTTATTCCTCAAAGGATGCAGCTCTACGGGTCAACATGTTGACAGGCCAACCCAAGAGGTACCCTGGAATGAGAGAAGAGACAGCTAAGAATGTGAAAGAAAAAAGAGGAAGGGACAGATAAAATATATAATAAGTGTCTAGGATGACAAGTAGATTGGAAGGTTAAAATAAAAGAAATTAAAAAGGGAACTAATCTCAATTAGGGAATGTTAATTTAACTATTAAATAAATATGTATTACCTACTAAATTAAGATTTTAATATTAGTAAACGAAAAAAAATAAAAAAATTAAAGGGGAAAAGACATAAAATAAGATTGAGGGTACTTTTACTAAATCTGGTTTCTTTCTCAAATTTTTGATTGTCATGACTATAACCAGTTATTAGACTTGCAAGAAAACATTCAATTTTAATTAGCTACACTAATTACAATGATTAATCTAAGGTATTGATAGTACTTCACGAATTTCTTTTATTTAATTTTTTTGTAAATGTTTGTGCATGAATTTTATAACTACACTAAAAGGGTTATTTAACACTAAGCTCGCTGAGGCGAGATTTGACACGATAATGTGCAATATGTATAAAAGGAATGACTTAGAATCAAAAACAAATTATATCAAATACTCCCCGGGTTATGTGATGGTTTCAAATCCGACCGTTTGATGACAGCTGGAACTAGTTTAATGATTATTCATTGATTTTTGCAACGAAACAACTCACAAACACTGGTGTGTATTAATTATAACTAAATCTGTCGTATTTAGGCACATTTAACATTTATTTAGCAAGAAAAAAATTAGTTTTTCAATTTAATTCTAACACGAAAATTTATGACAACCGGCTGCCAGTGTTGCCAACACAGATTTTTTTCTCTGTAAATATATCACCCCTGTTGTATATATGAGCAGTCTCATTAACCTTCTTCAGCCGTGATACTCGTATCATTGTTTGATTCTTTTGTCTCGGATCAAAGTTAGGTATAACATCTCTATCACCTATAAAAGAACTTTGATCGCGCTTACTGATTGCATCGATTAATTTTATCATGACATCAACTTCCTTTGTTATATGATAGGCATTTTGTTTTCAACGTGTACTACGTCAGTGTGATCTACCCCTATTGCTATTCGATTTAGATGAACTGGACGCAGTTATCCTACTCGACACAGAACTTCGGCTATCATGTCTTCTCTTGTACCTCCGGCGACGCGAACGCGATCGTCTCTTGTATGACCTAGACGATTGCGAATCTGTACTTCGTTAATGCCTAATTGATCGTAAACTTCGATAACGTGATTTTTTTGGCTCTTCGAGAACGACTTTGAGTTTTCCTTTTCCTAGACCTACTCCGACGCTCATCTCTACAAGTGGAGGTGTATAACTTTTCCTATCGGACGTCGTTGTAGTACAGACGTATTATTGTCAAGTCTATAGTCAATTAAAAAAATAGAAGTCAATTAAAAGGAGTAGGGTGGATACAGGGACGAGGTTTATTATTTTATTTTTTGAATGTTAACATGTTCATGTGAGGTACAAATAAACATTGTTTCTTTCTTTTGTAATAAGAATTCTCATAAGCATACGTAACATGTTATAGGTAAGTAGGTACGTAGATTAAATGTGTCACAAGATTATGGTGGAATTATAATTTTGTATATCTAGCACTATTAAGGCACAAAATAAAATGAAATAAAATGTTCAGCCAAGTATCATCTAAATACCATACAAAAGTATTCTAGCTGCATTGAAAATAATGTAATTGACAGTTTTCATTCGCTGCGTGGCATCACACCTAATGTGTGCTGCTCCGAGAGTATAGAATAGCTTGTTCATCTAAATAAAAAATAACAACACTAATAAAACATGCGAAGAGACGGTTAAATTCATAAGCTTCGGAACAGCATGTAACTTGTAAACATTTCAACATTTTATACTTAAAAGAGTGTGAGTTACCCTTAAAAGAACGTCCGTACCCATCCAGGAAGTAGTAACTCCAGCAGGATTTGCACGGATTACTGCAGTGTACCTGCATAAACCTCCATAGAGTAGCCATGGCAAAGTATTTGCAAGAGCACTTCACAATCATTTAGGTAAATCAATGTTGGTTTTGTAACCCACACCTACATCGCGTGCGCATCGTCATTAACCTGCCAGTACGTTCTTAACTTCGGCCAAACAATTTTGTGGAGAAAAAAAAACGCATACAGTCCATAGGAGAGCATTGCATATCCCGGAGAGTAGCTCCAACAAAATATACAAGTCTCCCACTAATGATGCATGCGTTCCTACAAAGTAGCCGTAGCTGTTGTTGTTGGTTTCAACACTATGGCAGGAAACTGCATGCAGATATCATCATAGTTGTCATAATTTACATAGGAATAATACAGACAGCGACATGGTTTAAATTAGTCTTGATTAACCTATTTCAATTAATCTGTAATAGTCATTTCACTCGAGCGGTAAACAGTTTAAGATTTAAACAAAGAACATGTTACTTTGTGGGCGTTGACTATCCCACTTCTGAATTGTTAGAATAACCACAATATCAGACTCAACTTTTTTAGGGAAACTACAAATCTACGGGTAAAAACAATAAAACAACCAGTCACATTCAAATATTAGGTTATATTGTGGAAAATAAAAAGAATAAAACACAAAGGTAACTAATAATCTTAGGTTGTAATCAATTATTACTTATTCATTAACGTATTACATAAATATTCTGATTTAAAAGCAGTGAGGCACTTTATAATAAAATTAAAGATGCAAAATTCACTAACACAGATTAAATATACCTACCGCTTTAAAGTAAAATAACAGTCACAGTTCAATAAGCAAGTAGTATGGTATTTAGTGATCAAGAATAGAGAAATAATTATAATTGACTTACGGTAGCTCCCTTCTAGGTTACACTTACACTTGTAGAGATCAACTTGTCGACTCGGTGGTCTGCGTTCGAATGGCTTGGTCGCCCAATAGCTCCCTTCTCGAGCACATGCGTTTGCGTCACAGTTGAGTGATCAGTCAACAAAACAACTTTGACACTTGTCACGTGGTCGAAAAGAGACTGCCGAGTCAAAACGTTTCCGGAATATTCCAAAATTGTAAAATTAATTTATGGTATTTAAAAAAAAATGTAATTTAATAATTATTTGAAATGTCTAACATACAAAACTCAAAAACATATATGATTTCAATGGTTTTAAGTGCATTTTTTTATTTTTTTTATTGTTGATAGGCACGCGTTTGACCACTATCTCACCTGATGGTAAGCGATGATGTGGTCGAAGATGGAGCACACTTGCCTAGAAGTAACCTATTCACTCTTGACTTAAATGGGAGTATTTAAGTCAGGAGTCAGGTAGTAGCTATCTGGAAACACAGCATTTTTCCTAAGTTTTCATCCACCACTTAATAGATTAAATTTTTGCCGGCTTGTCCGGGGCGGATGGCAATTTGTTTCTTGAGTCTGTATGTGATGACGAACAAGCATGCCAATTTTGAAGCGGCTGCCAGTCAACGTTTTTTTTTTCTTCGCTCGCGTACGTCGCACCGGTCCCACCAGTAGGGATGGCATAAAAAATTAATTACATAAACTGTCACACACACACACACACACACACACTAGTACACTTTGAGGCCACCGCTGTTTAAATCGGCTGCCTCGCGAAAAAAAATTTTTTTTCACCCTACTCTCCATTTTCCGCCACAGGCCAAGTTGGCTCAGTTTGAGTTGCACAGGGCGGTTCCAAAACACTTCGGGAGCTCAAATACCGCGAACCATCCGGCTGCCTCTGGGATATTGCAACTACGCGTCATTGCTCTGAATAAAAGACAGTCACGCTTTCACTCGGAGCGTGATAGTATCGTACTTTTACATTACAAACAATTTTTAGTTGCATGTTTACGTTGGCGGACGAAAGTTTAAATATTATGTATTTTAAATAGTTTCGTGTTTGTTTATGTGATATTTTCAGTTTATATATTCATTAGTATATTGTTATTACGTCGTTATAACATCGTTCTAGATAAATATTTTGAAGAAATATTACGTAATGACATTTCTTGTCAAGGTCAACCGGTTTTGTTCGTACTGTTAATGTGATAAATGATGTTTATTCAGTAAATAGGTTACAAGGAACACTTTTACACGTCAATGTTTTTTGTCAGTTTAAGCTAGATGAGGCCGGTGTTTCCTAGCTGACTACCCTGAGAAGAAACACCGAAACAAACTCAGAGGTCAAAGTCTCTTTTAAAATGTTCAAATCCATACAATGTGTACTGGTTAAATCATATGAGAACCATGTACGTTTATGTCTGGGATGAGCTTTTGAAGAAAGCAACACACGAATTCGAGTGGACCTGTCCAGACAGTGCAAGCATTTGTCAGTCATCGCGAAGCTCAACTCAGAACTTTGAGGAGCTCAACGAACCGACGAACAATACCAAAGTAAGGACATTTGAGTAGGCCGCAAAAATACTCAAACTGCCAGACAATCATAAAATCTACGTGAATATAACGACATATATAGTTCTCGCATTCACATTATTCTATATGAGGACCATGCAGCTTAGTGTCTGTAGTGGTCTTTTGAAGAAAGAACCAAACATATTTGAGTGGACCTGTCAGTGTCAGTCAGTGCAAGCATTTGTCAATAGTCGAATAGCTCAACTTAAAAACCACTAAGGAGCTCAATGACTTGACGAACAATACCAAAGAAAAGACATTTGGGTAGGCCGCAAAAGTACTCAAACTGTCAGACAACGTTGAAAATTACTGTAAAAAGGAGGAGAAAATAATAATAATAACCCACATAGTCCTCACATTTACAATTATTAAGTAATCAAAAAAAAAATATATAATACTTTACAAAGTAAATATTCGTGTCAAACAAAATAGTAATAATAATATGTCAATCAAAAAATAAATATAATACTTAACGAAGTATTCAAGTCAAAAAAATAAAATAAAAATAAAATGTCAATAAAAAAAATTAAAAATATAATATAATACTATACAAGTATTCATGTCAAAATCGAATATTAAAAAAAATATAAAAAAATTTCATCAGTAAGTAGTACATATGAAAACAATGGCTCATGTATATCATTGAAGCAGCTCAATCCCACGCCTTGTTGTCCTCAAGAAAGTCATTAATTGTGTAAAAAGCTTTCTGGCATAGCTTACGTTTAATAAATGATTTAAATTTATTTATGCTTAGTTCTTGAATTTGGCTAGGAAGTTTATTATAGAAACGTATACATTGGCATCTAAACGAACCACCTATTTTTTTCTTGAGCTTGGTTTTAGGTACAATAAATTTGTGTTTGTTCCTAGTATTTATGCTATGGATATCACTGTATCTTTTAAACAGATTAATATTTTTATGTGCATACATGAGATTCTCATAAATATATTGAGAGGGAACAGTCATAATATTAATCTCTTTAAATTTGTCTCTGAGGGAGTCTCTGGGACTTAATTTATAAATTGCACGAATAGCCCTTTTCTGTAAAACAAAAATTGTCTGAATATCGGCGGCATTTCCCCACAACAGAATGCCGTACCACATCACACTATGAAAATAACTAAAGTATACTAAACGAGCTGTCTCTAAATCAGTTAAACCACGAATTTTCCTCACGGCGTATGCTGCAGAGCTAAGTTTTTTGGACAGTTTATCTACAGGGTGTAACGGAAAGGTGTGGTCATATTTTAAGAACCGGTTCTGCCCATGGAACTAAACAACTTACTCTAAGAAAAAATTTAATTTCGGAAGTCGGTGTTCTTGTTTTGTGTCTTCGTTTTTTGACACCGACTTCCGAAATTAAAGTTATTTTGCACTTTTTTTGGAAGTCGGTTCTATTTTTTTGTAAAAAAGTTTTTTATTTTTCACTTTTTTTAGTTGCGGTTCCCCATTAAACTGTGTTAACAATTCATAAACATACGATAGCAGCAATCGCGGTTGATTTGCTGTCAATTTTTGAAGAGTTCCGTTGTCTGTCTCCGAAACCCATCATCAGATCTTTTCGAAATTTAAATGGGACCATTTCGGAATAAACCCCTTTCGAACATAAAAAGAATTTTGCAAATCCGTCAATATATGACGGAGTTATGCCCGAACATACATAAAAAAAAAAAAAAAAAAAAAAAATACAAACATCCGAATTGATAACCTCCTCCTTTTTCGAAGTCGGTTAAAAAAAAAAATGGACTTTCCATACAAAGTTATCGTCAGCTGATCAATATTCGTATGGGAGATAAAAAAAAATTTTGAGAATTTCCTCTTGTTTTTAACCGACTTCAAAAAAAGGAGGAGGTTCTCAATTCGACTGTATTTTTTTTTTTTTTTTTATTTTTTATTTTTTTTTTATGTGTGTTACCTCATAACTTCTAACGACGTGAACCGATTTTGAAGATTTTTTTTTTATTTGAAAGCTGTTGCTTCACATTTGGTCCCATTTTAATTTGGTGAAGATCTGATGAAGAACTTCGGAGATACACAATGGAACTCTTCAATAAATGATAGCAAACCTTCCAGAATTGCTGCAATCGCATGTCTGTATATTGTTTTCACCACTCCACAACATTACATCACGCTGATGCGCTCTCAAGGGGTATACAGATTTGTACAGTTCACCCTGATACACCCTAATTTCACCAACTACGTTCAAATTCCCTATTTTTGGGGTTATCAATTCGGGCATAACTTTACTCTATTAATTTAGTTTTAGAATAAGGTAAAACAACTAAAAAGTGAAAAATAAAAAACTTTTTACAAAAAAAAAACAACCGACTTCAATAAATAATACTAAAAAATGTAAAATAACTTTAATTTCGGAAGTCGGTGTCAAATAACGAAGAAACCAAACTAGAAACACCGACTTCCGAAATTAAAGTTATTTTACATTTTTTAGTATTATTTATTGAAGTCGGTTGTTTTTTTTTTGTAAAAAGTTTTTTTCTTGAATAAAGTTGTTCCTATTGATGGGCAGATGCAGTTCTTAAAATATGACCACACCTTTCCGTTACAGCCTGTATATGGGGGCTCCACTGAAGCTGCGCATCCAAAGTTAAACCTAAGAACACTGTGGAATCTTCGGGTTTCAACTCTTCACCCTTTATTGACACACTAGTGTTCACTTGTATTACGTTGGGTAGTGTGAACTTTATGCATTTTGTTTTTTTCTCGTTAAGGAGAAGATTATTGATGTTGAACCAGTTAACTACAGTTGAAAGAGCATTATTTACATTATCAACAGACGTTTGAGTTTAAATAAAAGTGAAGTGTCATCTGCAAACAGCACTATATCATGTTTATCCTTTATGAGGTAAGGCAAGTCGTTGATATAGATTAGAAACAAAAAAGGACCCAGAATTGAGCCTTGAGGAACCCCCATTCTGACTACAGACCCGGGAGACCTTTTGCCGTTCACATCAACTCTCTGAATCTTATTACTCAAGTATGAATTAAAAAGATCCAGAGAGGCGCCCCGGACTCCGTAGTAGTGCAGCTTCCTGATCAATGTATCATGGAGAACGCAATCGAAAGCCTTAGACAATTCACAAAGAATGCTCAACGCATCGCATTTATCTTCCCATGCATTATAAATGTGTCCCAAAAGTTCAACACCAGCATCAGTTGTTGAACGACCCTTTGTGAAACCAAACTATTTGTTGTGTAATAATTTGTGTTTATTAAAATATCTTTGAATTTGATCCAAAATAATTTTCTCAAAAATTTTACTAAAAGTAGGTAGCACTGATATAGGTCTATAATTAGTAGGGTCTGATGTACTACCCGATTTAAACAATGGTATAATTTTACTATATTTCATTAGATCAGGAAACTCACCACAATCTATACAATTATTAAAAATTACTGTTAAAGTAGGTGCTACAATGTTTACAATAGACCTAGCAACGTCAACAGAATTACCCCATAGATCTGCAGTCTTTTTAACATTTAAAGTATTAAAAGTTTTAATTACATCATTACAAGTGACATATTGGAAATAAAATTGGGATTCACAAACTGGAACGTTTTCTTTAAGTAAAATTTCTGCAGCAGTTGGTGATGAATTTAGAGATTTTGTAGTCGATACGGGAATCTCTGCAAAGAAATTTTCAAATGCCGTGGCGACTTGCGAATCTGATTTAATGATACTGTCATCAATAGCAAGGCTGTAATCACTACTTCGGTTGCAAGACCTTCCCGTTTCGCTATTAATAATATCCCAAGTCATTTTAATTACATTACTACTATATTTAATTTTTGAACTTAAGTAGCGAGATTTCGCCAAATAACATACTTTTTTAAATAATTTAGAATAATTCTTAACATATAAATTAAATTCTACAGTGTTAATATAAGTCCGTTCTTCATACAGCTCATACAGCCGTTTTCTACTTTTATTAATACCAATGGTGGCCCAGTCATTGAAGGAAGTATTGCTATTTACCGAAATCGTCTTTAGGAATAAAAGTAGTATCAAATTGAGTGCATTTTGAAAAAATCATTATAATGTTGATTAGGGTCATCATTAGTTGACAAAAGTGGGATTTTATTTGAGAGTTTAGTTTTAAATGTTTCCAAGCGACCTTTAGGTTTTGGATTAACAGTGATATCTTTTTTTCGTTTATATTTGTTTATATTTGGTATAGTGATCAATAGTCCACTATGATCAGAGTCTAATAAATTAATATTTTTTTTTTGTGTGAGTGAGAATGATGTGACTTTGTGTGCTATTTAAAGTTTGAGGGTATGTATTTATTATTAGGTAGTTATTACATAATATTAGAAAAAAAAAGAATCACAAAACGCAACTCAAACGCAGTAACGCAATTTGAAAAAGCCGTTACTTTGTTTGGTTTTTGTGGTTTTCGTGATATGAAGTTTGAGAATGAATAATAAGAAAATATTATATCGAGTTCTACAAAAAAAAACACTGTTATCAGATTATTTGTCTATTCATAGTGTAAAATGCAAAATTTCGCGTAAATTGATACAGTGATTTTATCAGAAATTAACCTAATACGTGAACGAACACTATTCCCGCCAAATCGTTGATAGCAGCATTTGATTAGAATTCAACTCTCGTAATACAAGTATTTTTTACATTTTATTATAAGATCTGTTTATTCAACAACCCAAATAAAATACTTCAAGTGCCTCGCACCAATAGAAGCGTCAGCAAACCGTTTTTTGTGAGCAGAGTCGTAAGCATGTCAATGGCGGGCAACAGCGCAGGCGTTGACAGATTTGGCGGTTCAGCGCGTTAGGGCGTTGAGAGGTTAAAAAGGTTTATGTACCTGCTCGTATAATATTAAAAAACGTAAATCACTTCTGTAAATCAGGATTATTACGATCCTCTTGCCATGTACAATATTTATTTTCTCTCAATATTAAAGTTCTAATTATGAAATATAAAAAAATACCTTATTGAAGAATTATATCTTCAGACAACTCTAATAATAATAGCTCTTCTTCTTTATTCGTTAGAAATACTTTTCAGTAGTACGTTTTGTTCTAGTTCCTACCGGATAAGCCTAAAGAACGACGAAAAGACGTTGACCAAGTTATAATCTTTGATACACCCTGTTTGCTTCCACACAGCCTCCCTGCAGTACTCCGAAAATAGCAAGGATGAGGATATCAAGAAAAAATCCAATGATATGAAATATGCGTGTATTGGAGCTTATTTTACACAAACAAAATATTCGTACCCTAACTAAACCGCAGAGAATCTTAACACCGCGATTCAGGATTCGGTCTTAAACTAACAACGCCATCTATTGGCAAAAGTAGACAAACATACCGCCCACCAAGGACAACTTAACAATTTTGTCCTTCCTTAAATTATGACACCGCCCACCATGACATAATCAACATAATAAGTTTACTATTAATAAACAATAAACACTCAATAAAATTTAGTTTGAGTTGACTGGCAACACACAAATTTTTGAAACAGGTCTCTTTATTATCGAATTTTTTGTACGTAATGAGACCACTCTTGTAATGTTATCTATGCCAGGATGTTTCGCAGCCACGCGACCAAGCAGCCATTTAGATGGTGGTAAATCGTTCTCTTTGACCAACACCAGATCTCCCACACTTTTTTTTTTTTTTTGGGGGGTGGGAAATCATCTTATGACCTCTTCCGCTCTAGGGTGGAGCGGAAGGGCGTGTCAGACTCTTACTGACTAAAACCCACCCCTGTTTCTCCCTGCCCTACGCGCCCGGGGGCGAGGTAACTCTTTCGAATTTATCCTCCACCCCCGGGCAGGCACTGGCCGTGGCAGGCCCCGTCCTTTGCTGACAACTCTTTGAGGCGCGCGTGGAACACTACGCGCCGCCGACTCTCGGGCCTGGTGCTGATCGGACGGCGAGTTACCCACTACTCGCCGTCCGCAGGCCCGGGTCTACGGTGGCCGGAGATCGTCTCGCAGCCCCTGGCGTCTCCTGCGATGGCTGCTGCTGAGGGCGCTAGGGCGACTCTGCCTCTGTTGAGTCTCCCTAACGTGTGCCGCCTCCCTCTTCGGGAGCATTACTGCTTCGCAGAAGGAGGAGACGGCCCCCCATTCCCTCTCGCTCCGTACCATGGCCTGAACCAGGGCACGGCGCGAGAGGTCGCTGCCGCCTATCGCATCCACGAGGACACGGCGGTGTTCTGCCCAAGCGGGGCAAACCTCCACCGTATGCTCCACCGTGTCCTCTGGGCGATCCTCGCAGTGGAAACACTCAGGGAGATCTCCCACACTTGGTTCTGAAGTTTGTTGACACCATTTATAACGCTGCAAGAACATTGTTAAATACTCCTGCGACCATCGTCGCCAAAAGCTTTGCATCATTCGCTGAATCAACTGCCAGCGGCGTAAATTACTAATATTACAAGACTCGAAATTATATTCCGGAGCGGCAACTAAAGGCTTACCGATAAGGAAATGACTAGGAGTTAAAGCTTCAAACTGATCCAAATCATTATCC
Source organism: Polia nebulosa (assembly GCA_951329385.1). Lineage (NCBI taxonomy): Eukaryota > Metazoa > Arthropoda > Insecta > Lepidoptera > Noctuidae > Polia > Polia nebulosa. Next base: position 32,303,686 of record OX589604.1, read on the forward strand.
ATCCGCGACAGTGGTCGAGAATTTAAGCATCCTTCAATTTGAGCCAAAACAGTCGATAGTTCTTCGAAGGTCAATGTTGATTCTCCAATTACCCGTCGGAGATGGAATTTAACCGATTTGACCCCGGCCTCCCAGAGTCCTCCAAAATTTGGTGAGTGTGGCGGAATGAAATGCCATCTGGTTCCTTGGGACGCCAAACTTTCAGCGAGTTCATTCGTAAAGTTTGACTCCTCTGCAGAAAATAATTTTTGTAGTTCCCTTGACGCTCCTACAAAATTGGTTCCATTGTCAGACCATATGTCTGAACAGCAGCCTCTTCTTGCAACGAATCTTTTATATGCAGCCAAAAACCCTTGGGTAGTGAGGTCACTGACCGCTTCGATATGTACAGCTTTTGTGGCCATACAAACAAATAAGCATATATAGCCTTTATAGGCATGATGTCCACGGCCCTTGGAGGTTCGGATATTTATGGGACCTGCATAATCTACCCCGGAGCATTTAAAAGGTCTTGCAGGTGTAATTCTTGCAGCTGGCAGCTGCCCCATTAGCTGACTTGATTTGGATGCTGAATACCTGATACATTTAACACATTTATGTACGTGTGATTTAACTAATTCTTGAGCACCAAGTATCCAATATTTGGTTCTCACATATGCTAACATTAACTTAGGTCCACCGTGCAAGGTATTTATATGTGAATCTGCTATTATTAATTTCGTTAAAACTGCCTTCTTGGGCAGCAGTACTGGGTGTTTTCTATGTTCACTTAACTCCGACTTTTGTAGCCTTCCTCCTACTCTCATTATTTTATTTCCATCTATAAATGGATTCAAATATTTCAAAGGTCCTTTTAACTTTACTGAAGTATCACTGATTGCTAATTTTTCCATCTCTGGTCCAAAACTTTCTACTTGACATTTTCTGATACAGATATCTAAAGCTTCCTTTAATTCTAGCGTTGTTAAAAATCCTGTACCTTGACCTTGATCGCTTTTTCTCTTCACCCACATGCGTCTGCAGTAAGCTACTACTCTTAACAATTTATTTAGACTCGAAAACCTATCCCAGAATGTATCATCTATAATAGACACATGCACCTTGATGGCTTCTTCCTCAGTCTCTATTTCTTTTGGTTTGTGATAATCTATTTGATTGGAGAGTAAAAACTCCGGTCCCTGAAACCAAGTGGATGTCCTGACGAGATCTGATGGGTTAAGACCTCGAGAAGCATGGTCAGCAGGATTTATTCCAGATCGCACATGAGACCATTGACTTGTATCTAATGATGTTAAGATCTCAGAGACTATTGGCGACGAACGTCTGCCATCGACTGGGATGGCTATTAAGCCAGGCTAGAACGATCGTTGAGTCTGTCCAAGCATGAATATTTCCCTTTTGTACGTCTAACACGTGAGCCACCTCAATTAACAATCTCGCAAGAAGCACTGCTCCACAGAGTTCTAACCTGGGAATCGAGATTTGTTTAATAGGCGACACTTTTGTTTTTGCTGTGACTAAGTTTACATGAATGTGACCTTGATCATCGATCACACGGATATAAACAACTGCGGCATATGCTGATTTCGACGCGTCGCTGAATCCATGAAGTTCAATAGCATCACCATGTTTTGTGTGAACCCAACGAGGTATTTGTATTTTAGATAATTGCTGCAATTCCTCTCGGTAAGTTATCCAATCATCTAATATTTTCTTTGGAACTGCATCATCCCAGCCTATTCCTGATAGCCATAGCTTTTGAATAATTATTTTTGCTACTATTACACTCGGTGACACCCATCCAAGTGGATCAAATAATCGTGATATATCAGATATTATTATTCTTTTTGTTACTGGTTTACTAGTCGGCGGAAGAGTCACCGTGTAGCGGAAGGCATCAGTCATCCGATTCCAGGTGAGTCCTAATAATTTCATAACTTCTTCAGTTTTAATGTTCATTCCTTCTTCCTTATGTTCGTCAGTACAATCATACATTTTCTGTAGTAATGCTTCACTATTGCTAGACCACTTTTGCAAGGTAAAACCTGCTTTTTGTAATAATCCATTTATTTCATTATACATTAGAACTCCTTCTTCAACTGTTTGGACGCCCGTAAGTAGGTCGTCCATATAAAAGTCTTCTTTTACCTTTTTAACAGCTAACGGATACACATCTTTCTCATCCAAAGTCACCTGCTGAAGCACTCTAACGGCCAGATATGGAGCACATGCTGTACCAAATGTAACCCTCAACAAGCGATATTCTTCAACTTGATCCGTAGCATCGTTTTTCCAGACAATTCTTTGGAAGTCAACGTCCTGTTTAGCCACCTTAACTTGTCGATACATTTTGACCACATCTGCAGATAAACAAATGGGATACAATCTCCATTTCATCAAAATATGTCTTAAAGCCGGTTGTAATGTAGGTCCTATCATTAAAAGGTCATTTAACGATACCCCGTTTTCACCTTTGCAGGATGCATCAAACACTATCCTCACTTTCGTGGTTTCTTTATCCTCTCTAATAACTGCAAAATGCGGTAAGTATGTTCCGTTAGAATTTGTCCTTTCTTTTTCAGGAATCTTTTCCATGTGATTAAGCAGTATATATTCGTCTAATACGTTTTGATATTTTGTTTTCATGTCTTGATTTTTACTCATTCTTGCTAATAATGACGTAAGTCTCTTTTCAGCGATCTTCTTTGAATTTGTTATAATCTGCCCTGGACTTTCAGATTTGAATGGCAGACGTACCACATATCTGCCATCCGTGTCTCTAATGGTTGTTTCAGCAAAGAACTGTTCACATTGTTTCTCTTCCTCGGTAAACATTTGTTTTTTATCCACTAAAGTCTCTGCCTCTAATTCCCAGAACTTTTTTTAAAATTTCATTGTCCTCCAAATATGAATGCATAACTACTACATTCGTATTAGTTTGATGTGACCTTTGGGTCACATCCGAAATTATCCAACCAAACAAAGTAGCTTGAGCCACTAACATTTCCTGAGGTCCTTTCCTTAACCCATTTTGTATAACTTGACTGTAGACCTCTGCACCAAGTAAAATATCAATCCTATTCGGTGTATTGTATTGCGGATCCGCTAAAGGTAAGTCACATAGCCATTCTGTTGGAACCATTTTACTGCTAGGTAGAAAGGACGTTATTGTCTTTAACACATATGCGCCAACCGAAACCTTCACTTTTGGGTTATGAATTGAGGTAAGTTCTATTTGTACCATAAACCGTGAACTAATTTTTGTATTACCTTCTAGTCCTGAAATTAGACCCCTTACGGGTGTCTTCTGAAGACCCAAATATTGAGCCGCTGCCTCGGTTATAAAAGAAGCTTGAGAGCCTTGATCTAGTAATGCTCGTATCGTGTGTGTCCTTCCATTCCCAGCTGTGGCGTGTACTAGAGCAGTCGCTAATAACACCGAACTGTGATCCCTAACTTTATGCGCCGAGAAGAATGCAGCCACTGTATCAGACTTCACGAGTCCGGAAGATGAAGCAATATTTTCATTTGATGCATTCTTATCGCCGCTACAGGGTACATCACTGGTTTCAGGCAACTGTTCTGAATTAGCATGATTATCAACTTGACCATCTGGATGAAGCAACGAATGATGTTTGCGTTTGCAAATGCGGCATAATTGTGAACTCCTACACTGCTTGGCCGTATGGTTGGACCCCAAACAATTATAACACTGACCATGTTGCCCCACAAAATTACGTCTAGCATTCACATCAGTACCAACAAATTTTTTACAACTAACTTTAGGTTTTTGTACTCTGTTTATATTGGATCCGGTTCCCAGAAATTCAAGAGCCCGATACCGACTCGTTAAAAATTCTTTAAATTGCTCAAATGTCGGCAATTTGTCTGAAGTTATGTTCCCTGATGCTTGTAATTCCCATTGTTTTCTGGAGTCCGGGTCCAATTTCAAAGTGAGAATATGTATTATTATAACATCCCATGTAGTAACGTCTACTCCAATGTTAGTTAGCGCACACAAACAATCAGTGGTAGTGTCCATTAAAACTTTTAAGGCGCTTCCAGATTCGCTATTTAAGTTTCTTTGACTCAGGAGTGTTTTTAGAATAGAATTGCATAGAAACCTTTTGTTGTTATACCTTTCATTTAGTAAATCCCAACATCTATTATAATTTGAATCGCAAATAGGTATCTGTCTTAATAGTTGTTCGGCTTCTCCTGAGAGATATCCTTTTAAATAGTGCATTTTCTGTACGTTATCCAATTGAGTATTTGTATGCACCAACGATATAAACATATCTCTAAACGTTACCCATTCAGAATACGAACCGGTAAATGTAGGAATAACAATTCGTGGCAATTTAACTGTTGTAGACTTATCAGAACTTTTTATATTCGACGGATTTTCAACGCTTTTAAATGACACTAGTACTGTTTTCAGCTCTGTTTTCAACTCAATATATAATTCTTCTACAATTTCATACTGATCCCCTTGAATGTACTCTATTTGTTTCCCTTGAGCCATTTTTACAATTTCCTTATGGTTTTCGTTAAATTGACTCCAAAACTTATCCAAATTTTCTAATCTAACTTCTACGTATGGCGCGGTTATTCTCTCTTTAGGAGATTTTTTATAATTATTTTTAGCTTTCATTATATGATTATAAATGTCATTTTGCACACTTATAAGCGCCTCCATTTTAGACAAACAAAACTATACAATTGATAAACTCACAAAAACAAAACTATAAGTTATCAAAATAAACTTTAAACTCAAATACAAAACAAACTAACTGGCAATAGGGATAATTCAATATTATTAGTGAAACTTTAAAATTTTGCAAGTGTTTTACACTTTAAATCTAGGTAAAATCGGGCATAGGTTCCCCGTATCAACCAAATATCCTTAAAATTAGACTATCTCTAACACAACACAAATATTTTACAAGTTAATATCTTCAAAAGAACAAAGTTGAAATTTGCTTAGCAATAACACACACTTAGTTGAACAGTTCTAATCTACCAAAATAATGTTCGCATAAAATCTTCAAGTTTAAATTCAGGAATAATATCCGTTGTTCACTCAGGCCTCGGCACACAACAAAATAATAGAAAAGTCACTCACAGTTTGTTTTGTTTGATAAGATACCTCCAAGCCTCCAATGATGAATCCAACTTTCTTCAATCCTGCACGCCTCCTCCGATCACCCTTGCTGCTGATACCTGACGATGGTATGGTACCCGACACCGTCTGCAGTCCCTGCTGGCCGCGATGACGTTACTCAGAGCCGCCGATTTGCGATGCCTGCTGCTGCTGCGACCTTGGCTGGTTACGGCAAGCGATCCACTTGCCCAGCCAAGACTGGTTACCAAAAACCCTCCGGAACTGATTAGATCCGGTCTCGAAGGACCAATGTTTGCTTCCACACAGCCTCCCTGCAGTACTCCGAAAATAGCAAGGATGAGGATATCAAGAAAAAATCCAATGATATGAAATATGCGTGTATTGGAGCTTATTTTACACAAACAAAATATTCGTACCCTAACTAAACCGCGGAGAATCTTAACACCGCGATTCAGGATTCGGTCTTAAACTAACAACGCCATCTATTGGCAAAAGTAGACAAACACACCCAGATAACATAAAATGAGAATAAAGTTGAAGAAACAGGATCTTTACTTAGAAAATAATGTAAAAGTAATTAAAATTTTACAGTAAAGAATCAGACACCTCAAAAACAGAAACATGACCCTTAAAGAAATCATTAAAAACGCAACATTTCGTTGAAACAGATTTATATAATTAACCCAAAACATGATTACACACAATATATTTACTTAACAATTTTAACCGAAAAAAGGCAAAAAGAGATTGATTAAATCGCACCCCCCACCGAATAATATGGTAAGTAATCGATAATTCTAAATTTTACAGGAAAAATAAAAAAGTGTTTTATGCATATATCTCAGCATGGGTGCATCCTATGATAGTCATTTAGACATCAAAACGAAAGTTAATTTTTTACAGTCTGTTTGTTGTTTTGTTTTTATAATAATGTAAAAAAATAAAGTTTTTGACAAAAATTGTTACTGAAATTGTAGGGCAAAACTATAGTTATACGCAACACGTCATTAAGATATTATTCGCGTGTAAACTCAACGATATTGTAGTCAGTAATAATGCATTATGGTATTATTCGTTGAAAAACGGTGCCAGAAAACCTACCGGCAATATGATATTACGAAATTATTCTGGTGAAATCCAAGCAATAGTGTATACTGTAATATAACATGACAATAATATTCGTCGATGTGTAGAGTCAAAAGATTAACAGTAACATAATGATACAAAATACATGTTTTTATTAAATAATTCAGTAAGTACCTACAGAGATGACGACTGATAGAGGGGTATGGAAGAAAAAGACATGTTGCACCGACCCCAAATAAATTGGGATAAGGGCAGGAGAATGATGAATTCAGTAACCTATAATTTGATTTGACAGAAAAAAACAATATTAATGGAAGTTGATATTAATACTGGATAATTTATATATATATTATAGTGAGTGTGTTAAAAGATACGAAATAAAACGAAGGTTTTATTATGTATCATAATCAGTAAGTAATTTTGTTTATTAATAATTATAATCAGGTAGTTTTCTATTACAAACAATAATCACTAGGAAGTCCTGTTGGCCCATTGGGCCGTTTGTATCAGTTCGGCCCCTGCGCAAGCTTTGTGAGAACAGCCTTGGCATTCGAGGCACTGAACCCACTTCTCTTTTGATTTGCTAAATAATATTAAAAATGTATCATCCAATCATAATTACGGACCGATTCAGATTCCGAAAACTGCTCTGTGCTATTTTCACAGGTTTGGAGGGAATTATAAAAAGTATGATATAGCTGAGGTATGGCTTCTGTTTTGCATAAACTTAATAAATCTTCGTTTAGCCAATTACTTACTGAGATTGGTTGATAGTAAGCTTGTTTTAATGGTATTTTAGCAGTAACTTCAGGTTTAGGTGATTTTCTTCCTCTCTTTGATCAGGTTTGAGTTTCATTTGGATAACATTATCTACACCTGTGTCTACCAGTAGCACAGCGGTGATCAGGAGACATCATGGGCTTACACAGCACCTTAGTGAGGCGGCGGTAGCGGCTTAGCATTGGTACCCGATTAGTGTTACTGGGGGACTCCAATGCTCACCATTGGTAATGATTCTTCCTTTACCAGTGCAAAGACAATGCTGAACGAGAGACGGGAAAGCTAGCACAAGCGCTGAGTCTCACCAAGCGGGTTCAAGGGCCAACGAGGGTGCCGAATGTTGATTCACACATGTACATTAAATTGCTTGGACTCTTCACCGTTCCGATCACTGTCTGGTGAAATGTATGTCCGTCTACTCTCTACCTGATCCTAGACCTAGAGGCACGCGGCGGATTTGGCGATACAGGTCAGCAGATTGGGATGGCATGCGATCTTTCGTCGCATGTTATCCTTGGCAGCTTACTTGCTTCTCTTCGACTGATGCTTCGTCGTGTGCGGACGCCGTGACGGATGTATTGCGGCAGGGGATCGAATACTCCATTCCGTTCTCTGACGTAACAATGTCTGGCACCGCTCGTCTATGGTTTGGTGCCGAGTGCAATCGCGCTGATGCGTTCAAATACGCGGCGTACATACGCGGCGTACCTGGCATGGGTCGGTGTTCGTGCGCGCAAAGCGAATGACATTAGTTAAAAGAAGAGAGCCTTCAACAGGGCTGTCAAATTCTGTAAGAAAGTATTGTGGAGGGCTCGGTTTGACCACATTAGCCAAATTGGGAACAAACTTGCTTCTTACCCAGCTGTTAGTAAGGCGTTTTGGTCCCTGGCTAAGTTGGTTGAATCGAATTTCTGCCGCTCCTCACTACCACCATTGCTGAAACCCGACGGGTCGCTGGCCCACTCTGCTGAGGAGAAAGCAAACTTGTTTGCCTCACTGTGTGCGGTGTCTAGATCCTGGTGACGCGAGGCCCCCCGTCAATACGGCTTCCGTCGAAATCGGTCAAAAGGGGATCTTTTAGCGTTTGCCATTCACATCTGGAGTGAGGCCATCGAGAAACACAGGTCTCCCTCGACGTCTCGAAGGCCTTCGACAGGTTCTGGCACAAAAGCCTTATTAGTAGCCTTTCTTCAGTCTAGCTGCCAGATTGTGTGATAGCATTGCAAATTTACTGAGGGATCGGTCTATTCATAGATGACTGCTCATCCGGACTGCTTGATATTAATGCCGGGGTTCCTCAGGGGTCGGTGTTCTCAGCAAAATTGTTCTTGCTGCATATTAATGATTTGCTTAAACCAGGTATCTTTAGTTATGCAGACGACAAAACCATTGCTGAGAGATATGTATCCAACGCACAAGCTGGTGGGTCGTAGATTCGGTCTCTCTGAATGGGGTGATGCCAATCTGGTCAAGTTCAGTGCTGCGAAGACCCAGGCGTGTCTTTTGCCCGCGAAAAGGAGCCAATTCCAACCGGCTCCATCTTTCCGAGGTGTGACCGTGCCGATAACCGACCAACTTGAGCTTCTTGGTGTTATGCTCAAGTGGCCGACTAAAATTTGGGAATCCTAGCAAAGGTGAGACGGTTTCACGCCGCAACAACTGCTCAAAATTTATCAAGCGCAAGTTCGATCGTGTTTAGAGTACTGCTCTCATCTTTAGGACGGATCTGCCAGATACCAGCTTGAAGCCCTTGAGACGATTGAGAAACAAGCCAAGAGGATCATTGGCAATGATAGGATCGTCGTGTCGAAGCTCCAAAGTCTTGAGCATCGACGCCAAGTTGCTAGCCTGTCGGTTTTCTATCTGGTGCATTTTGAGGAGAGTGCATCGGAATTGAAATTTTCAACTTCCAAGGCCCACTGCTGTAGGTACTCGGTACTACGTTGAACACCATCCCTTAACTTTGCGCGAAATACGTGCAAGTGCGCGTCACCGTATCTCGATTCTAATGCTTCTAGCAGCTGCTCGTAGGTCACATCCTTGCCAAGAGCCTCTAGTATGGCTAGGCTAGGGCTTGGTCTCGGAGGCCTAAGGTGAGCGCGGTCATAGCTTGTTCTTTGGTCTACCCATTCGCCTTAATAACAGCCTCAAATTGGATTTTGTAGGTCGACCATGAAGATGTTCCGTCGAATGGTGGCACCTTAAATCCACGTGCCGAAGGTACAGCAACTACTGAAGGCACAACCCTGTTTCCAGCCCTAAGTTCACCTAAAGCCTTCTTCACCCCAGCACTCTGAACTTTAGCTTCTGAGATACGATTCTCATGCTGTTGAACCTGCTGCTCCTTGCTAAGTGTTGAGTGAAGGTCTTTTATGAGGAGCATCTGCTCTTCTTGGCGGCGAGCCTGCTCCTCTTTATCTTGTTGAAGCTTCTCTTCCAACCGACGGGCCTGTTCTTCTTGGCGGCGGGCCTGCTCTTCTTTATCTTGTTGAAGCTTCTCTTCCAACCGACGGGCCTGCTCTTCTTGGCATCGGGCCTGCTCTTCTTGGCGGCGGTTGTGCTCCTCTTTATCTTGTTAAAGCTTCTCTTCCAAACGACGGGCCTGCTCTTCTTGGCGGCGGACCTGCTCCTCTTGACGGCGAGCTTGTTCCTGCAACAGCGCCATTAGCGCAGACATGTCTGGCACAGCTGGTGCTGAAGAAACTCCACATGGGCCAGCGACTGGCTCTGTCGCAGGCTGAACACCACCCGGTATCTGTATCGGGGAATCTCCAAACCGCCTCTGATCCATGGCTTGCTGATGTTGACTCTTTGTACGAATACCGTCCGTATCGTCTTTTAGTAAAATTGGCATAATTTATCCCTCACTTCTGACACCATTTTGTTTCGAGCTGGGTATGGAATCAATTATTTACACCGATTAATTAACCAAATATCCTTTATTAACTTGACCAATTTATTAACACAACACACAAGTCTCTAATAATCACTATTCTCTTCGTAATCGCTTGGTAATCGCTTCCGTTCGCATTCGTAGCCAAAAACAGATTGACTCACTCGCCGCCAGCCCGGCCTATTTATACAGACATTGAAGTTTCCAGAACACTGTCGAACTATTCTATAGTGGAATATTCTAGAAAGTTCTATGAACTTCTACACAGTACCACAATGGAACGTTCTCGAACGTAGTGGAAACTTCGACCACATTCTCGAACTTTCCAGTGTAATACGGTCGACGTAACATTATGTAATTTTGTGGAGATAAAATAAACATTTATTATTATTATTAATGCTTTTAGCAATTTTGGCAGCTCACAGGATTTATACTTAAATAAACTTCAGAACATACGATCTTCAGGTAACGACATAAAAATTGCTAGATACTCATATAATATACATCATCAAGATATCCGCTCCCGGCAGGGACCGGGCTGTCTTGTTTCTACCATATTTGAGCGAAAATAGCGGCAGTCATTTCAGTTTATATTTCTTCTATAACTAAAGTCAAAAGTCCATAGGCAATCTCGCAAAGCAGTAGATTGGCGCTTCGCTTTGACTAACGACCTTCTTCTTTAAGTGGTTTCTATACTATAGACACGCACACACACTCATTGTGTCTGCAACAGTTCATAATTTCAACAACCTTAGTATGTGGCATGGTAGCGTAGTGGATAAGGTGTTCTGGTTTATATAGTGGCGTTCCGTGGTTTCGAATCTCACCTGCGTCTAATAATTTTGTTACTTTTTTATAATTACTGTTTATAGTTTTTGTTAATTTTTTACCTAGTTAGTAGTTAGATGTTAATATTTAATAATTATTATAGTAGCAGTTCGTTATGCATTAGTATTTTGTCTCCTTCGTATGTTTCATTTATATAATAAAGTTAGTGGGTAACAGAAAACTACTTCATCATCATCATTGTCATTTCAGCCAAAAGACGTCCACTGCTGGACATAGGCCTCCCCCAAGTGTCGCCACAATGATCGGTCCTGTGCGTCTCGCATCCATCAGCTACCCGCGACCCTCACCAGGTCATCGGTCCACCTTGTGGGAGGCCTTCCAACGCTGCGTCATCCAGTACGCGGTCGCCATTCCAGAACTTTTCGGCCCCATCGACCATCTGTTCTGCGAGAAATGTACCCTGCCCACTGCCACGTCAGTTTGGCGATTCTTCGGGCTATGTCAGTAACCTTAGTTCTCTTACGGGATTTGAACCTACGCCAACTGCTTCACAGTCTTACGTGTGTCTGCACTGCTATCAGCATATGATATGTTTGATCGAATTTTAGCAATGAGATTTAACTAGCCAACATCACGCACATGATGCGTGACATGCGTGTGACGAAATAGTAAAAGAAATAAAAAAAATAGCCAAAGCGACGAAAATATGTTTTTTGTTTCGTGTTACGAGACCATACGAGACCGACGCGTACGGATACGATAAGACGTGTATGTGAAGTCTTTGTGGTGTGTGCACCGCATCGATTAAACATACTCGTACAGACGTAAGGACTGTACTGTGTATTCACAGCAAAACGACTTTTAGCGTGCTAGTGCACTTTTTGGGTGACCGTACAAATAGTCACACAAACCTGATACTACACAAACTACCAGCAGACGAATCAAATAAATGCTGTCAGAGTGGCTGATGTCTAAACATCAGTGTATTTGGCGCGCCCAGCACATTTGACCGTTGTTATAATGGGCCTGGTCTGGTCTTGGTCATTAGTAATAAAAGTCGATTTGTCAGATTTTCTTGCTTACGAATAGAAGAACATTCGTGATTTTGTATTCACAGAAATGTTACTTAGTATTGAATGTGTTGTAATCAATGTTATGAGCTATTTGTTAGTGCATATAATTTAATAGGCAAAAAATATCTGTGCATTACGGAAACGTAACAATTACTACAAGGCTTATTTATTGATAAATAAAACGATAATGTTTGTAACCTTATCGTTTATTCTAATTCTAAAACTTTCTGACTCTACATCTACGTTGTTATAATCATATCTGAAAAATGAAGCAACGAAATATAATATATTATTAAACGAACTTTCAAGTGAAGTTCGATCATGATTGTATGAGTTGCTTCATTTAAAGATATGGGCTCTCGTCCATCCCTGACACTAGAAGATTCTCAGATACACAGAAAGTTTCATAGCGTATCGTTGTTAAATTGTCTCAAAAAAATGAGCTAAACGTTAGTGTCAACACGAGGCTGACACTTGTTGTTGTTGATACAGCCAGTATGTCACTTGTTCACTACCGTTTTAAAACTTAAAAATCTATAAAATACGTGCGAAGTTACCGAGTAAGTAAGTAAGTAAGTAAGTAAGTAAGTAAAGTAAGTAAATAGTTTATTTTCTCGCCACAATACAATTATTTTTACATATTTTACATCAATGCAATTACTAAGCATATTGTGGGAGACTGGTGCCTAAGCTAGGCTTATTGCCTGTGTTTCAGGACACCAGGCCTCCTCCTTAGTGGGTTACAGTTTGTGCACAGGATTTCACATAAGGTTGTGGTCAAAAATTTAAGTAAACAGACAAAGAAAGAAAAATCTAAATCAATGACATAGAAAATATGAAAAAATTGACAATATGATAAGATTTTGTGTGTAAGTGTGTGTGATTGTAAGTGTGCGTGAAAATGTGTGTAAGTGTTTGAGAGGGATACGGAGGCTTACACTATTACAGCAAATAGTCCTTCAGTGTCGTCGTAGCTTAACTCCTGTAGCCAAGAGGTTAGTTTCGCCTTGCATTCGGTCTTATGAAGTTTGTATATAGCCAAGATTTTGTTAATTTTATTATATAGATATGGACCGAGGTGGCAGAAGTAGTGTCTGGAGTGCATGGTGGTAAGTTTTAATTGGCTTCTGACTACAGGATTGTGGCGCCTTTTGCCACAAGACAAAGAGGGATTGTGAGGCCATGCTGCATCAGGATGGTCTGCTGCACAAATATCTGGCGTACCGTCAGAACTTCAAAAGATTGGTGGGATATCTGAACGGCAGGAAAAAGGACACCTTTAATATTGCTCTTTGCGCTCTCTCTAACTCCATAAGTGTGGTCCTCGGAGCACCACCCCAGGACGTGATGCAGTAGTTAAGTAGGGAGTGAGCTAGGGCAAAGTACACGGATCTCCTCAACCCATCATCAGCCACATGTCTCAGGGTCTTAAAGACGTATATCAACTTGCGCATCCTACCACTAAGTGTAGATATGTGCTCATGGAAACGCAGGCCAGTGTCCACTATTACGCCAAGGTGTTTTACCGAGTTGGCTTTCTGGAGATGTATGCAGGAGCAGGTGCTGTTGTGTGGCTTGGGACAGGAGTGGGCTACAATCGAATGCGGTAGTGTCGAGCTTGGTTCTGTCCTGTGGGTGATTGTAAAAGTGAGGTAGTGTGTTTTCCCCGCATTTAACGTGAGTATATTACCTTGCAACCAGTCCGAGACAATATTAAATCCCGATTGTGCGTATTTAAAGACATCACTCCAGGTATTCGCATTAAACAGAAGGACAGTGTCATCTGCGAAGGTAATTATTTTACCGTTCGGAAGAGTGAGCAAACCCAGGTCGTTTATGTAGATGAGAAACAGTGTCGGGCCTATCACGCTGCCTTGCGGCACACCGTAGGTGACTATCCGCTCATCACTGATGTATTCATCCACTCTAACGCACTGGGTTCGCTCACTCAAATAGTCCACAAAAAGCTTGAGCTGATTCCCTCTAACTCCAAGGCGATCCAATTTCTCAATCAGAATGGGAACAGAAACCGTGTCAAAGGCCTTGGCAAGATCCAGGAAAATTCCGATAACCTTTTGACCTCTATCCAGGTTGGTAATAATATAGTTAGTTAGGTCATGAACAGCATCGGAAGTTGATCTGCCAGCTCTGAAACCGTACTGAGACGGAGAGATTATGTTGTACTTGGTCAAGTAGTTTACAAGTCTGCTGTTCATGATCCTTTCTAGTACCTTAGATAACGTAGGCAATACAGCTATGGGTCTGTAGTTACTGACACAGTTTCTGTCTCCACTCTTGAAGATAGGGTGAATAATGGCTTTTTTAAACGCCTTGGGGAATTGACCAGTGTGGAGTGAGAGGTTGCAGATATAAGTTAGGGGAGGGACAATCAAAGCAATGTGTTTTTTTAAAAGTGTACTAGATATTCGGTCCCATCCCACGGCACACTCACTGCGAAGGGAGATAATTATATTTGCAACCTCTGCTTCATCCGCGGGCAAAAATACCATAGAGTGCAACGTCTCATGCGTGACAGACACTGGTGGTCTAGATGTGCTGGTGTTATCAATTTTTTCAGCAAGGTTTTTACCAATGTCCGCAAAGAAGTCATTTATTTGGTTCACGGAGCCTAACGGTGTGGGAGATATCGTGAGCAGTTCTTGTCTGTTGTCCCTTTTCTTTACCCTATTCGCTATGGTATTGATGGCTGTCCATAATTGTTTTGTGTTGCTACCTGCGTCAGCGATACGTGCCTTATCATAAGTGATCTTTACTTGCTTCATTAATTTATTACAGAAATTTCTGTATCTGGTATAGGTTGTTTTTAGAATAGAGTTATCAGGATCGTTTCCTGATTTTTTCTTTAGCTGATCTCTATGCCGAATACATCGTAGAAGGCCCGGGGTTATCCATTCCTTCAATATTTTTTTACGGTTAGGAACTTTGATTATTTGTGAGTAGATAAGGGTACTACGTTGTAATAATCATAATTATCTTCAAATGAAGCGACTCATATAATCATGATCGAACTTCACTTGTAAGTTCGTTTAATCATATATTATTTTTAGTAATATGGATCGTATCGATTCGAAACCTTTATCGCCTAAAAGATTATTTTATAGCCTTTAAAATGAGGGTAGGTGTCAAATTTTCATTTTTCATTAAAGTCTATAGGGTAGAATAAAATTATCGCATTTAATTTGCCTATGACATTTTTATTGTAAGTACCTACTCCATAAAGAAAATGTTAAATTGGGTTTTTTTTTTAAATATATCCTTATTATCGTGCGTTATTGTTGTCTTTATTTGTGTCTTGTATAATTATTGAATTATGTTCAGCAATAAAGCTTTGATTTTAACTTTTCTTCCTGATGCAGTTGCATGGTATGGCGATATCGCTCACAGATTATCTCGCCTCACTCACAATTTCTAGACAAATCATGCGTAGGCAGGTTACTTTACGGTTCTGGTAAGGTAATTGGCTTGTTTACTAAAAAAATCTAATTAGTCCGTCAGATTACTAAAAATAATAATAATAATAATAATCTGTAGTCCGGCTGTCAAATTGAAAGCATCAAGTTTTTTTCACTCAAATATTTTTCAATAATTTTGTATTCAACAAAATGTTTTTCATACGCAAATCAGTAAGAAAAAAGAACCAAACAATATAAAAAAAGAAAACGTAAATCAAGACTATATTTTTGACCGATGACATGTATGCAAGATGCAAATATAATATGACAGACGATTTAATAAAATGCTGACAAGAAGCCGGGCACGAAAGACGAACACACACCCAACATCTTCGGGTCCGTCGCTCAGCTCCGCCTTGCAGCCGCCGGGACCTACGCCAACCGTGAGTCCAGTGATTCCGGCCGCTGCAGTTACGTCGAGCTCGAGCGACGAATATACCACTCCGCCGACGACACCACCACCTGCGCGTCGACGGGGAAGAGGCCGACCACCAGCCAGCTTGGAACCTCGAGGCCCGCCGGCCTCTGATAGGGTTCCCGCTGCCGGTGGTAGTGTGCAGCGCATGCGATGGACACAATCCATTAACGAAAACGTCATGCGCTCATACTATGGGGCTACAGAGGGGGGAATTAACCTTTGGAAGCTTATGGAAGCGTGTAAATAAGAGGCACGACGGAGATTAGACGAAAGTTTAATAAGGCAAAGATTGACAGCAGTACAGCGATAGATGAAAGTTATAGCCAGAGCAGAAATGATTTTACGAAGTACAAGTTGCAATAGAGAGAGTGATAGGATAGCGATATAAAACAAATAGAATTACGCGAGCTAAACAAATATGCGGTAGCGAGCCCAAGCGACGTGGATTCGTATCGAGGGCTTTGGGCTGACTGGTCGGCGGTCGGCGCCGTCTGCGTGTCGAGCGGGCCGCGGAGGCGGTGCGGCGCGCGGCGTCAGAGGTGAGGCAGGCCAACCGGTTTCCGTGGCGGGCGGCGCTCGCACCGCGGCGGCGCGCGGCGCGCGCGCACCTTTACGCCAACAAGATGTAATGAGTAGGTAAGCAGTTAGTACTGAAACAATAATTTTATATTAGTGTGGGTCTATAATGAGACGCCACAGGACCCCCTTACGAATAAAAGGGCCGCTTTATTTGTACCGTTCAGGGAACTTTACTGTTCGTCCTGAACGAGTAGTACGCACAGTACGTGCCTCTTGCGTTTTATGGCTATGTGTCTCTTCGTCATCACGCCATGTATATGCGGGTTTTAGTCTGTCGATTGACAGCTTGACAGTTTTGTTATTGAGCTCTATGTCGAATGTCTTTGGACTTCTTGAAACGACCTTATGAGGGCCACTGTAAGGTGGTTCTAGCGATCCACGAAGCAGATCTTGGCGCAAGAACACGTGCGTAGTGGTATGTAAGTCTTTGTGCTCAAAAACTCTATGCTGAGAATGGTCTGATGCTGGGCACGGGCGTAGGTCGGACATTCTTTGTCGTAAAGTACTGACAAAATCTGGGTAATCTACCTTGTCATTTGTTGCGGTGAAAAACTCACCGGGGACTCGTAACTGCTCTCCAAACACCAATTCTGCTGGTGAACATTGCAAATCCTCTTTGCATGCTGTCCGTAATCCTAGAAGTACTATGGGAAGAGAACTAACCCAATCCTTCGTGCTGTGTGACATCAAAGCAGCTTTGAGCGTGCGATGTAAACGCTCAATCATGCCATTGCAGGCTGGATGGTACGCTGTCGTCCTCGCCAACTTGATTCCATACGTCTTTGCTAAATTTTGGAATAAGTGTGACTGAAATTGTCTACCTTGATCCGTTAGTACCTTCTTCGGGCAACCATACCGAGCAATCCACTCCTGCACAAATGCCTTCGTCACAGTCTCTGCTGTCATATCAGGAAGTGGAATCACCTCAGGCCATCTGGTATACCTGTCAATAATAGTAAGGCAGTATTTAAAATTTGATGATATTGGTAGTGGTCCAATTAGGTCCATATTAACCTCTGCAAAACGAACATCTGGTACGTCAAATTTACCAAGTGGAGATGTGGTATGTCTTGTTACCTTAGACTTTTGACACGCAAGGCACTCTTTAACCCAAGCGCGAACATCTTTCCTAAGGGAAGGCCATACAAAACGTTCACTGACCATTTTGATAGATGCCTTCGCACCGGGGTGGCTTAAGCTGTGCAACGTCTCGAACACTCGGCGTCTGTGGGTTGTTGTCACGAAAGGTCTGTGTTTTGCCAAAGAAACATCACAATAAATATGTACGTCAGAATTTGGTACTTGCGCTAACTCCAGTGTCAACGAATGGTTACCCTTCAGTAGCTGTTGTAGCTCTGGATCATCACGCTGCGCAAGGGCAAGCTCCATGAAGTCCACTGGCGCAGTGATTGCCTCAACCCGAGACAGTGCATCGGCCACCTGGTTGTCCTGCCCGGAAACGTGCTGGATGTCAGTCGTGAACTGAGAAATAAAATATAATTGGTTAATCTGTCTTGGTGAACCTTGTTGGTCTTTCTTTTTAAATGCACTTATAAGCGGCTTATGATCGGTGAAAACAGTGAATTGACGTGCTTCTACCATATGCCGAAAATGTTTGATGGCCTCGTATATTGCGAGGAGTTCGCGATCATAAGCGCTGTATTTCTGCTGCGTGGGACTCATCTTCTTCGAGTAGAAAGCTAAGGGCTGCCAGATGTTATCTACCTTCTGCTGTAATACAGCTCCTAAGGAAACATTAGATGCATCCACTACCAATGCCAGCTGCGCATCAGAAACTGGGTGAACCAACAGTGCCGCATCTGAAAGGCTACGCTTACAATGTTCAAATATTTCTAATAAATCGGAAGTCCACTTCACTGGTTTCGATCCTTTCATGCCTGGGCCTGCCAATAAATTATTAAGTGGTGCTTGTAACTCTTGCCGCATTTTTCAAGAAACGCCTATAAAAATTTAGCATCCCTAAAAATCTTCTCAAGCATTTTATAGTCTGAGGCGGAGGGTAGTTCTGTATAACTTTCACCTTCTCCTCTAACGGGCGCACTCCTTTTGCTGAAACAGTATAACCAAGGAATGTTACCTGTGGCTGACCAAAACTGCACTTAGCTACGTTGATGACCACTCCATATTCTTCGAGGCGTGCGAACAGCTTCCGTAGGTGTTCGTCATGCTCCTCAGTACTTCTAGAAGCTATTAAAAGATCATCAATGTACGGATAACAGAAATCAAAATCACGTACCAAACCATCTATGAAACGTTGGAACGTCTGTGCGGCGTTTCCAAACGACATACGAGTAAAAGGGAATTCAAATAACCCGAACGGTGTCGTAATGGCTGTCTTCTCAATGTCTGCTGGATTTACTGGGATCTGTTGATATGCTTTGACTAAATCTACTACTGAGAAAATAATGCTTCCTTGTAAATTCTGTGAAAAATCCTCAATGTGACGTACCGGGTACCTGTCTGGCACCGTCCTTGCATTCAGTGCACGGTAATCACCGCAGGGTCTCCAAGTATCGTCGTGCTTGGGCACTAGGTGTAGCGCAGACGCCCAAGGTCCACTGGAGCAGCGAGCTGTCCCCTCCTTAACCATAGCTTGGAACTCTGCCTTGGCTATCTTCAAACGATCTGGTGCTAAACGGCGTGGCCTGCAGAACACGGGTGGTCCGGGGGTTGTATTAATAAAATGTACGGTAGAATGACGTACCTCTCTTGGTGCACCAGACGGACGTGAGATGGCCGGAAATTCTCGCAATAACTCATGGTACCGAGTAGTACCCGCAACAGCCTTGACGCTGGGTATCTCCATCTTCACTGTAGCTCCGCTAACAAAAAGGTTAGTTAGTCCATCAATCAACCTATTGTTATGGCAATCTACTAATAGATTATAATGGGAAAGAAAATCATACCCAATAATTGGTTTGGTTACATCTGCGACGACAAACTTCCAGTTGAACTCCCTGCGTAATCCTAAATTCAGCTGCAAATTAATATACCCGTACGTGGATATAACTGAATTATTAGCTGCGCTCAGGTCGTAATTTACACGTACCCGTTTCTCATTTAAATAACTGCGAGGGTAGACGCACAGATCGGAACCCGTATCGACAAGAAATGGTTTTCTAGACTGAAGATCTATGACGAATAGACGGCTGGAAATACTACTGCAATCACTCGCCGTCATTAGCGACTGGCTTTGGCGTTTTCCGATGAATATTCACATGGCTGTATGCAGTGATGAGCTTTGTCTCCAAATTTATGATGGTACCAACATAAACGATGATTGTTCACCATTTTGAATGGACGGCCTCTTGAACGACTTCTCGATCGGGAGAAACGCCGGTTACGACTCCTATCTGACCTACCGCTGGTACGAGCTTGCCGATCCACTGTAGTGGATAACTCATCTAGCTTCCGCGTGAGACTGGCTATTTCTGTACGCATTACCTCAAGTAAGCTCCCTGCAGAGGATGAAGTACTCGCAACCTGGGCCACCGGGTTCACCGGAGCAATCTCCAATACCCGGTCCGCCAGCTCCGCAACAGCTTCCAGGGGCGTAGTAGCTTGCGACGCCACTATCGCCTGCAGGCTGGTTGGCAAACGGCTGGTCCAGATGGTACGCAGGAATTCGTCAGGTACACCTCGGCCAGCCAGGCTCTGAAGGTGGCGAAGAAATGCCGATGGCTTGCGATCCCCAAGTTCCTCATGAATGAGGAGTTGACGAACTTTCTGTTCCTGCGAAACTGACAAACGCTTAATTAGCTCGGTTTTAAGCTTATCGTACTTGTTACTAGCGGGTGGATTCTCTAAAATATCTTCTAGTTGAGCCATAATGGAAGGTTCTAAATTACCGACCACGGTAAAATATTTCGTCGCATCGGAAGTTATGTTCGACAATGCAAATTGGGCTTCAACTTGCGCAAACCATACCGCTGGTTTATCAGGCCAAAAAGGAGGAACTCGTACTCTAACCTTAGCGATCTCTGCTGATCCCAACGCTGCAACCAACGCCGCCGTTAACTTTTCATCTGCCATCTCTGCAATGACTTGCAGAAAAAATTTCGCTCGACGACTTTGTGTCCTTCGCGAACGTTCCGGAAACTACTCTGACGTAACGCAGTCGCGACTCAATATCTTCGCGCCGTGTCTAACGATCGGGGTCACCACTTTTGGAAGCTTATGGAAGCGTGTAAATAAGAGGCACGACGGAGATTAGACGAAAGTTTAATAAGGCAAAGATTGACAGCAGTACAGCGATAGATGAAAGTTATAGCCAGAGCAGAAATGATTTTACGAAGTACAAGTTGCAATAGAGAGAGTGATAGGATAGCGATATAAAACAAATAGAATTACGCGAGCTAAACAAATATGTGGTAGCGAGCCCAAGCGACGTGGATTCGTATCGAGGGCTTTGGGCTGACTGGTCGGCGGTCGGCGCCGTCTGCGTGTCGAGCGGGCCGCGGAGGCGGTGCGGCGCGCGGCGTCAGAGGTGAGGCAGGCCAACCGGTTTCCGTGGCGGGCGGCGCTCGCACCGCGGCGGCGCGCGGCGCGCGCGCACCTTTACGCCAACAAGATGTAATGAGTAGGTAAGCAGTTAGTACTGAAACAATAATTTTATATTAGTGTGGGTCTATAATGAGACGCCACAAACCTGACTGCGTACCGTGGTCGGATGCTCTCAGTATTTCAGGTGCTTGAGCCAGCTGTCAACGTATCGGCCCAACGACTGAAGGATCAGGTGCGGGTCATCCAGCGTAACCGTATGCTGGATGATGCTACACTTGATAGACTACGCCTCGAATCACGGAGTAGCCGTGTCTCACCTGCTTTGCCACCGGCCACGGTGCAACTGCAACCTAATGCACCACCGCGACCTGACCACGTTGGTGAAGATGATGATGACGTGGCTATATCCGTGAGTACCCAGTGTAACAAACGATTGAGGAGCGCTTTGGAGGATGCATTCCGGGAGTACCGCTCCACACCGCCTTTGCTTAGACCTCGTCTACCTCGTTTGCCCATGCATAAGAAAAATAAGGCGCTGGTGTGTGCTCTAGATTCGCAGCTATCAAATTGTTTTGATAACAGCAAAGACCTTGCCGATACCCACTCAATCTTATACTACGCAGCTGCAGCGGCATGTCGTGTAGCTCACGTCAAGTTCACCAATTGTGACAGAGCTACACGACCTGCTGTACCAGCTTGGCAGTGTAGAATTGAGCGTCGTATCGGTGAGGCTAGAGCACTTATCGGCAAGCTTATCTGCTTCAGGGAGGGCAACACTCGCCCTAGGGTGATGCATTTCGTGAGGCGGGCGTTCTCGGGGACTGATATTAGTTCCCGAGATTATCTGACCCGCGTCACAGAGCGTATTGACTTCCTGAAGCAGAAAAGCAGAAGGTCTATGCATGGGCAAATCGTATTCGTCGGTACAAGCGGCGAGTGGAGCGGTACACTCAGAATCGCACTTTCCAAAGCAACGAAAGGTGGGTTTATAGGGCTTGGGAGCGACCGGATCAAGGTGTGTCTGATAAGCATTTACCGGATGATGACGCTATGAGTTCATTCTGGCGCAGCATCTGGTTGGTGCCTGTCAGGCACACCGAGGGTGATTGGACTCGAGAGGTCGAGCGAGCGTGCGACCTTATACCAGAAATGGGGGCAATTACCATCAGCCCCAAAGATGTAGCTCGTGCAGTCCGTCCGTTGCCTAACTGGAAATCTCCAGGGCCAGACGGGCTGCACAATTTCTGGATTAAATGGTTCCAAAGGTCGCACGCTCGCTTGGCAGCTCAGTTCCAGTCTGCCTTAGAGTCAGGGTCGCTGCCCCAGTTTCTTACGACAGGAATAACCCACCTGCTCCATAAATCAGGCAGTACTGCGGAACCTAAGAATTATAGACCGATCACGTGTTTACCGACAGTCTATGAAGTTCTTACATCCATTCTGAGAGCTAAAATTAACATCCATATTGATAAAAATCGTATCATGTCAGCCTTCCAGAATGGATGTAGGAATGGGTCCCGCGGTACTAAGGAGTTGCTCCTCATCGATATTACTATTAGCCAACAGGTTCGTCGTTCTCGAAGAGATCTGTCGACATGTTGGATAGATTACAAGGAGGCCTATGACTCGGTGCCACATACATGGCTCATGAGGGTGCTGGAGTTGTACAAAGTTGATGCAACTCTGCGCACCTTCCTGATGTCGTGTATGGGGCAGTGGAGTACAGTCCTTCACTATCCAGTATGTCGGCAGATACAGGAGAACAGTGAACCGATAAGGATCGAGCGTGGCATATTCCAGGGCGACAGTCTGAGTCCACTGTGGTTTTGTCTGGCCCTCAACCCTCTCAGTACACTACTAGAGGGTTCGGGACAAGGCTATCGGTTGAGAAGAGGTGGTCAGATCATATCAAACCTCCTTTACATGGATGATCTGAAACTCTTTGCCCCCAACAACTTGCAACTGATGAAGCTACTGAAGGTAACAGAGACCTTCAGTAGCGCCATCAGGATGGAATTTGGTGTGGACAAATGTGCAGTCATGCATGTAAAGCGAGGGGAGATTATGGAATCCGTGGGCACTCAACTCTCGGATTCCATACAACTTAGATCCCTTTGCTCAACCGAAACCTACAAGTATTTGGGTATGTCGGAAGCGATAGGCATCAATACTGCTGACGTGAAACAGTCGTTGAGGGAGCGCTTCTTTGGCCGCCTGAATAAAGTACTATATAGTCTTCTATCAGGCGGGAACAAGGTGCTCGCCTTCAACGGTTGGGTCATGCCGGTATTGATGTACTCCTTCGGCATACTCAAATGGACTCAGACGGAACTTGACGCCCTGGATAGGAGGGTCCGCACACTGCTGACCGCAAATCGGATGCATCACCCACGATCATCGGTGATGAGGCTGTATATCCCGCGGAAATGTGGGGGTCGTGGCTTCTTAAATGCTAAAACCCTACACAACCGCGAGGTATGCAGCCTTAGGGAATATTTCCTAGAAACCGACGTGGGTATGCATCGAGATGTGGTCGCTGTGGACAAGGGCCTCACCCCACTCTCCTTGGCAAACGAGAACTGGCGCAAACTTAAAGTACTGGATACTAATGACCGAAGGGAAGTATGGCAGAGCAAGGAGCTTCACGGACGCTTTTACCGGGTCCTACATGGACCCGATGTAGATCTCTTAGCGTCCGTATCGTGGCTGCGCTTTGGTGACCTATTCGGGGAAACCGAAGGTTTTGTCTGTGCGATTATGGACGAAGTTATGATGACGAATAACTACCGGAAATATATTGTGAAGGATGGTACGGTTGACATCTGTCGGGCATGCCACCGGCCCGGGGAATCAATCCGACACATTATTTCTGGTTGTTCTCGTCTAGCTAACGGAGATTATTTGCATAGACACAACCTTGTAGCCAGGATTATCCACCAGCAACTTGCTCTTAAATACAATCTTGTGGAATCTGAAGTACCGTACTATAGGTATGAGCCCGACCCAGTTCTCGAAAATGGCAATATCACGTTGTATTGGGATCGATCTATCATCACTGATAGGACTATTGTTGCCAATAAACCTGACATAGTGGTGATAGATCGACAAGAGCGTCGCACAATGATTGTTGATATAGCTGTCCCCCATGACGAGAACCTCGTGAAGGCTGAGAAAGATAAAAAAACGAAGTATTTTGATCTGGCTCGCGAGGTTGTCGACATGTGGGAGGTGGATACAGCAGTCATTGTGCCGATAGTCGTGACGGCCAATGGCTTAATAGCCAATTTTAACCTAATTATAGTGTAAAACGACACTTATTAGTGTGATTACAAAGTGTGAGTGTTATCTTTAAAAGAAAACAAAAACCGGTGAAAAACAAGAACTCAACTGTCAACTGTTAAAAGTGAGTGTAAACAATAACAACAATCTTGTAATACAGTGCAGTAAACCTAAAATAAAGTGAACCTGGAACCTAGTGACCAAAATAAAATTGACAAATTGATGCAAAAAAAATAAACCAGGGAACACTTTGATTATTTCATAAAAATTAAACGAAGAAACTGCTGCCTAATTTCAACGCAGTGGTTGACACTTCAAATGATCAAGAGGCTAACAAGTGTATCACGGTAACGTGAGGTCGTAGGTTCGCGCCTAGCATCGATGAAATAGTTTTTGGAATCCTTTAAAATTTCATAAAAGTTTCTTATAAATTGTACTATATAACTTGAACAATATCGACGTTTGGAAACTTTTGGACGTTATCTGTCAGGGAAGTGAACTTGGTTGTGATAGTGATTTAAATAAGAAATAAACCGATCGAAGTAAAAGCATGTCAAAATAAAAGAACAGTATTGACTAAATGCCATAAATGCAAATTAATAATTACGCAAGTTAACACAAGAGGGCGCTGACTGTACGCTATCATGGAAAACATGAATGATAATATTACATTTAGACGAAGAATTACTAATTTAAATGTCTCGACAACAAGCTTTGAGGATAATTCTTTCTTATCCACCGACTCTCGTGCCCTGGGAAGAAGTTTACCCGACTTATCTACATGGAATTGCCAAGAAATTATTGATTTACAGGAAACTGTCAGAGATTTAAAGGAAAAACTAGAGAGTGCGCATAAGGAAATTGAAAACTTAATACTAGAAAAAATAGATTTAGAGAAAAGGCTACAAAATAGAGAAACCAAAATTAATAGTTTAACTAAAATATTTTCACCAAAAATTAGTACTCCAAAGCGAAAATCTAGAAACTTATACGAGTCAAATATTTTAACCACCCAACTGCAACCTGAACCTGGAATAGGAAGAAAACCTATCGACATAATATATAATGACACTCAAAAATCCAACCTAACCATTGGTACTACACTAAATGCGGAGGAACAACCAAAACTCAAAAAGATAAACGCGGAATTTACCCAAACTAACATGCAACTTTATAAGAAAATGTCTATTACTACTGGTACTTCTCATCTTAAAAGCAAAAATAATTATCAGAAGAGGAAAATACATGTCCTTGGTACTCAGCAAATTGCAGGTTTAACTACGCGCCTGCTTGACTTGAGATCTAATAGCTCATACGAAAGGTACTGCGTGGAAGGAATGATAAAAAACTATGCAATCGCTAAGCAACTGTTAAACACGGAGTTGACATGTAAGCCCTGTGATAAAATTATTATTTGTGTAGGAGAAAATGACTACAACCCTACTACTATGTTAAATGAATTATATATGTTTATAAAAAAATTTAATAGCTGTCCAATTATTGTATTAAGTGTATTGGAAAATAAATATCTAAATGAAATGTTACTGAATAATAATTTGGAACTAATATGTAATAATAATGAAAATTGTTATTTCTTAAGAACTCATAGCAATACTTGTCATAAACTGAACGTTCTGATCGACACAATTGATTATAAAAATAAATATCTAAACTTCAACAAAAAACCAACTGCTCAGTCGAGATGCTCCGATTTGTCCACATATTTTACTACAAACCTAAACGCAAAGCTGACTTACCGACCAACAAGATCATACTATAAAAACACCCCAAACAGTACTTTTTTTCGCAGATACTAGTAATACTTTACCTACAACTAAAACGCTCTGCGATCAACCATTACATAACCATAATGAGTTAAATAAGGTTAAAGTCGTAAATTCCATTGGCGGAACTAAGTGCCACTCATTAAATGTTCTTCACCAAAATATTGCAAGCTTAAGAAGTAAACAAGAGCTTCTTGAAATTGCGATGGACTCGTTTCTAAATGAAGGATTACTTATTGATGTAGTATGCTTAACGGAAACTTTTATTAAGGCAGGTGAGGAGAGCAGCATTACCTTAAATAACTACAAATTAGGCGACTGGTACTCCAGAAAGAATAAAAAGCGAGGCGGTGTTTGTATATTCTGCCTAAACCACATTGAGTACAAAATACTGACACAATTGAAAAATATGCGTCTGAAAAAGAGTTTGAGTGTTGTGGAATTGAACTCTTACAATATAACATTATAATAATAGTCTTATATCGTACGCCAAGGTCGAACCCTTTTGTTTTCCTGCGTAATTTGGAAGTAATGTTGTGCAACCTTCGAAACAAATCTAAAAAGCAATTAGTGATGGTAGGTGACTTTAACATTAATATTTTGAGCAAAAAAATCGATAGAAATAAAAAATGTATAGACGAATTAACTAAGATTGTTAATAATTTCGGCTTAATACTGCATATAAATCAACCAACTAGAAGAAATTCATGTCTAGGCCAAATAATAAGTAACTGTAAGGAAGCAATATGTGAGGTTATACCACTAGGACTGTCAGACCACGAAACAGCTCAGATGATATCCATACCAATAGACAATAAAGTTCCATCTCTACGCTTTCGCACAATTTATAAGCGTGATTTTAGCACCGAAAATAAAGAAAAGTTCCTTAGTTGTATGTCAAATTTAATGTGGACAGAAATATTTTCTAATCAGGAAGCTAACAGTGCGTTTAACGACTTTCACGATACACTTATATTATTCTTTGATTTGTGCTTTCCTAAAATGAAGATCAAAATCAACCTAGTGAAAAAATATACAAAATGGATTTCTAAAGGTATTAAAAAATCAACTAAAACCAAAAGGAACTTGCGCTTTAAATACTACTTCTCATCTGACAAACACAGTAAACTAAAATACTTAAACTATAGTAAATTACTTAAAAAATGTATACAAAAAGCACAAAAAATTCATTATACAAGTTACTTAAACAGGGCTAAAAATAAATGTAAGGCATCATGGGATTTAATAAAATATAATTCCAACAATAATCAAATTCAGGAATCAAATATTAAGGAGATAGAAACTGAAACCGGACCACTAACAAGCCCCACGGACATTGCTAATTATGTAAATGACTATTATATAAATTTGACAAACAACGATTTTGACATTAACACTAATAATTATGACATTGACCCTAATGATTCTAGTATGTTTTTAATGCCCACTAATGATGACGAAATACAAAAAGTAATAAAATCACTCAGGGATACGAATTCAACAGGCTATGATCAAATACCTACAAAAATTATAAAATACATAGGTCCTATTATTACTCCGGTACTAGTACATCTAATAGACTTATCATTATTCACGGGAGTGTTTCCTGAGAAATTGAAAATGACAGCTATTAAACCAACACATAAAAAAGGTAACAAAAAAAATGTTGATAATTACAGACCAATAGCCCTATTGCCTATTTTAGCAAAAATTTACGAAAAGGTCATGCATACACGATTAATAAACTTTATCGAGAAGTTCCAAATTTTAAAACCTGAACAGCATGGATTCCAAAAGAGGAAATCGACAACCACAGCGGCATTTAATTTATTAAAACAAGTTACTAAAAATATTGACCAGAAAATCCCGACAACTGTTGTATTTTTTGACATGTCAAAAGCCTTTGACTTTGTATCGCACGAGCTACTACTAAAGAAATGTGATAAATATGGAATACGCGGCAAAGCAAACACATGGTTAAAAAGTTACCTTACAAACAGATCGCAATTTGTAGAAATTACTGTGGATAAACCAAATCAAAACGGTGAACTGTCATTTAAATCCAAATTAGGTTACAATTGCATAGGCGTTCCACAGGGCAGTATTTTAGGCCCCCCACTTTTCCTGTTATATATCAATGACCTGACAGAAGTAACTGATCATCCCTGCATACTCTTTGCAGATGATGTGTCCGTAATTATCCCTAAAAAAAAAGAAAACTATAATGTGGAAATAAATAATACCGTAAGCAAAGTAATAACTTGGATGGAAAAGAATAACCTAAAACCTAACATAAATAAAACCAAGTATGTACAATTTTCTAACAAAAACTGGAAAAAAATTGATTTAAACATCACTTATAAAGATAATCAAATACAACAATCAGATAGTATGACTTTTCTTGGGATAGTTCTAGATGAGAGGTGTTCCTGGATTAATCATATTGATAAGATATGTGGAAAACTCAGTAAGTTTCCTTGTGTTCTGTGGCGTATATCTAAGCTAACAAGTAGACAAGCCACATTACAGGCGTATCATGCATATGTTGGTTCAATACTGCGTTATGGTATACTGGTATGGGGAAACTCGGTGCATATCGGAAGAGCTTTCATCGCACAAAAGAGGTGCATACGTGCGATTTGTAATGTAGACCCACTTACATCCTGTAAACCACTGTTTAAGAAACTTAGAATACTTACATTAACTGGTATTTACATTGAGGAAATATGTAAATTTACCAAATCTCACCCTGAGATGTTTGAAAAACTAGGAGATAAATGTAAGTTCAAAACTAGATACCCTAATAGATTAATTATTCCTAGACTTTATACGAAACTGTATAGGCGAAGTTGCTATCCCATGTGTATTCAGATTTATAACAAGATTCCTAACCAAATTAAAGAACTCCCAATGGTTCGTTTCAGAAGGGCTTTACGCAGTTGGCTAATTGAGAATTCCTTCTATACTTTACAAGAATTCCTTCAGTTCAAATTTAAATGATATAATTGTATACTAAAATTTGCATGTCATTATGTTATGATTAAATATGTTAAGCTACTATTATACTGCATTGGAAGAACTTTTGTAACCATATTTATCTGCAAATAAAACTTTGACTTTGAAGAGCCTCGACCAACATCTCAGGAGGCTCTCATTGGGCAGTTGGATCAAGGGCTTGATCCAGAAAGCAGTACTCCTGGACACGGCGCGTATTGTTAGGAGATTCCTTTCTCAGGAGCCCTGACCACCGGTAGCTTGAACCCTATCCCGATGCCGGTGGGCTACTATTTTTTATATTTTTAAATTTTTTTATATTTGAATATTTAAAAATGTAAATAGTTTGCACATAAAGTTTAATAAATGGAATAATAATAAGACGGAAGGAAGGAAGGAAGCGTTAGGTATCAATGTTACTGACATGAAACAATCGTTGAAGGAGCGCTTCTTCCCCCAAAAACAAAAACAACAAGGAGCGCTTCTTTGGCCGCCTGAAGAAGGTATTAGCCTTCTATCAGGTGGAAACAAGGTGCGCGCCTTTAACGGTTGGGTCATGCCGGTATTGATGTACTCTTTCGGCGTACTCAAATGGACTCAAACAGAACTTGACGCCCTGGATAGGCGTGATCGTACACTGCTGACTGCATTTCGAATGCATCACCCACGTTTGTCGGTGATGAGACTGTATATCCCGCGGAAGTGTGGGAGGCCGAGGCTTTTAAATGCTAAGACCCCCCACAACCACGAGGTATGCAGTCTAAGGGAATATTTCCTAGCTGCTGACGTGGGTATGCATCGAGATGTAGTGGCAGTAGACAAGGGCCTTACTCCACTCTCCTTGGCTAACGAGAACTGGCGAAAACCTCTTGTGCTGGACACTAACGATCGCAGAGAAGTATGGCA
This sequence comes from Polia nebulosa, assembly GCA_951329385.1. Lineage (NCBI taxonomy): Eukaryota > Metazoa > Arthropoda > Insecta > Lepidoptera > Noctuidae > Polia > Polia nebulosa. Next base: position 32,333,389 of record OX589604.1, read on the forward strand.
GAGTAAGGAACTTCACGGACGCTTTTTCCGGGCCCTACATGGGCCCGATGTAGACCAACCAGTGTCCGTAGCCTGGCTGCGTGTCGGTGACCTCTTTGGGGAAACCGAAGGTTTTGTCTGTGCAATTATGGACGAAGTTATCATGACGAAAAACTACCGGAGATTTATTGTGAAGGACGGCACGGTTGACATATGTCGGGCATGCCATCGTCCGGGAGAGTCAATCCGCCACATAATCTCTGGTTATTCTCGTCTAGCTAACGGTGAATACTTGCATAGGCACAACCTTGTAGCCAGGATTATCCATCAGCAATTTGCTCTGAAGTACTCTCTTGTGGAATCGGAAGTGCCGTACTACAGATATGCGCCTGACCCAGTTCTCGATAATGGTCATATCTCATTGTACTGGGATCGATCCATCATCACTGACAGGACTATTGTAGCCAATAAGCCTGATATAGTGGTGGTGGACCGAATCGAGAGGCGTGCAATGGTTGATGACATTACCGTCCCACATGACGAAAACCTCGTGAAAGCCGAGAGAGATAAACAAATCAAGTATATTGACTTGGCTCGCGAGGCTGTTGACATGTGGGATGTGGACTCAGCAATCATTGTACCGATAGTCGTGTCAGCCAATGGCTTAATAGCCACGAGCCTCGATCAACACCTCAGGAGGCTCTCGTTAGGCGGCTGGATCAAGGGCTTGATTCAGAAAGCAGTACTTCTGGACACGGCTCGCATTGTCAGGCGGTTCCTCTCTCTGGAGCCCTGACCGCCGGTAACTTGGACCCTGTTCCCGATACCGGTGGGCTACTATTTTTTATATATTTTTAAATGTTTTTTATATATATTCTTTTTTAAGAAATATTTAAAAATGTATTTAATAGATTAGAAAGATGAATAAACGAAATAATAAGAATAATAATTTATTTGCTATTACAAAAAATACAAGAGAAGACACATACAGAGCACTTTAAAACAATTGACAAGCTAAAATTAAAAAAATAATGTACTTACACGTATTTTTTTTTTGTTACTTACATCAAAAAACAACAGACTTCCAAAAAAGATAATACTTACACTAAAAATTAAAAAATAACTTTAATTTCGGAAGTCGGTGTTTCTATTTTATTTCTTCGTTATTTGACACCAACTTCCGAAACTAAAGTACTTTTTTTTTAATTTTAGTGTATTTTCTTTTTTGGAAGGCGGTAGTTTTTTTTTTTATAAAAAAGTTTTTTATTTTTCACTTTTTAGTTGTAATACCCCAGAACTAATAACCCCAATAACATGAAACGTGGAATTTAAACATACTCGTAAATGGAGAAAACCAAAACCTCTTGTTCTTACTTGCAGGGAAGGAACAGGGGTGGGTTTTAGTCAGTAAGAGTCTGACACGCCCTCCCGCTTCACTCAGAGCGGGAGAAGTCATTGGATGATTTCACACAACCCCAAAAAAATAAATAAGTGTAACTATGTATCGTTTAAATCACTCAAATTTCAATAAAATTTATATAGGACCACCTCGTGAGTATATGTTCTTTCGGTAAAAAAAGAATTTTGGAAATAAGTCCACAACTGACAGAGAAATCGGTGATAAACATAAAAAAGGAACATTCATACAGTCAAACATAGAACTTCCTCCTTTTTCAAAGTCGTTTAAAAATGATAACGATACAGTGCGTTCAAATTTCGCGTGACATCACACCTATATACACTTGGTACTGTTTAGTAACGTAACAAGCCCCCACTCGTGAACTTTGATGCGATTTATCCTTGGCATTTTTCATTGGTTTGGTAAAGCAAATAAAAAAATTGAATATTTTCAAAAAACTCGACTAAAAAAAAAACAACTAAAAAGTTCCAAACAAGTCACTTTTCAAGCAGTCTGATGCAGTTGGTGGCAGTTATTTTAGTTCAATTATTGATTTCATGCCACCAACTGCCAACAGTCTGCTTGAAAAGTGACTTGTTTGGTACTTTTTAACCGACTTTCGAAAAAGGAGGAGGTTCGACTGTATGTTTTTTTTTATGTATGTCCGCCGATTTCTCCGTCAGTTGTGGACCGATTTTCAAAATTCTTTTTTTATCCGAAAGAATATACTCCCGAGGTATGACGAAAAATACGCGTACCTCGATGACGTTTTGGTGTTCTCCAAATGTTTAAATTCCACGTTTCATGTTATTGGGGTTTTTAGTTCTGGGGTATAACAACTAAATAGTGAAAAATAAAAAAAAAAATACAAAAAAAAAACAAACGACTTCCAAAACAAAAATTACTCCAGAAATTTAAAAATAACTTTAATTTCGGAAGTCGGTGTCAAATAACGAAGAAGTAAAATACAAACACCGACTTCCGAAATTAAAGTTATTTTTTAATTTTTGGAGTAATTTTTTTTTTTGGAAGTCTGTTGTTTTTTTTTGTAAAAAAGTTTATTTTAGTTCTTTAATACAGTCGGGTTTTTAGAAAATATTCAATTTTGTACTGTCTACATTTTGGTGATTTATATTTCGTCGTATCCTACGAATAGGGGCGTAACTGCATAATAGCTACTTTTCAGGAGACACTTTTTTGTGTTTATTTAAATAAATTATGACCAAATATGTATTGGTGATTTCATATAATGTGTATTGGTATCTTAAGGTTCTGCTAGAATTATTTTCAATTTATTATTATTATATTTTATACACATTTTGTCCCTTAAATCCTTATTCTCTGTTGTGTTAATGCGAAGTAGGGCTGGACTTAAGCAATAAGTTACATTATGCCTTTTATCTGTGGAAACGTCGAGGCCCCAATCGCCTTTACATCATTTTTATAGTATTCAGTTGGTGGTATTTATTTTTGTGTCATAGAAATTTGTGTATATTAACTATTTTACCATTACTGGGAACATATGAAATGTAGTAAAAGCAAGTAATTATAGAATTATTATTATTCGAAACTAAATCTGAATTTTATTAATCTATTTGCTTTGGTAAATATTTAAGCATGCCAAGTTAATCGACATTAACAAGAAAAAGTGTTTTCATACAAAAAAAATATATGTATAGGATTAAGATACACATATTTTTTATTCAAGTACAAATAATAAAACGTCTAAAAAACAAAATAAAAGAATAGTTCTTATAACTCCATAAACCAAACAATTGTATTTTCTTAAATGATACGATTATGTTAATGTTTGGAAACAAACCTTAATTTTTTAAAAATCAGTGCTTAATATTAAGCGACACGTAATTATAATCACAATCAGCCTTTAAAATAAAATTGCACATTATCACAATCACAACTTAAAATCAAATAACACAACCGAAATCAGTCAAATTCACATTCAGTCGTCTTCTTCGTCAGTACTCTCAGAAATATTGGCATTACCAGCCTGCTCATGAGGCAATGTTATAAAAACTGTGTGGTATTCCTCTGGAATAATTTTATTTTCACAAATTGACAACAGGTCTTTATATTTATCATAATTTATTTTTAATGAAATTCCATTTACTGGCGTGACTTCCGACGCCTTTTTTCCCTCTAGTACGCTTTCTTAATGTAGTGATTTTTTTTGTAATCCTCATCCAGTTCATATTCATATTTTAAAACGTTTATCCTTACTGACTTGCACTTCTTTAATTTTATTCCATACAACTTTTACACCATCATCATTGCAAAAAAAGTAATATTCTCACTTTAAATTCAGAAAAAACAAAATTCATTACCTTCACACTGAAAAATAATCAGCACCCATCCGTCCAATCATACACAATACGTGCTCATACCTGTCCTCTTCCCCTTAACGGTGATTGCCCCTGTCCCAAACTGCTGAAGGTTGACACTATTAAATACCTGGGTGTTACTTTGGATTCTAGACTTACCTTTGCCGCTCATATTAGTTGTCTCACTGGTAGAATTCGCAAACTTATATATGTTTTTAGGAGTCTTAGGTCCGTTCTGAACTCCAAGCAGCTACTATCTGTGTATTGTGCATTGTGCCAATCGCTATTGACATATTGCATTACTTCTTGGGGTGGTACATTTAAAACAAACCTTTTGCCTCTCGAAAGGGCTCAGAGGGCGGTACTAAAAGTGGCACTATCTCTTCCTTTCCGTCATCCCACAAAAGAAGTTTATAAATCTTCAAATATCCTCTCAATTCGTCAGCTCTTTATTGTTCATGTTGCTTTAAAGCAACGATCTCTTATCCCCGTTTGTGTCTCCCAGAACATTAATGTACGGAATAGAAGCAGGAACGTATGCCAATCTAGGCCAGTTAAAACTAAATTTGCACGAAATTTCTTTCTTTTTCTTGGGCCGTTTCTATACAACAAACTGAATAATCTACTCTCATCACATATCCTAACCAAAACAACTTTTAAAAGCACATTGACTGAATGGCTGCTTTCCTTAGATTATGCCCAAACTGAAGATCTTTTTACTACCGTTTCCTAATATAATGTATGTGTATGACGCACACAACCTCATACAAACATTTACACTTCCACAACATATGTACATACACCCACACATACACATACCTTACACTCTCACGCATTCTTTGCATGTTTCCTAATTACAAATATATATAGATATATATATATTTTGTTGTAACAATCATATCTAAAATGAATGTAATAATAATGATTCAATTAATAAATACTATTGTGATTTTAAACAAAACGTCTCCAGCACAATATTTCTGAAGTAATAAATTGTTATGGGGGCCTGGTGACCTGACTTACAGGTTTTGAAAATAACTTAGTTTAGGCACCAGTCTTCCACAAAATAAGTATAAAATTGTATCTGTAGATTAATATAACTGTATGCTGTAATTTGTGGTAAGATAATAAATCTATTCTATTCTATTCTATCATTCTTCCATCTTGCTGCCCTTATCCCATGTTACTTGGGGTCGGCGCAACACGTTTTTTCTTCCATTCTGTCCTGTCAGCCGTCACATTGTCACTAACTCCCTTTTCTTTCATATCACTCCTCACACAATCCATCCATTCTTTCTTTGGCCTCCCTCTCCCTCTCCATTAATTCACATTTATATTCATAACTCTTTTAGTTACATGTGTTTCATCCCTCCTCTTCACATGACCATACCAAGACAAGCGGTTCCCTTTCAACTTTCTGTGACTGGCGCCACTTTTAAACTACCTCCACTGTATTCATTTCACACATCCATCTCAACATTCTCATCTCCGCCACATGCAATCTTTTTTCATCCGTCTTTTTCACAGCCCAACATTCTGACCCATACAGTACGACAGTTCTAATCACGGACTTATAGATTTCCCCTTTAACTTAAGGGGCATCCGTCTGTCGCAAGTTGTTCCAGTGACCTGTCGCCATTTCATCCATCCTGAGTTGTTCCTGTGCGTAACGTCTCGGTCTATATCGCCATCCCCCTGAACAAGCGATCCGAGGTAGTGAAAGTCGGAGTAGATCGGTATAGGCGTTTCGTTGAGAGCTACAGGCATAGGACTGAAGAGACCACCGAAATCGCAGAACAGATTCTGTTTTGGTTCTGCTCAATTTCAGGCTCACACTCTTCAGTGTTTGCCACCACGTCTCCGATCTGCTCTGGACCTCTAAGCCGCTCTCGGCAACCAGCACAATGCCATCAGCAAACAGCATACACCAGGAAGCCTCTTCCTGGATGTCCGACGTCAGAGCGTCCATCATCAACAGGAAGAGGTAAGGCCTGAGGGCCGACTCTTGGTGCAAACCGACCGCCACACTGAAACTGTCAGTGGTGCCCACTGCAGACCGGACGTGGGTACTGCATCGACTGTACATCGCTCGGATCAACTGCACATACTTCCCAGGCACACCTTTCTCCTTAAGGGCCCACCACAAAACTCGAGACACCTGGTCATATGCCTTTTCGAGGTCAATGAACACCATGTGCAAGTTTTTATGCACAGCTCTGTATTTTTCGCACAGCTGGCGGATAGCAAAAATGGCATCCGTTGTACCCTCTATGGATGTTTCTTGTCCGAAATAAAGTTTTTTTTTTTTTATTTGTACCCCGACCAGGCATAAAAACGAACTGGTTTTGTGAGATTTCACTCTCTTCTCTCAGCCGCTTTTCAATACTTTTTCCCATGCTTTCATACTATGTGACATTAGCTTTTTTCCTCTGTAGTTGTTGCACTTCAGCACATCACATTAACTCCTCTTTGAGGAGTGGCTGGAGAAGTGCCACGGCGTCCTCACCGGACACGAAAGTTTCGGGAAGTTCCTGTGTACGATCAGGTGGAGGGAAACGCCCGGGTGTCCCCACTATGAGGATCGCCTAGAGGACACGGTTGAGCATACGGTGGAGATCTGCCCCGCTTGGGCGGAGCCCCGCCGTGTCTTCGTGGAGGCGATCGGCGGCAGCGACCTCTCGCGCCCGTCCCTGATCCAGGCCATGATACGGAGCGAGAGGGAATGGGAAGCAGTCTTCTCCTTCTGCGAAGCAGTAATGCTCGCGAAAGAGGAGACGGAACGGGTGAGGGAGGCTCAACAACAGAATCGCCCTCACGCCCTCAGCAGCAGCCGTTGCAACCATTCATCACACATTCATTAATTTCATAATCGAATAAATTTACATGTATTCTTACTAACATTAAATAACCATAACATATAAAACATAATTCTTCTAAAACTATAGGAAAAAGGTAAAATAATAAAATAAGCATAATTGTAATTGTTTAATTGGTCACGACGCACTCCCTACTAGCACTTGTACTACTGCCAATCTGGCTGAGCAAAGGATATTCCAGGGATACTAATAAAAACCACTGTCTATATCACAATCACATTTATAATGTAGTACTGAACTTAACTAAACAAAAAATAATCGCGGAGGGTCATTAGATCGCGGAGAATCTTAACACCGCGATCTAGAAAATGGGCTTAAACTAACAACGCCATCTGTGATTAGAAAAAAGGAACTAATTTTCCTTTAGTAACAATTTTAAAATGAAGATGGCGACACTTGAACATCCCGCCCCCCAAGGACATTATTGAGGAATGTTCTTCAAACAAAAGATACTATTCTGTGTACATTAAGATTTTTAGAACTAGCACTTACATTAAAGGCAAAAAAATTAAAATAAAACTAAATAACATACAAGTTGTTTCTACTATTAACTATCATAGCCTGACATAAAATCTTTATATAAAATCAAACATAAGCATTTAATCTTAACTTCTTAAATCTTAACCAACAGTTAACAATTACCTTACCCTTACATCAAATAAATCTTTTTTTTTTTTTTTTTTAAGTAAATTATTTTTTTATTTATAACACATTTATTATAATATCTAATTAAAATAGCTAATTAAACTAATAAATAACTTAATAAATAAAATATGTACAAGAGGCATAAAAAATCCGGTAGTGGTAAAGCTCATTGGGCATCAAAAAATTCGTCCACCTCGCTGTCAATGGGAAAAGTGCCCAGAACGCTGGCAGCATTGCCACGTTGAATGGCAATGCTGATTCGTTGGCCGAAAAAAAGGCCAGCCCTCTGGTCACGTGAAGAGTCGACTAAAAGTTTGCTGATGTCATGGAAAACTCGATGAGCACTCGGACCCCATGGCCCTAGTGTTTCAACCCCAAACGGCTCAAACATATAACTCCCAATAAGGTTGTTATATTTGCGCCGTTTGAGGTTTTCTGCACCTGTAGCAGCCGCCCCAGCACAGCCCGCCGTGCTAAGAAGATGAGATGGCGCAAGGGTGTCGACACATGTTGCATCCCACACCAAAGGCCTACCCATCTTCCAAGGCATTATTGTCATCCCGTCGGGCCTCTTTCCATCGTCACGTGCCAGGCCATGAGGTTCTAAAACGGCTGACACACCGGCGGTGACAAGAGCCCGACGGATGATGTCGTTAATGCTGGCGTGCCGTGCCATACGACCCGCGCTCCTACTGCAGGATAGGCCATGGTGTCCGAGATGGTCGACTGCTTCACCACATTGGCAGCGATGTGGAGCTCCGCAAGGAGCACCCAGACGCAGACATGTAGCGATCCGGAAGGTGGTGTCACTCAGCATAGTACCTATGTTGGGTGACGGCAGTGCCTGTAGCCAGAGGCCCGACTCCCATTCACCCACAGCCAGCAGGCGGGCACGCTCAGCAGTATTGGTTGACGTATTTAAGAGATTATTCCGTACCAAACTACAGAGCGGCTCGTCCCACTGCCTCTGGGAGAAAGGGTTCTCGGGCAACGCCGTGTCCGGGCAAGCCATTTTCCAAGTGTTCATTGCGTCGGTCAAGCACGGCACTTCACAGTTAACCAGTGATGAAGTCAAAATTCTTTTGGTTAACTTTTCAGTGCTGTGGACCGAGGACAGGAACGCCGGTAGGCTTATACTAGAAATTTTGCGGATGCCGAGCCCACCAAAACGAATAGGTAGTGTGGTTTGCAGCCACGCTCGGTCATCCAAGGCCACATTTAAAATGGTTGTAAGAGTGCATCGAATGATTTCATCAATTTTGTCCAGGAGATGTGAATGCTTCCATAAAGGGGAAGAGCGGAGAAAATATATAAAATTTGGTCCAAAACAGCAATATCTAATTAGGGTGAATGCCGAATGTAAATTTATTTTTGTGAGTCTGTCCGAAATATCATTAAAATGATTAATTTTTCCGTCAATGAATGGAGAAAAACTTTCTTCCAAAATAGGGGAACCTAGGAGGTGTAGTGAACTTTTTTCTAAAATTTTGATTTCTGGTGCAATTGTATTGAATTTATGAAGGGTCGATTGTCTTTCGGTATTGTCACAAAGAAAAATTTCACACTTCGAGTGGTTAAGGTCAAGTCCGATGGATTGAAAATGAGTCTTCAGGAATTGAAAGTCTTTTAATACGGTATCGACGTCACCTCCTAATGTTCCATCATCCAAATACCATACGTTAAATTTTGAATTTAGTTGTTGAATGACTGGATGAATAGCCAAACTGAAAATGACTGGCCCGAGAGGGTCACCTTGCTGGCATCCAACTGCAGATTCTAAAAGCTGTTCTTTATATAATAATTTAGAAGGGTGCCTGTAACATTGCCAAATAAAACCGAAAATTTCGGGTAGTTCTTTTTTTGCCTCGGCCAACAAAGTGTCCCTGTTGACAGAGTTGAAAGCGTTCTTAATGTCAACCTTGAGAATGACCTCACCCTTTTCAGAATTTAAAAAGGAAGATAGTGCATGTACGGCAGCCTCACAGCCCCCTCTGGAGCCAAAGCCAAGCTGTAGGGGCTGGAATTTGTTTGTAAGTCTGTCACTGTACAGTTTACAACAAATTTTGGCTGCCATACGCCTGTAGGTGCACCCGACGGCAATGGGACGAATGCCGCCGTCCTTCTTGCGCAGGGCACATAGGTTGGCCCCGTACAAGACATCGACGACGGCATCGTTCACGCCGCCGGAGAGCATTAGGTTGACTAGTGCCGCAAGCTCCTTCAAAAGCGACTCACCAGCATCCCCGGCGCCTGAACTCAATAGGTCCTTTAAGTGTTGCGGAGTCAGGCCGTCGAGGCCGCCGGCAGAACCACTTCGAAAGGAGCCCACGGCAGCAAGCAATTGGGGGGCTGAAATGTTAAAAACACATGAATCCGGAACGGGGGTCTCAGGGGGGTCGGGGAAAGTGAGATCATTCGCAGGCGCTGGATGTTTACTCTCCAAGGCTGAGATTGTTTCTGGAGAGTAAGGCGCCACCACATCACTGCTGAATAATAGCCTGGCCGCTCCCCTAATGTCACCTTCACTTATTTTCGATTCCACATGCGAACATAGGCTTTTCTGTGAACGGTTATTAAATGGTGGTAATTTTGGATCTAAAATTATGGTCGAAATATTACAATTTTCTTTAATTTGATTTGTTAAAGTTTTTTTAGTTGCCAAATCTTTTTGAACGTGCAGAATTCTGTAGGGGAAGGTGAGCAATTGCTCCCAGGCACTTACTGAGTTCTCTTGGGTCGCAAGACGGACGCATTGTGCCAAACTCAGAGCAACGGATCGTCTTGCACCCCGAGGAACTCTTTTTAAAACTGGTGTTGAATTTTTAAATTTTGAGAGCGTTTTCCACAAGGTCTGTTCGTGAGGTGTAGATGTAGCTGGGGGGCACAAAGGAACACTATGTGGTTTGTGAACCTTGCCATAGTGTATCCTCAGCCCCCGTTCGCCTTTAAAAAAGCGTGCCTGCGAGCAATTGGGACATCTCACCTGTTGGACCTCAAGCGATGTGGCAGGTTGACTGCTACAGGTTCCGGCATCGCTACAGCCGGCATTAAACATAAAATAAGTTGATTAAACTTACACAAATATTAAAGAACTATAATAAAAACACTGCACTTACACATATTCCAAAAAAATAAACAAAAGTAATAAATGTCCAAATATATAGTCAATAAACGAGTGACAGCCGCAGGGGGCGCAGTCTTCCTTCTATGCGTTACCTTGGCAATGCGTGGACTCTCCGCTTGATGCACAGCACAAATTGTTGCAGTTGGGTTTGCCTCAGCAATCAAGAAACTGATAGAAATACCTCTTTATCAGCTGATTAGAGGCAGCTCGCTTCATATTGTCTTCTGTACGGTTGGTAACAGTACCTGTACATAAACTCGTCGTAGCTTCTTGCTGCGTATCCCGCCCTTCCTGGGTTTCGGGCAGGATTTTTGGACGTTTGGATGTTTCGTACCTGCTTGTATTTTCTAAATGTCTTTGTGTTCCCCAATTCGCCAGATTAAATTGATAAAATTCAGGTTTAATGCACTAATATCACTAAATAGCATAATTTTTCGTTGCTTTAATGATTTAAATATATTTTTTAAAAATCTGAGGAAAAATAACACAAATAATAAATCTTTGTATAAAATAAATCAGAATCCTAACTTAAATACCAAAAATCTTAACTACAAATTCACAACAACTTAGAGCTTATATTCACTTGCCTAGATATAGCATAGATATAAACAGTTCTTACTTAACAAAACTAGTTTATTCAATAAACCTTCAGTTACTGAACTATTAATTTATTCATTGACTGGCAGAATACAGAGCTTGGACGTAGGACGTTTCAGCAAGCCCTTACTAGTTCGTAGCGTTACTACTCGTGTGATTTCATCGGGTCCTGGATGTTTCTCAATAATTGTACCCAGAAACCAACAAGCAGGGGGCATATCGAATTCCTTAACGAGAACTACATCCCCGACCTTAGGCTCAGGAGTCCTGTGCGACCACTTATACCTATGAACTAAGCTACTCATGTATTCTACCGACCAGCGTTTCCAAAAACCTTGAACCATTTTTTGTACATGCTGCCATCGAGATAAAGAACTGATATTAGATCCTTCATAACTAATATCCGGAACAGTGACTAGCGGCTCACCGATTAAAAAATGACCTGGGGTCAATGGCATCGGTTCATGAATATCTTCACCATTGATCACAGTCATTGGCCTGGAATTTAAACACGCCTCTATTTCACTCAACAGAGTGCTCATCTCCTCGTAAGTCAATGTTGAACTACCTATTACGCGTTTTAAGTGATATTTGGTAGATTTCACTGCTGACTCCCATAATCCACCGAAATTTGGAGCATGCGGTGGTATGAAATGCCAAGTAGTGTTACGATCTTCTAACTTTCCTGCAATATCTTGTTGGATCGAAGCTAATTCCCTAAGTTCTCTTGCTGCACCTACGAAATTGGTGCCATTATCGCTCCAGATGTTTGCACAATGGCCACGTCTCGCTACAAATCGACGAAAGGCTGCGAGAAAACCCTGAGTACTCATGTCACTCACCACCTCTAAGTGTATAGCTCGAGTACTCATACACACATACACACAAATGTAGCCCTTGTGAGAGCGATGCCCTCGACCCTTTGTCGTCCTAATTTGAACTGGACCTGCATAATCTACACCACTATTCAGAAATGGTCGCGATGGAGTACAACGTGATGAAGGAAGTGAACCCATAAACTGATTATATACTTTAGCTTTATTTTTTACACAAATGACACATTTATTTACATAATTTTTAGCAAGACTTTTTACTCAATAAGCTGATCTTAGATAGTTAATCATTATCTGAAGACCACCGTGTAACGTCCTATCATGTGCGTCTGCAATCAGCAACTTAGTAAAATGGGTATTATGTGGTAAAATTATAGGATGTTTTTCGTTGTCACTCAATAAAGCATGGTGTAATCTACCACCAACTCTTATTATACCGTCTTTATCTAAAAGAGGACATAAAGAACTAATTTTACTTGACTTATTATTTACAGGCATATTCCTTTGTAACTGTATGTACTCAATTTCGAACTCCACTCTTTGACATCTTCTTATACAACACTTTAATGCTTAATGCTTCGTCTAGTTCTGTCCCCTTTATGTATTTGGGTATATCTCTAGACTTAACATAATGATAAAAGAAAATTCTACATAAAGCTACTATTCTTAATAATTTCCTTAACGAACTATACTTATCCCACGGTAAACCTTTATGTTCTACCGTAACATGGCATTTAATATTCTCCTCCAAATTAATTAAATATCTACATTCAATGGTCTACTATACTCTATAATTACATTATGTAAGAATTGAGGCCCATGAAACCAAATTTTATTCTCATGTAAGAGAGACGGTAAAACTCCCCTTGATGCACAGTCTGCGGGATTATCTTTCGTAGATACATGTGCCCATTGATTTGCTTCTAATGTGGTTAAGATCTCTGAGACTCTGTTGCTGACAAAGGTTTTCCATCGGCTTGGGTGGCTATTCAGCCATGCCAAGACTACTGTGGAGTCCGTCCAAGCGCGCACCTTGTCCTTGGGAATGTTCATAGCCCGTGCCACATCGGTCAATAAACGTGTCAAAAGTACTGCTGCACATAGTTCTAGGCGAGGGATACTGACAGTCTTTATAGGTGCGACCTTTGTTTTTGCTGTCAAAAGAGCGACTTGTATATTGCCTGAAGGATCTATACATCGAGTATACACGACTGCTGCGTAGGCTGCCTTTGAAGCATCGCTGAAGCCATGCAACTCTATAACCGAACCATTTGATGTTCCTAACCACCTCGGAACACGCACTTTGCATAGATTCTCCAAGGCTTGACGGTAAGTGACCCATTCTTCTTTTATTTTATCCGGTACACTATCGTCCCATCCTACTCCTGCTAGCCACAATTTTTGTATAAGTATTTTAGCTAGGATCAAACTAGGCGCTATCCAGCCTAACGGGTCAAATAAACGCGCGATATCAGAAATAATAATACGTTTACTTAAAGTTTCAGATGCTGAAGGAAGCAGCACCGTGTACTTAAACTGATCTACACTACGACACCAGGTAAGTCCTAAAATTTTTGTACTATCATTTAATATTTCCTTTTCATCCTTACCTTCATATGTCTCGATTTTCTTCATTAATTCCGAACTATTGCTGTTCCACCTTTGTAATTCAAATCCAGCCTTTCCTAACAAGGTTTTCATTTCAATATACAAAGTCCTGCCTTCTTCTATTGTGGAACACCCTGTCATTAAGTCGTCCATATAATAACTTGTTGGTACTATTTCCGATGCTGTTGGAAATTCTTGTTTATAATCCAAGGCGACTTGATGCAAAGTCTTAACTCCCAAATAAGGTGCTGAAGCTGTACCAAAAGTTACGGTTAATAACTCATAATCTTGTATTTCTTCATCAGGTTCCTTCCGCCAAACTATTCTCTGGTATCTTACATTATCTTCGGCTACTCTCACTTGTCGGTACATTTTTACTATGTCTGCAGTAACTGCTATCGGGTGAACTCTCCAGCGAAGAATGATATGCCGCAAATCCGACTGCAAGGTAGGTCCTATCATTAATGTATCATTGAGTGATACTCCCTTTGATTCTTGCAGGACGCGTCGAACACTACGCGCACCTTTGATGTAGATTTATCCTCCCTTATGACGGCGTGATGAGGTAAGTAAGCTGCTTTATTTAACTTTTTGTCCGGTTTCTGTACTCTTCTCATGTGGTTCAAATGTAAATATTCCTCTATAACCTTTGTATAATTTTCTTTCAGATTTAAATTCTTCGCGAATTTTCTCTCTAATGCCTTGAATCTTCTTACAGCTATTTCTTTTATGTTACTATTTACACAGGCCGGTATTGCATCCTTAAATGGTAAGTTAACTATGTATCGTCCATCTTCGCCTCTTGAAGTAGAAGCTTTATAAAGCTCTTCACACCTTAATTCTTCCTCGGTTAAGATACTAGTTTGCGGAACTTGGTCTTCGATCTCCCAGAACTTCTTTAGTAGATCATTTTGGTCTACCGCTGTGTGCATAACTGTGATATTACCCGCGCTATCTTTATTTTCAACTTGTGTGACACCAGAAAGAATCCAACCTAATTTGGTACACTGTGCTACCATTGATCCACTGGGCGCTCTCTTAAGACCCTCTTTCAGTATCTTACTGTACACGTCTGCACCTAATAAAATATCTATCCTATTGGGTGTAGAAAACTGCGGGTCTGCCAGTGTAAGTTGCTCTAATTCAGACCAATCAAGATGGGCTACCTGTCTTTCCGGTATGTATGAGGTAATATTTTTCAAAACATATGCAGTAACTTCTAACATAACACTGGGTTCTGTCATTGATTTTAACACCAAGGTTACAATTGAATTTGCTGTTGATTCGATGCTACCTAGACCAGAAACAACACTCTTAACCGGACTTTTCTTTAAACGTAAATATTGTGCCGTAGCTTCTGTGATAAAGGAAGCCTGGGATCCCTGATCCAACAAGGCTCGAACTGTATGATAATTCGCCGTAGCAGTTTGAACCTTAACCAACGCAGTAGCTAGCAATACTTGATTAGGACTTACGATGTGTTTAGTCGACATACACGAGACCACTGGACTTACATCAGTTGGTGTATCATTGTTAGCTGAACTAGCAATTTGCTCCTCTTCTTTAGCTTTCTGTTCATAGTTAACATGTAAAAGTGTGTGGTGTTTCTTTTTGCAAATATGACATACTGATGATCTCCTACATTGATAAACTAAATGGTTGCCACCTAAACAATTGAAACAAATTTTATTCGATTGCACAAAGGCTCTTCTTTGATCAACACTAATCTTTGTGAACGGAATACAAAAGCATAGTTTATGGCTATCGCCGCAATATTCACAACTTATTTTCGTTTGACCAGATGGGCCAGGATCTTCGTCGCTCCGAGCGAGTAAAGTCTTTTGACTGGAAACCCCTTCTGTTCGCGAACCCGCTCGCCCATGTCCCGATGTTTTCTGTGGTTCTATACATTCAAGCGCTCTAAATCTACTTTCTAAAAATGTCTTGAATTGTGATAGAGTTGGTGGCTCAGTTGGATCGTCCGCGTCAGAGGATATCTTCAACTCCCACTGCTTACGGGTCTCCGGGTCCAGTTTTGAAGAAACTACATAAATTACGATAATGTCTACAACGGTGTTCATGCTAAGACCTAGATTATTAAATGCATTCATGCAATCCGACGTTGTGTCCAATAACTGTTTTATGGTTACAGCTGATTCTGTATTAATTTGTTTTTGATTAAATAAACGTTGAAGAATTGAATTTGCTAAATGACGTTTGTTATTATATCTTTGTTCTAACTGCTCCCAACATACTGAGTAATTTCCAGCCGTTATTGGTATTTGTCGAAGTAATAGTTCTGCTTCGCCTGTCAGACATCCCTTTAAATAGTGAAGTTTTTGAACGTTGTCTAAGCCCTTTTCGGAATGTACTAACGATACAAAAAGGTCCCTAAAACTAGTCCATTCACTGTATCCGCCAGAAAATGAAGGTATGCTAATTTTTGGCAATCTGACGTTTGAAGATGTTGTAGTACAAGGTTCACTTATTTTACTGACAGACTTTAATTTATGAATACCATCTTTCAATTCTGATTTGTACGTTATATAAATTTCTTCAGTCTCATTGTGGCAGTCAGAAGTAAAGTAACTATGTTTTAGATCCGTTATTGTGGCAGTTTCAATCATTTTATCATGCCTTTTATTAAAAGTAGACCACTGTTCTTCTAAAGATTCTAATCTGGTTTCCATATAACCAAGAGTTATTCGTTCTTTGGGAGATTTTTTGAAATTAGTTATCCCTTTCTCAATTGTGTTTTTTAAATTGTCTTGTAACTTGAATAAGGACTCCATATTTAACTATTAAAATGACTTAGTATAATTGAATAAAGCCACTAAACAATCAATAACAATAACTAACAAACTATAAACCAGTGTACGGACTCAACCTAGTTGCAGTCGTAATTAAACAAATAGTTAGATCTTACTTGCAAACAACAATGTTAAAATTATTGTTATACACTTTCCACTTGACCATGCCACTGACACATAACTTCGCTGCTCACGTACTCTCCTGGCTCCGCTGCTCGCTTACGCTCCCGGCTCCGCTCGACTCGTACTCGCCCGGCTCCTCCACTCGACTCGTACTCGCCCGGCTCCTCCACTCGACTCGTGCTCGCCCGGCTCCTCCACTCGACTCGTACTCGCCCGGCTCCTCCACTCGACTCGTACTCGCCCGGCTCCTCCACTTGACTCGAACTCGCCCTGCTCCTTCGCTCCGTTCTGCTGCTCTGCGCCGCAACCTCCGGTGCTCGTTCTGGGTATTGAACCCGGTGCAACAACTCACCAGCACCTTGGTACCATCAGCAGCGATCCACTACTGTGTCGGCACCCTCTCCGGAACCACTCACTGTGACTATGTCACCTCCGGCTCGTAAGGACCAATGTTTAATTGGTCACGACGCATTCCCTACTAGCACTTGTACTACTGCCAATCTGGCTGAGGAAAGGATATTCCAGGGATACTAATAAAAACCACTGTCTATATCACAATCACATATAATGTAGTACTGAACTTAACTAAACAAAAAATAATCGCGGAGGGTCATTAGATCGCGGAGAATCTTAACACCGCGATCTAGAAAATGGACTTAAACTAACAACGCCATCTGTGATTAGAAAAAAGGAACTAATTTTCCTTTAGTAACAATTTTAAAATGAAGATGGCGACACTTGAACAGTAATGTTCGTGCGGAATGCTAATAGTGCGGCCACAAATGCTTTTATATCAATTTTCAAGCAATAGAAAAATAACCTAAGTGCACTTAAGCCTCAAACCAGAAAAAGCATGAAATTATGTATTCAGTGTTTAAATTAGTACAGCAGGGTTAAAATCATGTGAGCGTGAAAAATATTGTACTTAAAATAATAATATGGACATTTCAAATGCATCAAAGAAAGAATAAAAGACAAAAACATAATTTGAACGTAGAAGAAAGACACAAACGTAATTAGCGCTTCGTCTCTTCTATAGATACGCAATTTATCCATTCCATAGAATACGACCACAATCACCATGACGGTTTTTTTCTATGTACCCAATATTGAAAATTGAATGAGTAATTAGAGTGACTTAAATAAGTATAAACTCGTTGATTTTATGTTATTTGAACGAAATCAATACAATACAATTTAATAAAACATAATTTCAACCTAAAAATCCCTTGAGCTATAAAATATTTTGATTTACTTAATCTTTGTCTGTTTTATTTCATGCACAACACATCTTCCTTTCCAACCAATTCCACCAACTTTCGTCTTCGGCGTTTCGTTATAAAATACTAAACTAGTAGTATAGGCTTAGGGTAGGTAATGTTATTTATTTAAAATTCAGTTAACGCTCGCCACAGCTAACAATCTCTGCGTTCCGCCGACTAGTGGCCGATCGGCGCTAGCACGCTCTACCCGCGCCCGCGAAAAAAGAGGACGCGACGGCGATTGTGGCTTTCTTCTTCGTTGAAAACGTAGTCCTTAAAATTGTGGCTTTTTAGAATACCTAATTATTTGATAACTGGAACTGTTTTTAATTATTTTGTTGAACTGGTTATATGTGGTATGATGAGCAGAATTGAATTATACAATAAAAAAAGAAAGCCCCTATGTTCGTTAGGGCACTATTCGTAGGATACGACGATTTTTGGAATCACCTCCTCGAACCCTTTAATTTGATACCCACTTTTTTTTTTGATTCCCACAAGCCGATAGCCACATATTCTAGCCACAATATTTGAATATTTTTTTTCCATTAGACCATACCTGGGAATCCACTGGTTCTGGAGATATTGAAGGTCAAAGTCGCAATTTTTTTTTTTACTTTTTTACGAAAATGAATTCCAAGTGTTATTATTAAGTTTTTTCCAAACAAACATTAAGTACCTACCTAAAATTTCGATTTTTTTTCGAACTTTCGAAATACGCATTTGAAGTTACAAAAACGAAATAAATATCAAACTTATCCGACAAGTACTACCTACGTGGCATAGAGCGAAGGGGCGGGGCTTAACTCCACTTGTTTGGGTTCGCGGTACATTGCGCGCATTAAAAAATCTCTTTTCCCTAAAAATAAAAGTCGTTTCGCAGCAATCATTTTTGCGCAAAGCTACTTTGTTAGATGTACAATATGCGTAGTTGATAGCTTTGTGATATGTCTTTTTACACCCTGTATAGTTCGTCGACTTTAATGTTTTTTTTCTTTTTCACAATATGGCGTCTCGTTGTCGCCATACTGTATTTTGATTACTGTCATGTCTTTAGTAACACTCGCAAGATTAAGAATTATCAAAATCAAAATAGAATTCCCTATAATTTGAAAGCTAATAGTGAACATGTCGCTGCGCAGATCGTGGTGGAGCACGCGAGCGGGCGGCGCTGCAGCGGCTCGCTGGTGTCGCTGCGCACCGCGCTCACGTCCGCCTGGTGCGCCGGCAGCGACGCCAGCGACAGCACCGCCGAGCCGCGCGAGCTGTGGGCGCTGGCGCCGGGCGCGGGCGCAGCGAGGCGCGTGGCGCGCGTGGCGCTGGTGGCCGGCGCCGACGCCACGCGGCCCGGC
This sequence comes from Polia nebulosa, assembly GCA_951329385.1. NCBI lineage: Eukaryota > Metazoa > Arthropoda > Insecta > Lepidoptera > Noctuidae > Polia > Polia nebulosa. The sequence continues at coordinate 32,352,336 of OX589604.1, forward strand.
GCGCCCTGGGCCGGCGCCGCTGTGGACTTGGCCGTGCTAGAGCTAGAGGCGTCGTTTGGCGGCGGTGCTCGCTCGCGGCCCATCCTCATGGCGACGCAGCCGGCCGAGTGCGCACCGGGCGCCGCGTGCCACGTGGTGCGCGCGCGGGGCCCGGGCCGCACGCCACGCCTGCGCATCGTGGACGCGACGCTGGCTTCGGGCGCCGCGTGCGCCGCGCGCTCGGCGGGCTGGGCGGGGCTGCGCGACACGGCGCTGTGCGTCGTGGGACCGACGCTGTGCGAGGTATGTGCCGGCGCGTTAGTGAATGCTTCTTTATCCTGACACTTGTACAGACTGTTGTCAACATTATCTGACCCACCCTAAAATCAAACGACTTTGGACCCTCTGCCTGTAACATTAAGGTTTATTTAATTTATATGAGCTTATCAGACAAGTGCTCAAGCACTTGATGAACAAAAATACAATAATAACACAGACACGCAAATTTGATCTTTAACACGTAACGTTAAGGTAAACCCACCCAACAAAGTCGGAGCCACCGGCATTATATATGTTTTTGTTAAGCTATTTTAATCATTATCTCGTTAACATTAAAGTTGAAAAGGTTTTAAGTCACACTACATAATTACAACCCAATCTTTAATTTCGCGTATTCCCAACAAGTTCTTGTGGCTTAGCGGTTTGATGCTGGATTGACGACGAACAGCATGTGGGTTCGAAAACACAGTCTACCTATACATCAGTTTCTTTTTTAATTTGTTTTCATTTCTACAATATTGCTTGCAATATTAAAGAACGACCAATATGATTTTCGCCTAATAACTTATCTTTTAAACGGGTGGGTAATTTAAAAAACTTTAAGTTCACAGAATTTATATTTACCAAGAATGGTTGAATACGAAAGTAAAACATATTTACTTCGTGAGGTAGATCATAAATTCATCTAAGTAACAAAATGTACACTACGCCTAATAGCAGTGACTACGCACACACATTTGTAAATCGTTTAACTCGTTAAGTATTTTTAAGCAATTTGCTGTAATATAGATATAGCATCATGTCGCAACTTGACGACTATACCAAACATAAAATAATATTTTTACATGAGCAGAATGTTGGAATTAGAGAGATTGGTCGCCGACTTAATATAGCAGTAAGTGTTTTTTTATACCTATTTTATTTTATTGATTGTGGTGAATGAACGCGTAGTTGGCTATTTTACCATTACATTCACTCCTTACAAGTTACATACACGGTTCCAAAAATGTTTATTTTTGTTTTAGAGAAATACGGTCAGGCTATGGCTAAGACGTTATGGAGACAATGGAAATATTCAGCGGATTCGTCCAGGAGCAAAAGCCATTAAGTATAGTCCCGAATTCGAACGCCACCGGGCTATTGTTTCAAGCCACGTTGAAAATCCATTTTTGCCCATTCGTGCATCCGCAATAAACCACAATATTGCAGTGGAAACAGTGAGAAGGCATTTACACGTTGCTGGGATAAAGAATTATTATTATAAACCGGCACAGAAAAGTGCATTGACTCCTGCTCATCGTGCAGAAAGGGTTCGTTTTGCCCAGGCATATTTAAATTTTAATTGGGAAGAAAATGTTGTGATCTTCACTGATGAAAAATCATTTAAATCGGACAAACATGGACGTAAAATCTTATGGCGGAGGAAAGGAGAACGTTACAACGAGAAGTGCTTGCTACCTTGTAGAACCAGCGGTAGAATAACCCTGGGCTACTGGGGCTGGATGTCGTCCATGGGACCTGGTGAATTGGTGGAAGTTGGTGGTCGGTTTAATAGCAGTTTGTATTTGGAGATTCTGCGTGATGTCGTGCTGCCGACAGTGCGAATTGCCTATCCAACGTCACATATTTATTTCATGCACGATAACTGCTCCATCCATCGTGCAGGCATTGTGCAGGAATGGTTAGCTGCTCAAGAAGGTGTGACAGTTATTAATTGGCCATCTAAAAGTCCTGATTTGAACCCTATAGAAAATCTATGGGGTCAAATGGTTTTAAATTGGGACACAACGGAAATGCGAAACAAACACAACTTGGCTGAGGTCGTGACATCGACTTGGGCGCACATGAGAGGCAAAGATTTGTGTTGGAACATGGTGCGCGGTATGCGTAGCCGCTTACAACAAGAGTTATAGCAGGGGACGGTGCGCCACTCCGCTAGTAGTTCATCTAGTACTGTATATTTAAACACACCTTGTAAGTAAATGCTCAATGGATTGATTGTTAAACCATTAAAATGTTGCAGATTATGTGGTGATGTTATTGTTATAAACAGATTTTTTCTGTTTAAATAACATGTTTATTCACTACATATAGGCAGCTATAAATTTGTAAAGCATTTCACAGATGAATTCATTTTCTCGATAACAAACTTTTAAGCATAAGCATGCCTTTTTTAATGTTTATATGGCATACTAATATAAAAAGTATATTAATTTGGAAATATATGAGCATTTACTTACTTTATCTTACTTAAGTGTTTTAATGAAATCATAAACATTTTAAACTTGCAATTTTTTAGTTTTATTTCTATACAAACTGCCCGTTTAAAAAGACAATACCCTACGTCGTCTATTAAAGAAATGTAAAAAAGTGTAATAAAATATCTAAATTTAGATTAAACTTGGTTTCGTAGACAACGATGAACATCGCACTACCTTAGTGACCGCAGGACCAACACAACTCTTATAAGCCGCATTGAAATTTGATCTTAGTTGTAATGCTAAACGCAATATTCAAAAAAATTTGAACCATATAGTATACTATCATAAAGTTTCTTCTTGCACAGCACGAGCAGCCATCTTCTCCTCGTGCAAATTATTTTGTATTTTAAATAATCACTCCATAGTAGCATTTGAATACTAGCTTTCTAATGAATACGAATATTTATTTTTCAACTAAAAAAAAAAAAAAAAAAAAAAAAACCCACTTATTACAAGTTATGTGAAAATATTACCATTTTAAAAAGTTTATGTATAGTCTGTAGTTCTTTATCGATATGGTCGAAGTTTCCAGAAGTTTCCACTAGGTTCGGGAACATTCCATTGTGGTACTGTGTAGAAGTTCATAGATGTTTCTAGAATATTCCACTATAAGATATTTCGACAATGTTCTGGAAACTTCCATGCGGGCGAGTGAGTCAGTCAGTTTTCGACTACGGATGTGAACCGAAGCGAATAAAAGCGATTACGAAGAGAATAGTGATTATTAGCGATTTAGTGTTTGTGTAAATAAGTTGTTGAGTTAATAAAGAATATTTGGTTAGTTAATTGGTGTAAAATAATTTATCCCATACCCAGCTCGTAACAAATTAGTGTCAGAAGTGAGGGATAAATTATGCCAATTTTACCAAAGGACGACACGGAGGGTATTCGTACAAGGAGTCAACGGCAGCAAGATATGGATCAGAGGCGGTTTGGAGATTCCCCGATACAGACGCCGGGTGGTGCTCAGCCTGCGACAGAGCCAGTCGCTGGCCCATGTGGAGTTTCTTCGGCACCAGCGGTGCCAGACTTGTCTGCGCTAATGGTGCTGTTGCAGGAACAGGCTCGTCGTCAAGAGGAGCAGGCCCGCCGCCAAGAAGAGCAGGCCCGTCGGTTGGAAGAGAAGCTTCAACAAGATAAAGAGGAGCAGGCCCGCCGCCAAGAAGAGCAGATGCTCCTGATAAAAGACCTTCATTCAACACTTGGCAAGGAGCTCCAGGTGATGAAGGAGCAGGTTCACCAGCATGAGAATCGTATCTCAGAAGCTGAAGTTCAGATTGCTGGGGTGAAGAAGGCTTTAGGTGAACTTAGGGCTGGAGACGGGGTTGTGCCTTCAGTGGTTGCTGCACCTTCGGCACGTGGATTTAAGGTGCCGCCATTCGACGGAACATCTTCATGGTCGGCCTACAAAATTCAATTTGAAGCCGTTATGAAGGCGAATGGGTGGACCAAAGACAAGCTATGACCGCGGTAACCTTAGGCCTCCGATACCAGGCCCTAACCATACTTGAGGCTCTTGGCAAGGATGTGACCTATGAGCAGCTGCTGGAAGCCTTAGAGTCCAGATATGGTGACGCGCACTTGGAGCACGTATTTCGCGCTAAGTTAAGAGATCGTGTGCAACGTAGTGCCGAGAACCTACAGCAGTGGGCCTTGGTAGTTGAAAAGTTGGTTCGGAAGGCATACCAGTCTGCCCCTGCACTCATCAATGGCAATCTGGTACAGGCGTTAATCGACGGAATACGTGACTTGGAAGTTAGAGCTGCTGTAAGACTTGGGCATCATGAGACACTGAAGGACGCCTTGGCCCATGCCTTGGAAGTAGAGGCAGTGAGGCAAGACCATCGAACACACCGTATCAGGGAGGTGGTGGCATCACCTGTACGCGATCGTCCGCAAGGGTATAACCCTAGATGTTACACTTGTGGAGAAAGAGGTCATCTTCGGTCAAGCTGTCCAAAGCGAAGCACACTGAGAGAAAATCAATCCCAGCAAGATAGGGTGACTGATACGACTGCCCAGCAACAGCAGGGAAACGAGTAAACGCCAGGACTGAGGGGCGGGTGCTGGCTGGTATTGAAAGAGCCCCGAGGATCTCGATCTCACAGGCCCATGACGGAAACAGCCTGATCATCAAAGGCGAAGTCAACGGAAAACCATGCAAATTGACGTTGGATACTGGAGCTTCTCACACGGTCGTCAATTCTCATCTAGCAAGTCGGTTCCTTGGGGACTTCTTCAATAACCACGACTGTATACAATTACTGACAGCTACCGGTCAGTACATAATCGTCCGAGGCAGTAAGGAGGTGGAGTTAAAATTAGGTAACAAATTCTATCGGCATAATGTCATCGTGGCCGACATTGTGGACGATTGCATCCTGGGATTAGACTTCATGTGGAAACATCGTTGTGAGATCGACGTTGATCAAGTAGTATTGAAGTGTGGTACAGAGGAAATCTTCATGGAAGGTGTACCATCAGGAAAAGTTTTCCGCCTGAAATTTGACGTGTCAACACTTTTAGAAAACTGCGATTTAACGGAAGTAGAAATGGATAAAGCTAAGAAGATGTTACTTCAGTACGCCGACTCTTTCTCTACAAATGATGCTGACATAGGAAGAACAGGACTGGTTCAGCACAAAATTAATACTGGCAACGAGTTACCAATCCGTCAACGACCAAGAAGACTGCCGGTTGCACGTGAAAAGGAAGTGGAAATGATGATTGAGGGCATGGTAAATAATGGTGTTATAGAGCCTTCATCGAGTCCATGGTGTTCTCCTGTGGTCCTGGTGAAGAAAAAGGACGGCAACACACGCTTTTGTGTGGACTATCGACGATTGAACGACGTCACGAAAAAGGACAGTTACCCACTGCCTAGGATCGACGACACATTGGATACACTGAGTGGAATGAGGTGGTTCACCACGCTAGACCTGAAAAGTGGCTACTGGCAAGTGGAAATAGACCCTAAGGATAAGGAGAAAACTGCATTTTCAACAGGAAAGGGGCTATGGCAGTTTAAAGTTATGCCATTCGGATTGTGCAATGCTCCTGCGACATTTGAAAGGCTAATGGAGCAAGTACTTGCTGGATTGATCGGAGACGCATGTCTTGTCTATTTAGATACATCATTATCGTGGGCCGTACATTTGAAGATCATCTTCAAAACCTCAATCGAGTGTTGTCAAAAATCCGGACGGCAAATCTTAAGTTAAGTCCGAAAAAGTGCTCATTTTTCAGACGACAAGTAAACTTTTTAGGACACATAGTTTCGGAGGAAGGTGTTCAGACAGATCCGGAGAAAATCGTCGCCGTCAAGGATTGGCCAGTTCCGAAAGACAAGATGCAGGTCAGAGCATTTCTGGGTTTGTGCTCCTACTATCGACGGTTTGTCAAAAATTTTGCCGACATTGCAAAACCTCTACACAAACTCACTGAGGAAAAGCAGCAATTCTGTTGGGACGAGAACTGTAACATCGCATTTCAGGAATTTAAGAAACGTCTGTGCAATACACCTATTCTGGGATATCCTGACACTGAAAATAACTTTATAGTTGACACAGACGCAAGTAATACTGGAATTGGAGGCGTGTTGTCTCAACGGAAAGGAAACCAAGAAGTTGTTATAGCTTACTATAGCAAATCTTTATCCAAACCGGAAAGAAATTACTGCGTTACGAGACGGGAGCTACTCGCCGTAGTAAGGACATTGCAGCACTTCAGTAAATATTTGCTTGCACGGAAATTCCAATTGCGAACTGACCATGCTGCATTAAAGTGGTTATTGCAATTCAAGAATCCAGAAGGACAAGTGGCAAGATGGATCGAACTACTACAAGAGTTTGACTTCGTTACTGAACATCGTAGTGGGAGAACTCATGGTAACGCAGATACACTGTCTAGAAGACCTTGCCCAGAAGATTGTAAGCACTGTACCAAGCAAGAGACTAAGGAGGCAGTGCCCGTGAGGATACTAAGAATGGATCTCAGCGATGAATGGAAGGAAACCCTACAGCTTGCTCAGTGAAATGACACGGACCACAAACCGATCTTTGAGTGGATTAAAGCTGGTGCTCCGAAGCCCAAGTGGAGTGATGTTGCGGCGTTAAGTTCCATCACAAAGAGCTATTGGGCACAATGGAACAGCTTGGTTATCCAGGATGAAGTCTTGTGCCGTAAATGGGAAAACGCTCGAGGAGACAACTGTCATCTACAAATTGTTGTCCCCAAAGCCAAAGTACCTGATGTTTTACGGCTCTACCATGATGGATGTTCAGGAGGACATATGGGGTAAAAAGAACTCTACTGAAGATACGAGAGCGGTTTTACTGGATTCACTGTCGAGAGAATGGTGAGGACTGGTGCCGCAAATGTAATAGTTGTGCGGCTGTGAAAGGACCCCAGACACGCAGCAGAGGTGCTTTACAATTATACAACGTGGGAGCCCCCTGGGAACGGATAGCACTAGACGTTGCAGGACCATTTCCGGAAAGTGAAAATGGAAACAAGTACTTCATGGTTGTCATGGATTACTTCAAAAAGTGGCCAGAAGTCTTCGCCATTCCCAACCAAGAAGCAACAACAGTCGCAGATAAATTGGTTCAGGAAGTCTTCTGTCGTTTTGGAGTACCCTTGGAAATTCACAGCGACCAAGGGAGGAATTTTGAATCACAAGTTTTCCAGGAGACTTGTCGACTGATGGGTGGGTACTCACAAGACCAGAACCACTTCTTACCATCCGCAATCTGATGGAATGGTAGAACGTTTCAACCAAACGTTGGAGAGATATCTGGCAAAAGTTGTGGAAAGCAGGCAAAGGGATTGGGACAAGCACATACAGCCATTTCTTCTGTCCTACCGTAGTGCAGTTCACGAAAGTACGACTGTGATACCAGCCTTCGCGAACTTTGGAAGGGAATTACGGTTGCCTGCAGATTTAATCACCGGAACCCCCCCTGATGCCCTACGCAGTGTAACCGATTATGCGAATGACTTGCGTAACAAGTTGAATGATGTATATGAGCATATCAGACAATCCGGCCAACAAATGTCTGATAAGATGAAGACCCGATACGACCGGAAGGCAAACCATAGAGGTTTTGACGAGGGTTCACTGGTGTGGTTGCATAACCCAGTGCACAGCAAAGGGAAGTCTCCCAAATTGCAAGCAAAATGGGATGGACCATGCACTATCCTAAATCGTATACAATTTAGGAAGTCAAATCATGACCTCCCAATCTCACTAAATCGGACACTAACTGCTCTGTTATTACACCTTTCTGTTTCCTAAATTGGGTCCCGGGAAATCGGAAGGTGTATTTGAGTCTTTAAGGCTGAGACATCACCTAAAACGCGGTCACTCTCGGACTGCATAGAAAAGAAAGAGATGCGCGACGACAAATAAATGCCCGCAATTTATTGCAAAATATGAAGTGTTGAAGGTTGGAAGATGGCTAAATGATACTGCTGCTTATGAAACCAAATTAAGTATATTATCCGGACCAAAGGTTTAGGTGCGAGGGAGCACACGCGATGACCGCTAATCGTGTACTGAATGCTCGACTAATATTTATTTGTGAAATGAGGTAAAAATGCACGAATAAGCATTAGTGCATTATTAGTGTATGGTTTCACCGTACATGCTCCCGGGCCAAAAAGATACAATAATGTTACGCATCTTCTATTCTAAAGCGACACGTTTTAGATATAGGTGACGTAGCTATGTCCCGTTTACAATGAGTGTCCACACTAGTTATGTTCACTTCACTTGGGCTGACGGTCAGCCGTACTCTGCTTTCGCGAAAACACAATACTATTTGCCACACTTTGAGATAGTTCCACTGAAGAAACTGCTCGACACCTCCTCGATATGAAGTAAGCTGCCACCAAAACGGCTGCACCCAGTAGGCAGTAACAAATAGTATACTAATGAATGTCATGCGTAGACAGAGTGTAATCTGGTGAGTTAGTATTGGCAGATTTCAGTTGTTTTATTCGTTCTCCCAGATCGACTAATGTGATGTTTATTGGATCTTCGTATGCGGTGTATTCAGATAACGATATATTTACGATATGATTTAATTCTGCTATCTGAGGGCTCACAATTTGAGGGTTAGATTTGTTTGTATTAGCTGATAATACAAAGTAAACTCGTTACTTTTTATTATGCATTTCGAACCTAGGTCAATGATACCGACTCCTGTCACCTGTTTAAAGGGAAGTTGATCTTAACATATAATCCTCACCGCGTAGGTATTGCAGCAAAAGTACATGAACCTCGCTGGCTCATTTAATTCGAGCCACCTGTCTTGACAAGGAGATTTAATTACAATGCATTGTTTTAAATTGCTATCCAGTCTGCAGAATTTTTCATCAATGCTTAAATAACTAATCGGTTTGTTAGCTTGGCACAAATATGAGATATCATTGTGCAGACATAACTGGGGCTCTATAAATGACATTGTGCAGAAAGCATCTTTTTTCAAACTAATAGCTACGAAGTCTGCAACAGGTAGCACGCTAATTTTGAGGTTAAAAATGATTTCGCCATTGCTGCTGCTCTGTTCTATATTTTCAAGAAGTTCCGGATGATTTGCAGACCATTTTCTCAGTGTAAAACCTCCTGATTTTAATAATCTATTGAGATCTTCGATAAGCTGTTTTCCTCTTTCGATAGAGTGAGAACGATGACAAGATCATCCATATAAAATGATTCTTCTAGAATCTTTGCTGCTTCTGAAAATGCACTTCGTTCATCCGAGGCTAGACGTTTTAAAGTCATTATCGCTAGATATGGTGCTGATTTTGTACCGTATGTGACGGTAGTAAGGTTGTACATTTGAAGTGGTTGATCTGGCGCATACCTCCAGATGACTTGCTGATATTGCTGATCTGCTTCATCCACCATTATCTGCCTATACATTTTCTCGATATCTGACGTGTAAGCATAACGATATTGCCGCCACTTTATTATTATTATTCAGTATCAGTTCTTGTAGATCCTGTTGTAAATTAGGGCCTATAAACTTCAGGTCATTTACACTATATCCGCTTGACGTTCTTGCTGACGCGTTAAACACCACCCGTAGCTTTGTAGTAGCTGATTCTGCTCGTTGCACGGAATGGTGAGGCAAGTAACACGATAGCGCTTCTTTATTTTTATTGCTGTAACTAGGCACCATATGTCCTAAGGCTATGTACTCACTAATGAATTTTTTATATTGTTCTGCTAGAATAGGTTGTTCGCTAAATTTACGTTCCAGATTTTGGAACTGTGCTATTGCCATCTCTTTAGATGAACCTAGTTTTTCCTTGATGTCTGGTTTTAATGGCAATTTTACTACATAACGGCCGTTTTCGCGACGTTTTGTAGTTGATGAATAAAAACCGACACATTCTTGATCTTCCAGTGATAAGTTTGATTTTTCGCTTATATCCTCGATGTCCCAAAACTGCAGAATATCGTGGATATTATTCATGACCACGTTGCACTGTAGTGATGCTATTTGGCCACCACCGTATATGATTCACCCAAGCTGTGTTTCTTGTAACACTGGCGGCGATACACTCTCTCCTTAGATCAATCCTCCCTTTTAATATCAAGCCATTGACTTGAGCGCTTAGTAATAGGTCTACTGGACGACTAATATGGATCAGCTAATTTAAGATTTTCTATGTATGACCACTTCGATGTGTCAAAGGATTTATACGGGATATCCTTAAGTATATTGTTCATGATAAGCACGTCGGTGGTAAACAAAAAGTCGTTGTACGTTGAAAAACAGCTTAGAGTGGCCACACCATTACAATTATGTTCGACTTCACCTACTCCGCATATCAATCCATTGAATTTAGATCTACGTAATCCTAATTTCTTTGCTGTACTTTCTTTAATTATAGACACTTGTGATCCAGGGTCCATGAGACCCCTTAAAATGTAGCACGATCCATCGCTCGTTGCGACTTTTATCAAGGCTGTTGCTAACAGTACTTCATTCGTCCCTGGATCTATGTGAGACACATTCGCAGTCATTGCTAAATTGTTTTTTGGACTTGGGTCAGTTGTGGTTGTTGCTACGTTGCTTGAATGCGTGATATTTTTTGAGCAGGCGTCATGTAAAACGGAGTGGTGATTTCCGTCGCATTTGCGACATCGCCTAACGGAAATGCATTGCTGGCCATAAACAATTTTTACATAATTTCAATTTTGCTACTGATTTCAATTTTGCTTCATCAGGCAATTGCAAAAACTTTACGCAATTGAACATAGCATGTTGTTGACCGTAAAGTTGACATTTTGTTGTAGACACGTGTAAGGCTTTTGAGTATGGCTGTGATTTATTGAATTTATTGGCAAAGTTAGGGTTATGTCGTTTTGCCTTATGGTTTTCAGGAACATCGCTATTTGTATGATTAGTTGATTTCGGTGTTGCTTGACCCTTCCTGCGAGAAGTTTCCTGGCTCGTAAACTTATTTTCTAAGTAGTCTAAGAATTCCTGCAGTACCTGTAGCTCCCTAGAATTTTTAAGGGAGTCTATGTAATATCCGTACGTTTCGCTATCCAGCTTCTGCGCTAGTAAATGCACAAGAAGCGGATCCCAGGTGCTGATATCGATTCCTAAGTTCCGCATGCAAGCTTTCTAGTGCTACGTCATGCAGTTTCTTAATATGACCTAGCGTTTGTTGCTGCGTACTTGGTAAGCCTAGTAAAGTATTGATAACCCACGTAAATATTAGTTTTTTATTGTTATACCGATGGTTTAATATTTCCCAACAGGTATGATAGTTATCGGAACTTATAGGAAGATGCTGAATAAGTTTTTCTGCTTCGCCCCTGACCTTCCCTTTTAGAAATTGGATTTTTTGCGCTTGCGACAAGGTAGGGTTGTCATGAATGACTTCGCTAAAGAGGTCTGTTCAGGTAATTTAGGTTGCTTTTCGTTTGAGGGATTGGTAATTAACAGAAACAACGTCGTTTTCGTACGCTCCGTATATTGACACTAAAAATCAACACCTTCTAACATGTGGACTGTATTAATAAAATGATTCGCTATAGCTAGGTAAGTAACACACGTATACATTGATACGAGTAGGTAGGCACACAACATCTTAGAATAATTTAGACATTCCGCCCACCAAAGAACATCGTTCTTTAGTCACTATTATCTACACTTTAATCTAGGTAAGTAGGTACACAATACGACATAAGAGTACACTAATAAATAATCTACACAAAACAACTAAATAGTGAGTTCAACAACAAAAAAAACTAATTTCTTTTAACAATAAAATAGTAGGTGCATGTACTAACAGGTGAATGTGACTCAAAACATTATAAGTGCACCTATGAACTCAAAAGAGTAGGCAAGTAATAATACGTAATACACGATAGCCAGAAAGACATAATAATTATATCAGAGTACTTACATTATGAAAAATAGCCACCTATCAACAAACTCCCTGATTAATAGTATAAGTACTTAATAAGTATGACCCGCCCACCTTGGCTTGGTCATAAGAATTTCACAAAAATGAAAAAAAAACGGTAAAGGAAAGGCATGCAACATAATACAGTTTGTATAATAGGTAATAATACCTCAACTTAAAATGTACCTAATATAAAGGAGAGTGTAAAATTACTTAAAATAATATAAGTAACTATTTTATTTAGTTATAACGCAAATCCTACTAAGTGGACGCTTATATTCTCCTGTCTTACATTTAACTGTCACGACACGGGTTATGTTGTCATGGCCCGTATGTTTTTGTATAATTTTACCAAGAATCCACTTAGCAGGAGGAACGTTATCCTCTTTTAAGACGACAATATCACCGATTTCTGGTTCAGTACCCTTTGAATTCCACTTATACCTTTGGCTGAGACTTACTAGATACTCTTTTGACCATCTACTCCAAAAGTTGTTTACAATTTTTTGAGTAAGTCTCCACCTGTCTAAACCTACCACATTGGATTCGGAATAATCCTTATCAGCTATATTAATTAACGGCTCACCTACCAAAAAATGACCTGGCGTCAAGGGTAGTGGGTCATTGAGATTGTCACTGAGTAAAGTTAAAGGCCGTGAATTCAAACACGCTTCTACCTGTGCTAGAACTGTCGCCATTTCCTCATAGGTAAGTGTAGCATTACCGACTACCTTACGTAGATGTGTCTTGGTACTACGAACGCCAGCTTCCCACAATCCACCAAAATTTGGGGCATGTGGTGGTATAAAATGCCAGGTTGTTCGCTCTAACGTAAGTAACTCCGCTATTTCCTTTGGAAGGGCCGACTTGGCACTGTTGAACATTTCTCTCATTTGTTTGTCAGCGCCAACGAAATTTGTGCCATTGTCGCTATACAAGTCTTGACAGTAGCCTCTTCTCGCAGTAAAACGCTTGAACGCCGCGATAAAGCCCTTAGCCGTCAAGTCAGTAACCGCCTCTAAATGTACCGCTCATGTAACCATACAAACAAAAAGGCATATATAGCCCTTGTATGACTTAGAACCTCTACCGGGTGAGAATCGAATACTCACCGGCCCACAATAATCTACTCCAGTAGACTTAAATGGTTTACTGGGTTGAACTCTTGGCTTTGGAAGCGAACCCATTAATGGTATCGACTTCTTCGTTGAGTACCTTAAACAAACGACGCATTCTCTAAAACACTTCTTGACTCGATCCTTTGCACGTAGTATCCAATATTTTGTTCTTAAGAGATTCAACATAACTTGTGGACCTCCGTGTAACGTTTTGAGATGAGCATCGTTAATTATGAGCATGGTAAAATGGTGTTTAGCAGGCATAATTATTGGATGTCTCGTATCTTTGCACGCATCTGCATGATTTATGCGGCCACTTACTCTTAAAATCCCCTTTTGATCTAAAAACGGACAAAGAGTTCGTAAAGAGCTTTTTTTAGATACACATCCTCGAGTCTTTAACTGTTTGATTTCAACAAAAAACTCGCGTTCTTGAATTAGTTTAATCAATGCCATTAAAGTATCATTTAATTCGTTTGCGGTAATAAATTTAGGTAAATTTGGTCGTTCACTTTTAGGTAACTTCAAAGTCAATATTCTCCTACAGTATGATGTAACTTTCAATAATCTAGATAGTGAAGAAAATCTCAACCAAACACATAACTCGTTAATATTAGATGAAACAATTAATGACTCGATTTTCTCCTCTTCATGTGTATCTATGACATCTGTGTTGACCTTTCGTATATTTTTCTCTGCCAGCCATTGAGGTCCTCTCCACCACAATGGATGGTTTTTTAATTCTCGTGGTTGCAAGCCTCGTGACGCACAATCGGCGGGGTTCATATCAGTGGAGACATGTCCCCACTGTTCATAATCTAAAATATTTAAAATCGTGGACACCCTATTACTAACGAAGGTCGCCCATCGACTTGAACCTCCTTTGAGCCAAGCTAGGACAATAGTGGAGTCTGTCCATCCGTATAAATCTTTCTTGGGTATCTCCATTACCTGTGACACTTCAAAAATCAGTTTAGCAGCCAAAGTTGCCCCACACAACTCTAATCGAGGAATCGAAACTTCCTTAATAATTGGCGCAACTTTCGTTTTAGCAGTGATCAAATATACATGTACATTATTTGACTCATCAGTGACTCGTATGTAAACTGCAGCCGCGTAGGCAGCCTGTGATGCATCTGAAAACACATGTAATTCCGTTTTCGAGGCTCGTGTTACGTTTACCCATCTTGGTATAGTAAGCTCCTTTAAATCAAGTAAATGATTTTTGTATGTTAACCACTGCTTAAGCAGATCCTCCGTTAAGCAATCATCCCACTCAAGGCCTGATTTCCAAAGTCTCTGTATAAAGATTTTGGCAACAACTACCACGGGCGCAATCCAGCCCAACGGATCATACAATCGTGCTATAACAGACAGTATTTGTCGTTTAGTGACCGGCTCCTCCTTGGCGTCAGGTAAGTTGAGCACATATTCAAAATGGTCAGATTTACGACACCAACTTACTCCCAGTACCTTAATTGAATTATTTACCTTAATTGGTGTATTTTGCTCACTAGATTGTTCCCCACTCTTGCATATGTAATTTAGAAAGGGTTCACTGTTACTGTTCCACTTTTGGAGTTCAAATCCACCCAATTTCATAAGCTCGTTCATCTCATAGTATATTTGTAAGGCTTCACTCATTGTTTCAGCGCCTGACATCAAATCATCCATATAGTAGTCTAGTTTAGTTATTTTTGCTGCTAATGGGTATTTATGTTTCTCCAAATCTGCTAGCCTTTGTAAACACTTAACCGCTAAGTATGGCGCGCATGCTGTACCAAACGTTAGCCTCACAAGCTTATAATGTCGTATAGCTTCAGATGGACTAAATCTCCATAAAATTCTCTGAAAATCAGTATCTTCTTCAGCTACTCGGACCATTCTATAGAATTTTGTAATGTCTGCTACTAGACCTATTTTGTGGTTTCTCCATCTCATTAAGATATGCCTAAGATCTTGTTGTAACTTAGGTCCAACCAGAAGATCATCATTTAATGATACATTATTGGTTCCTTTGCTTGACGCGTTGAAAACCACTCTCACCTTTGTAGTATCCTTATCTTCTCTCACCACCGCATGATGAGGAAGATACACTGCACGTGGATTCTCTTTCTCATTGACTTCCGTCATGTGGTTTAAACTTAAATATTCCTCAAATACTTTATTATACTCTATTCTCAACTGGGGATCACGTGATAACTTTCTCTCTAAACTCTCTAACAATTTGATAGCTCTCTGTTTTGACTGACCGTACTGACACTTAGGATCATCAGTCGCAAAAGGTAACCTTACTATAAATCTTCCCCTATCATCTCTAACAGTGGTTAAATCAAATAAGTCTTCACATACCTTCTCGTTTTCAGTCATCTCCTTTTGTATTGTGTTAGGTTCATTCTCCATTTCCCAAAATTGTTTCAGTAAATCAGTCTCTTCTAAATGTACATGCATGCTAGTCAGCTTACTTCCTGCCGACGAAGAGGGTTCTCTTGACACGTTACCTGAAATAATCCACCCTAAAAGTGTGTTTTGTGCAATTAAATTACCCTGAGATTGCCTGATAATACCATCAAGCAATATCTTTCCATACACTTCAGCCCCTAGCAATATATCAATTTTACCTGGTGTTGCATAGGTGTGGTCTGCTAAAGGTAGACTTTTAATTTCAACCCACTCATGAGTCTTTAGATTGGCTGTGGGAAGCATAGACGTCAAAGAACGCATGACATAAGCGTTAACTTGAATATAATTTGCTGGATTATGGCGTGATTCCACTTGAAGTGAAACTCTGTGTTTTATTCTCGAATGACCATCTCCCAGCCCTGACACAAAACCATTTACTGGTATACGTTTTAACCCAAGTAACTGAACAGTAGCCTCAGTAACTAACGAGGCTTGAGACCCTTGATCTAATAAAGCTCGAATACATTGTTTAGAACCTTGTGAATTAAATACCTTAACTCTAGCTGTTGCAAGAAGTACCCTGGCTGGCTGCAACTCTTCTCTAGTAAATGTAGTAGTAATATGTGTATCACCTTGTGATGTGCTCGCTTTCTCATGTTGTTCACTCGGTGACATTGTTACCTCACTTGCTTGTTTGCTGGTCTCGTTTTTCTCTCTCTCGAAGTGTAGCAATGTGTGGTGTCTCCTACCACATTTCTTGCAGCTCATTGATTGACGACATTTAATGACAGAATGTGTAGGTGACAGGCAGTTGAAACACAATCCCTTCTTTTGCACAAACTCTTGTCTTTCCTTCGGTGTCATAAGTCCGAAACGTTTGCAATGGTAAATATAATGGTTCTCGTGACACATTGCACACTCAACATCTTTTGACTTTGTTTTATTTTCAACTGACGTGTGAAACGTTTTTGATTTTTGTGCAGACTTCCCTGTCTGTGTTGAACGTTGAGTGGTGGAATCGATCATTTCCAAGGATCTAAATCTATACTCTAAATAGTTTATCAACTGCGACCAAGTGGGCAGTCCATCACTAGACAAAGTATTAAGATACTGTTCCCATTGTTTTATTGATTCCGCGTCCAACTTTGCGACGGTTAGATAAACAATTATTTCATCCCAGCTATCTGTTCTGATGCCTATATTCTGCAGTGACTTCAAACAAGTTGATGTGGTGTCTAGTAAATGTTTTATTGAATTAGCCGACTCAGTATTTATTTTCTTAAGTCCAATCAGGTTATTCATAATAGCATTGCAATTGTAACGCTTGTTATTATACCTTTTTACCAGTTGTTTCCACGCCTCCTCATAATTTGTTTCAGTAGTTGCAAAGTTTCGTAAAAGATTTATAGCTTCACCCGACAAATTACTTTTCAAATAGTGCAATTTTTGAACTGATGTTATGGATTTGTTGTTGTGAATTAGTGATGAAAACATATCATAAAACGTTTGCCACTCCTCATATTTACCTCCAAATGTTGGTAGTGTGATACGCGGTAGCTTAACATCACTGCAGTAGCTGTTCTCATTACTACTAGTGGCTGAAGCCATTGGCGTTTGAGAAAATGGCGGTGTCAAAAATGGCTCCAACGCTTCACGCAAACTAGTTTTATATTGCACGTACAGTTCCTCAAACTGTTCGTAATAGCTCTCGGTGAAATATGCTTCCTTTTTATCTTTCGAAGCTGCAGAAATTATAAGCTTATGTCCCTCTTTGAATTCTGTATATTGTAGCTCAAGTACCTCCAATCTTGTTTCTAAATAAGGGCGTTTTATCCTTTCTTTCGGCGTTTTCTTATAATTTCGTTCGGCTGTCTTCAAATTGTTCATTAACTGTTCTTGTAATGTAACTAACTTCTCCATTATACTTGTAAAATAGTAGCGTAACTGTTTTAATCCCAACACACAATTATAGTTATTTAGTCTCGGAAAACACTAATTGTTCAAGTCACTCACATACGTAGGTATTGTCTCGTTGTTTAAAAAACCACACTCGTAAATAACTAAATAGTTCTCACTCAATCAGTCACCGTAATAAAATAATATATAACTCGTTATTTAGTTATAAAATGTCTCAATGTGTAAGTTGCCGATCACCGGACGAATCCTTATCTAAGGAATGCGGTCTTTTGTTCTCGCGGTGCGCGGCGAAGCTCGATCGTAGGTGACACAATCCGGCTCGTTATGGACCATATGTTCAGGTAATTTAGGTTGCTTTTCGTTTGAGGGATTGGTAATTAACAGAAACAACGTCGTTTTCGTACGCTCCGTATATTGACACTAAAAATCAACACCTTCTAACATGTGGACTGTATTAATAAAATGATTCGCTATAGCTAGGTAAGTAACACACGTATACATTGATACGAGTAGGTAGGCACACAACATCTTAGAATAATTTAGACAGGTCCTTGAATGACGTCCAGTGTTGGTAGCTTCCTGAAAATACAGGTATATTTTTGTTGTGAAGTGCTCTCTATGCGATACACACCATAGCTTTTTATTGATCATTTTCTTTAAATGAATAAATTATTTCTCATGCTGAGTATACACTTCTTCGTAATCCTCTTCCTCTCCACCTATCTCGCTATCTATCTCCCAATGGAGGGAGTCAATTTGCGACCAGCGCGCTTGAAGTGTTCTCAAGGCGTCCTCCATCTCCCATTTTTCTGACATGGAGTCTAGGTCGATAAACCCTGCTGATCTCTTGAATGCTTTGAAATTTGCAGTTTGCTTACGTAGCATGTCATCTAATTTGCTGGTAGAGCCTTTTGACTCCATTGTACGTAACATGCTGGCTTTTGCTGGCTGGTCATAACCCGATGGTCCTGCTTTTGCTAGTTCTGCGATCTCCTGCTGTTCCTGTATTGGTTGAGTATCCCTAACGGATCTCAAAGGCGTTATCTTGCTTGACAACTGAAGGCGTTGTTCATTGATGAGAGACTTGGCTGCTGTATAAAGTTTGCTAACCTTTTCATGCTCGGAATTTATAAAATATGAATGATCTTTGACCCAATATTGACAGATAGCTAAATGATTGTTCTGAAAACCTGACCAATACCTCTCTAACAACTCAAGCCGCCTTTTAAAATAGTCGTCCGTTTTCCTATCGGCGCTATCCTTTTTTATGTTTATCGGTATTTTTTTGATTGACTCGCTAAGTTCAAGTTGCTGGTAGTAAAGATCCTCCATTATGCTGCTAGCTTGTGTATGATAAAAAGGAGTGATCTTACTTGTACGAAACTGGCTTTCGACTGCCGCTGATTTGCTGTTGGAAATACCGAGTCCTGCTGCTGCTTAAATACCGAAGTGCTGCTTGCTGCTCAGGATGCTGACTGCCCCGTCCTGGAGGCGCTTATGTCACGCTGCTTGGGATGCTCTTGCTAACTAATTTTGCAACGCCACCCTGTGCTGCTAGGGTTTTGCTACAAACGCTTTGCTAAAGTTCACACGTATCACTGCAATCCAATATGCTGATTTATGGACGAGTTCACTCACAAGACTTAATACACGTTACTCCCCAAAGAAAAACGAATACTAAAACTCGCGAGGTCCCGCCCGATGGCTCGAAGGACCATGTTGAAGGTTGGAAGATGGCTAAATGATACACTGCTGCTTATGAAACCAAATTAAGTATATTATCCGGACCAAAGGTTTAGAGATATAAAGGTGCGAGGGAGCACACGCGATGACCGCTAATCGTGTACTGAATGCTCGACTAATATTAATTAGTGAAATGAGGTAAAAATGCACGAATAAGCATTAGTGCATTATTAGTGTATGTGTGTGTGTTTCACCGTACATGAAGTATTTTATCGATTTACTTAGGATTTACTAATAAATTTAAAAAAAAACCATCACTGGATGCAGTTTAGCATTTGGAATGTTATGGTATATTTTTTATTATGATTATAATTGTAAATAAAGGAATAAACTGCTTTTAAAGATAATTAAGAGTTATGTTTGAAGATTTTTTTGATGCATTAAAGTATGTTAAATTATGTTTTGAGTTCTATCACTGTATGCAAATCGGACTTGAAAATATCGTATTTTTTTTATTTGTCAAAATTGTTTACGGTAAGAAATACACTGCTTTAAAAAACCACCTTTTTGACCGTTTTTGGGAACCTCGGCCTTAACACAGTCGGTCGGGTCGGGCGGACTCCTGCCGAGCGTGGAGTGACTCGTGTATGTCTGCAGAGCGACTGGGGCGCCGGCGTGGTGTGCGAGGGCAAGCTGTGCGGCGTGCTGAGCCGCTCGGCGCGGGCGGCGGGCGCGGCGGCGGACGCAGACGACTCGTGCGGCGACACGCATGTGGCGCAGAGCATCCCGCGCTGGCGCAAGTTCCTACATTGCGCGCATACGTTACGCGCTTGCGGACGGTGAAGTTTGCTTTTACTTTGAGCTCCAGTAAAGCAGTTGTAGTATCTTCCTAGCGCTGGAACGAACATAGACAGTACTATAATTCTAAGTAGATATTGACCGAGCATGAACGTAATGTTTGTGTCGCAGCGGAGGCGACTGCGGGCTGCTGTGCAGCGAGCAGCGCCTGCTGGACGTGGACGCCGCGGACAGCACGACGACGACGCCGCAGCTCACCGAGCCGACCAGCGAGACCACCGCGACCGCCGACACTCCCGAGCCTGCCGAGAGCGGCGCGGACACCGAGGCGCCGCCGGAGCCCCGGCAGCCCCCCTTGGGCACGACAATGCTGCCCACTCCTACTCATGCCCAATACAGTAACCGCTCACTTAGAATTAATTTTCAGAACAGATTTAAAGATTTTCATTCTATTGGTTATAATTTCAAGATTCTTTTAAAGTCTTTGAAAATACGAGCTCGATGTTATTCGAGATTTTATTTTATTTTAAAAACAAACGTTGCCCCCCACTAGGAACTACTCCTGTAATCTATAATCACAAACGTGTATCTTATACATGCAAAAAAAAATTTGATTCGCGGCCGTAGCAAACTATGTATTTATAGAATTATTATCATTAAAATCATCAATACAACTCTTTCATTTAGAATTGATGTGAAATGTAAGTATTTCACAAATCATGACATTTGGCATCTTCTGAGAGAGTTGTATTGATGACTTTAATTATTACAGTTCTGTAAATACGTACTTGCTACGACCGCGAATCATATTTTAACCAACATACAACCTGATACTGATCTGCAAATTGCAAAAAACGTACGAATATTTGAATTTCGCGAGCTACCCTGGAGTGGAGCTTTCACTTTAAATTTTAATCCTTGATTTGATCCTTGGAATGTTATGAAAAAAATGTTTGTCGTGGTGTAGCGGCTCGTAAGGCACGAATGTCGAGCGCGCAGCCCACCCGCAGCTCGTCGCCGGCGCCGGAGCCGCTGTCGTCGCCGCAAGCATCCCTGTGCACCGCCTTCGAGTTCGAGCCCAACCGCCCTGACTTTAAGGTAAGGAAGGAGCTGCGCGTCCGCTCGAGACACCCCATCTCGGGCGCTCGCGCCGCCGCAGTGCCGCGACCGGGTGTTTCTAGGGTGGACCCGAGCGAACTTCACGCGTGTCATTGAAGGCGGGCGAGTACGGTGACAACGCTGCCGAGTACGGCGGCGAGGACACGATGGTGAGCAGCCCCAAGCCGGTGGAGAGCAGCGCTGCAGATGTCACGCCGGCCCCCGCCACGAGCCCCGTCCCCGTCGCACACGAGCCGGCCCCCGCGCGGCCCGAGGCCCCCGCGCGCCCCGAGCCGCCCGCGCCGGCGCGCCGCCTGAAGGTGCCGCTGGCGCCGCGACCGCCGCTTGCGCCGCGACCGCCGCGCGCTACGGGGGCACCGGGTCGCTCGCGCGCTGCGCCGCCGCCCGTCCGTCCCGACTACCTCCTTTACGTTCTTATAGCGATTACAAACTTGGTGAATTAGCTTAGACTGCTTTTAATTATTCAATAACCTAGATTCGGTCCTTGCAGGATGACAAAGAGTGCTACGACTATCTTGAATTGTCTCTATCTGGTCCTGGATTAGACTCCCAGGTCGGACAGAGTTACTTATTACTTACCTATTAAACATAACTGGGAGAGGTGCGAAATACTAGACTAGAGGTACATCTGTCACGTTGCGGAGCCGGAGGTAGTGGTGACACGTAGAGGAGAGTCGTAGGAGTGACACGCAGAGAAGGAACGTAGAGTAGGAGGACCGTAGATGAGGAGTTTGATGAAGATAAACACAAGACGAGTTCTGACGTATATGTTATTATTCACAGACGGCTTGATTTTATTATGGAGCACTTATTAATCGTACGTACACAATACACTGTGATTATGTACATATTTAAATTGTATTATTGTCAGGACCATGCCTGAAAACTCTTGAAAACTGGTAACTGTCAGTTATTGTAGAGTAGGAAAATGACAATGATAGGCAGGAGCTTAGTCTAGCTCGGCAGCTGAATTTGAACTGATTTTTAATATAAAGACAGACTATTGACAGAGAAAACAAGTAATATTTGTATTTTAAATTAAAAAAGGGTGGGAAAGAACGTAATTTTGGAATAAAGGTCATAAACTAAACACGGCTTTAACACTGCCTTGTTACACATCTCTGCCTAAACATTCGGCCTGCTGATGTTATATGTTATGTTACTTTAACACTGCCTTGTTACACATCTCTGCCTAAACATTCGGCCTGCTGATGTTATATGTTATGTTACTTTAACACTGCCTTGTTACACATCTCTGCCTAAACATTCGGCCTGCTGATGTTATATGTTATGTTACTTTAACACTGCCTTGTTACACATCTCTGCCTAAACATTCGGCCTGCTGATGTTATATGTTATGTTACTTTAACACTGCCTTGTTACACATCTCTGCCTAAACATTCGGCCTGCTGATGTTATATGTTATGTTACTTTAACACTGCCTTGTTACACATCTCTGCCTAAACATTCGGCCTGCTGATTTTATATGTTATGTTACTTTATATCTTGCTGTGCCATTGTGCGATCTTCGATGTGGATTATTTTTCAGAAAAATATATAAAGTGTGTTACTGCTAGGGGTGCCAACCGTACTCTAAAATAAATTATTGTAAGTACTCTATTTCATATAGGTGTACTCTATAATCTATAATATTAATAGAATATGCTAAAATACTCTTTTTGTTTAATACCAGTCATGCATGGACGTATAAAAAAGGTCGGATGGAACTCCTGCTAAGACAAAACTGTGTCCCAAAATGGCGGTGACTATTTATGTGTGACATGAATTTAGGGTTATCAAGTTAGCCACATTTAACCATTTATGATTGTTTTATTTTAAGACAAACATACAGAAGTATACCGTTCCTTGTGCGTTTGAAAAGAAACAAATCTCCTTTCGAAAATATATTAAAAAATAAAACACAATTTATAAAATATTTTAATAGTTCAAAATTTTACTGAACCTACTGTTTAACATCCCAGATGCTGAGTAATTTTTTTTATAAAAGTGTCTTTTATTTTGAGAGGTTTTCGAAATGCCCTCTAGTTTTGTGATGTATTGAAAGCGAATCGTTAAATATTTTGCCGCTATATATTTAATATAGACTTTTTTTGTGTTCTGTTCCGGCGAATGTGTGTTCTGATTCTAAGTTTAAAAAAACACTTTGATTGCCAACAATTTTTTCTACAATTTTTGTGAGAATATACATAAATTGCCTATTGTTTTAAAATATGATGCTTTCTTTTATAATCTTTCGTATAACCATTTCGTAAATGCAACAAATATCAAACATATCTTTCGATGGAAAACGTTCCTGTGGTTTTCAAATTTATTAATTTGTGAAAATATAGGTTTTTTTTTTTAATATTGGTCTCTAGGAAATCTAGTAAAAAGAACTTAAAACAAAATGCATAAATAAATATAATTTAATAAAAAAAAAAACAATTTGCCCATATTTCGGGTAATTTGCACAGGTGAATATTGGCAACACTGGCCTTGTCGTGAATTTGGTGAATGAAGATTTATTTAATGTATAAAATCGGGAACTAAGTGATCGAATTATTCATTTATATGAAACGTGATTCCTGGGATTTTAACCGACTTCTTTTTTTTATATCACTACGGTTTTTACATCATTTCACCACACAAGACATGACACTGTAATTATATATTTTTTTGCCGCGTAGACATGTCGACTGTGTTTGACGTTCGCGCGTGATAGATTATCCTAATTATAGGTACTTATTGTTATTATCATGAGTATTCTTTTTATTGTTGAAAGTTGCTAAAATGGTAATGTTTGGCATAATCTAAAACTCGTAACAAGTATGTAATACTTAATTTACAATAGTTCTTACATTATTTCAGTATGTCTGAAAAATTAACAAGTTAAAATATTGAGGAATAATGTAGCAAAGCATAGAAAATATTTCAAACGGATATCCACCTTTAATGACGGTAGATAGAAGTGTCAAAGTTGTTTGTTCACGACTATAAAGGGGGAGCTCCGAGTGGCAGAGACCATTCTTGTTCGAGACGACGACTAGAACGGAGCTCCGGCCTACAAGTAAAAGTTAAGTAATTTTATTGCTGTTATTATATTTTTGGTTATTATTTTGAAATATTTGTTGTTTGGCTGTGTTTAATTGCTATTGTTATTATGTTGAATAGAATAATGGTCATGGACCATTATTTACACCAATAGTTCGGTGTTTTGGCTAGTTGTTGCTATAATTATATATTATGAAAGCTCAACTACCAAGGCTTACCAAGGCTCGCTAAAAATTATTTGATGTTATATCATTGTTTCTACTTATGTGTCGATATAATAATAAAAGAGAGCTACCGTGGAGTTTCTTGCCGTTCTTCTCCACGAAGACCTAGTTTTGCGAACAGGCAATTAGATTTCGATTGATTACAAGCCTATTGGAAATAAATACATAGTCTTGTCTTTGTGCTTTTTCTTAATAAATCCCTTCCTTAAAACACCACATTCACAATAAGTAAATAAGCAAATAAATAGGTAAATAAAAGATCAATAAATAGGTAAATAGATAGATAAGTAACGAATATTAAATATTTACATACATCTGGTTACATATCTACATGTATATATACATTAATCCTAACACGCGCGTAATGGCTGACTAAGGTGGAATAAAGGAATGTGTGCTGTACGTACAGCAAACTGGACCGACTGTGACACAGTTTTGTCTCAGCCAGAATCTGTCCGACCTTTTTTATACGTCCATGCAGTCATGTATAACCCAAAAATGTAAGGTTTACTTTTAACATGTTCATTGAAATTAATAAAAAAAAAACCGGCAAATGCGAGTCAGACTCGCGCATGAAGGGTTCCGTACCATTATAAAAACGCCAAAAAAAATCATGTCTGTTGTATGGAAGACGACCCAGTTAAGGCGTATATAGCCGCCAAGTGGCGCCCTCATTGAATAAAAAATTGTAGCAAAGCGTAGAAAATCAAGAATAAAAAATCCTATGTTGCGTTTGTTACAAAGAGCTTAATATTGGTCAGGAAATGAAACACGCACCGTAATCACAAATTTTACTTTTTTTTTATGAATCACATTAAGACAGTCCCCCAAAATGCCCACCCGTCACCACTTCCTAGTGTTTTAGCTGAGGAGAAGAAGTGGTGGAACAAACTCCCCAGCAACACATCTGTCTGATAAGTTAGAAGAACTTGTACATGGAATACACATTCCAATATTAAATACTTATTTAAAAACACTTTAATCACTTTAATTATAATTCAATTTAAAATAAAATAATAATATCAAAGTAACATGTCCGACTTGCCCGAACGCCAGCGAGCGAATACCCTGCGCCCGCACTGCGGACGCCTTATAAGCTCCGCGTTGGTAGTGGGGCGTCGCAGTGGGGGCGAGATACGTAAGTTGTTTGTTCCGTCGCACGTGCACTAATGAGTCTATAACTACGCCGACAAATATAATGCTTCTTAAATAGTTTATGACCTAACATTAAGGTATTTTTACGTTGTTGAAACAGGACTCGAAAGTGTTTCGTATCCAAAGTAGTAAGCAAAAGTACCAAAAGTGGCCGTTTTTGACATTTTTACTTACTACTTTGGATACGAAACACTTTCGAGTCCTGTTTGGATCTTGTTATCTGAATTAAAGGATTTTTTTTTTTTAAGATACGAATTTTTATTCAATGAGGGCACCACTTACGGGGAGGTAGGCCTTTAAGCCTTAAATGCATAGTGATGTAGATCTACATAAATTTATATATGGGTAAATTTATTAACAAATGGTAACACAGGCACAACATTTTGTTCTATTCTATTTTTATTAATGGCAAGCAAAGCCGTTGTCGACTATTCTGCCAATGTCAAAAGTAAATTGGAAAAGCAAGTGTGCATTAGACTAAAAAAAATAAATGAACAGGAATACGATAAAAATCTTCGATTGATACAGTTGAACTTGGCGGGTTAGTACTGGACTGAAACAAACAAAAAATAATAATACATAAATATAATAATGGTTAAAACATTAAATATACATATACCACAACTACAAAGACAGATAGATATCGGCCTATGACTCATAGTTTTATGTTGTTGTGACGGATGAAGCTCATCAGCGCCACAAGCAGTTCAGACGAAGAATATGTTAAAAGAGAGGGGAAATTAATTGGAAGAGGAATCTTAAATTTAGGGAGGCGGCTATATAAATCTAAAGGTGGGATGTTGTTTGAACATTCAAAGAATATGTGATCAAGGGTACCCTCTTCTAGACCGCACTCGCATAAGGAGGAATCACGAACACGAATCTTTTCCAGAAAGACGGGAGTACAGCAAAAACCTAAGCGGATTCTGCAAAGGACGGATACAATAGATTTAGAGACTTTTTTATATTTGAAGAACCAAGGTTTTGTTTTTATGGTTGGTTGAACTGCATAGTAGAACCTACCCTTCTTCTTACCAGTAGTATTCCACTGTTCCTGCCATGCACATTGAAGATTTGCTTTTGGCAGGTTCAGCAAGTCATACCCCTGATGAGAGTTGTGGGAGAGGTCAGCAGACGCTGATGAGCATGCATCTTTGGCCAGGGCGTCAGCGCACTCATTGCCCTTAATGCCACAATGACCAGGTATCCAAACTAGTTGAACTTCCCTTTGACTATCAGCACATGATAGCAATGCCTTTTTAATTTTTAAAAATTATGGAGCTGTGCAGTTTACTATTGAAGGGGTTTTGAACTAAAGCTTGTAGACAGCTAAGGGAGTCTGTGAAGATTACGGCTTTATCTATGTTGGGGTGTGACTCTATAAAAAGACATGCTTCTAATATAGCCACACACTCGCCTGTGAACACAGAGGATTCCTTGGGACATTTATATTGTAGAACAATCCTGGAGCTTTGGTAATACACCGCAGCTCCAGTGTAGCTGGAATCAGTAAATTTGGAAGCATCAGTGAAAAATTTTTGGAATTCATTCCACCTCTCGCCTACCACCGTATTAAAGGCCGAATTCGCTGAAGGAGACTTTTTGGATATACCAATATTATAGAAGATTTTGGGAGTGAAGCATAAGACTTCATAATCGAAGTTAAAAAGGGGGATTTTGGGATATTGGACGATCGGACTTTCTAAACTTTGGATCATACGAAAATGTTTTAAGATTAATGGGATTTCCTTATTTTTCCAATAATTTGAGCTACTGCATAAGGCATTTAACTCGTTTAATTTTGCAATAAGAGGGTGGGAGGATCTACATACTAGTCTGGACAAAAAACGGGAAGCCAGATACTGCCGCTTTAAAGCTAAGGGAGGTTCAGCGCATTCAACCTGCAACGCGTTAATAAGAGAGGACTTCATACACCCAGAGATGATCCGAAGGCACTTAGACTGAACCCTATCTAGTCTAGCCAAGGCACCCTTGTTACACGGAATCAAGTGGAACGAACCATAATCTAATACACTACGGACAAGAGCATTATAGACTAATTTCATAGTGTAGGGGTGAGCACCCCACCAGACACCTGCAAGAACTTTTAATATTGAGATAACTCGTTCACATTTTTTGAATAGATGATTAATATGATGCTTACCTGACAATTTCGAATCAAGGAAAACGCCTAAAAACTTAACTTTATTTGATAATGGGATATTTTTTCCGGAAATGGCCACTGTGACGTGAGGGATTGATCTTTTCCGAGAGAAGATTACTGCCGAACTTTCGGGAGCGGATAGTGACAGCCCATGGTTTAACAGCCAATGGTTCAAAGAGTCCAGGGAGAGGCATAGAGACGACGCAGCGTCAACGATAGAAGAGTCTGACACATACAGGGCTAAGTCATCAGCATACTGCAAGATATGACAGTTATTATTTAGGCAGCTACCAATGTCAACTGTATATAAGTTATAGGGTAGGGGCTGAGGACGAAGCCCTGCGGAAGTCCACTCCAAGTCTGTCTCACCCCGAAGTCCTCACCCTGGACTCTCAGAACCAAGGAGCGAGACAAAATTAGTCCACATTATGCATTCGATCATCTTACCGGGAATACTCAGCTGGTGCAATTTTTGCCTGAGAACTGGAAGAAGAACATTGTCATATGCAGAGGAGATATCTAAAAAGGCTGCAACAACAGACTCGTTTTTAGAAAATGCTAACCGAATGTCTGTAACTAAAACGCCAACACTGTCCATAGTGCTGAGCCCTTTCCTAAATCCAAATTGGTAGTTCGGCAGCAAACCTCTGGATTCGACTATCCACTCAAGTCGATTTTTGATGAGGTGTTCCAGTAATTTGGCTAAGGCTGAAGACAAAGCAATAGGTCTAAGCCCATTCGGATCATCTACATGTTTGCCTGGTTTCAACAGTGGAATGATGATTTGTAGTTTCCACTGGTCTGGAACCCAACCATGATCATAACAAAAGTTAATTAAATCTAAGAAATATAATTTAGCTTTGTCCCCAGAACGACTAATGAAAGAGTATGGCACACCATCAAAACCAGGTGCGGAGTCCCGGACGTGACTGAGTACCATATTCAATTCCTTCAAAGTAAATGGCACATCGAAAGGGTCATTAGAAACAATGTGATGGGGTACATTAAGACATTCAGAAGAAAGTGGGACATATGGTGGAGCTATTTTATCAAAAAAAAGTTCAGCTGTTTCCCTAGTGATTGGTGAGGAGATAGATGAAGAACAGCCATGTCTAAACCTATTAATGTTCTTCCACACAGCTGAAATTGGGGTGGAGGGAGATAAGGATGTGCAGAATTTAACCCAACCCGCACGCTTCTTCCTTTTTTTTTTTTTTTTTTTTTAGGTTTGATAGGCTCGCGTTTGACCACTATCTCACCTGATGGTAAGCGATGATGTGGTCGAAGATGGATCTGAGATAGATAGATAGATAAGATAGATAGATAAGATAGATAGATAAGATAGATAGATAAGATAGATAAGATAGATAGATAAGATAGATAGATAAGATAGATAGATAAGATAGATAGATAAGATAGATAGATAAGATAGATAGATAAGATAGATAGATAAGATAGATAGATAAGATAGATAGATAAAATAGATCTCCTCCTACGGAGTAGTCGCTTGGATCTGGCATTCACTTGTAAATAGGCTAACAAATTTTGTGTAGTAATCTCCCGATTGTAATGCGCTTCGGCTTCGTTCCTCGATCTGACCGCCAGAGTACACTCTTGGTCCCACCATGGAGGTGACGGGATTTTATTACGGGCACTGTTTTTCAAAGGGAAACAAGAGTCGGCACTAGAGGTTACAGCCTCAACAAAACCTTCATAACAACTCTTGGCATGGTGGTGACCAGAAGATACGGGTAAACTTGCATTTAAATTTGGGAGATCATCAATTTTCTGCTCCAGTAGTGAAGCAAACTTTGACCAGTCTGGTTTGGACAGGTTGTATTTCAAAAGTGGAGGAGAACTTTTTTCTAAATAAGTCTTGTTAATCAAAGAAATGATAATGGGATAATGATCACTGCCATGCGACAAGGTTGTACATTCCCAATGGGTCGAAGCTGCTAGCTCGTTGGAGCAAAATGATAAGTCCACACAACTCTTCCGTTGACAAGGAGGAGACCTGCGTGTTGGGCAACCATTATTTAAAATGCAGAGATCCAAATCGTCCAAGATCTCAACCAGAGCTATCCCAAACGAATCACAACGCTCAGATCCCCATCTGTAATGGTGACAGTTAAAGTCGCCCATAACCAGAAGAGGACCCTGAACATTGGCAAGAACATTTCGCAAAATCCTTAGGAAGTTATGATTAGGATGAGCAATGTATACTGAGAACACAGTGATACCTTCCACTTTTCCAGCTACAATACTGATGTCCCCTGTAAGGGAAGGCAAAGATAAGGGAGAAAGTGGGACCCGATTGTTGACAAACAGGGCTGACCCTCCGTAGCCGTCGGCTCTATCACATCGTAGAATGTTGAAGTGTGGCATACGGAAGCTAAGACTTGGTAAGAGCCAGGTCTCAGCTATGGAACAAGCCAGAGGCTTGAACTTGTTAAAAAGAAATATGAGGTCGTGCTTTTTATGCCACACGCTCCTCACATTCCACTGTAGGAATACTTGGCGTGACGCCATTTCTGAAGTTGGAAAGAATTTTAATAAGTTGATCGGCAACGTTGGACGGTGATTGAGAACTAGAAGGAGAGGAGATAATAGTAGGCAGTAGTTTTAATAGGAGTTCAATAATGGAAACAAAATTACTGGAAGAAACATAATTGTTATTAAGATTGCAGCCATTAGGCTGTGAAGGTGAACAGTCTTGTCATATGAAGGGGAAAGTGGGGTATGTGTCTTGGGTTTAAGAGTGACAGTTTTGCGGTATGAGAGTGCTTTTGCAGCATTGGCATAATTACGGGAAGGAACTGGGATGATCTTGCTAGCCTCGACATAGGAAATAGCTTTTTCGGCCATAACTGTCTTAATGGCCTTCTGTCTACCATGCTCGGGGCATGACCTGCTATTGGCAAAGTGATTACCAGAGCAAAGCACACAAAAAGCTTCGCCTTCAGCAATGTTGCAACCATCACCAGGGTAATCGTGGCCACATTTACTGCAGCGTGGTTTAGACCTGCACAGGTTCGCAACATGTCCAAATCTGCAACACTTGCGACATTGAATTGTGGGATATATATACTGTGCGACTGGGAGAGAAGTATAGCAGCAATAGATACGTTTTGGTAATACTTGGCCATCAAAAGTAATGACACAAGTTTCTGTGGGTTTCCACTCATTGGCACCGTCTTTTTGTATTTTCCTATTAATGCGTCGGACTTTGAGGATTTGCCCACATCCAGAGGGCACAGACAAGTATGTTATAGCCTCTTCTTCTGTTATATCGGTTGGGACGCCAGTAACAACGCCCATCCTTGTAATATTGAATGTTGGAATTGAGGCAGAATAACTAAACTTCAATAACAAGCCATTCACCAAAAAAAGACTTTTTACAAAAAAAATACAACCGACTTCCATAAAATACTAAAAAATGCAAAATAACTTTAATTTCGGAAGTCGGTGTTTCTAGTTTGGTTTCTTCGTTATTTGACACCGACTTCCGAAATTAAAGTTATTTTGCATTTTTTAGTATTTTATGGAAGTCGGTTGTATTTTTTTTGTAAAAAGTTTTTTATTTTTCACTTTTTAGTTGTTTTACCCCATTCTAAAACTAAATTAATAGTAAAGTTATGCCCGAATTGATAGCCCCAAAAATAGGGAATTTGAACGTAGTTGGTGAAATTAGGGTGTATCAGGGTGAACTGTACAAATCTGTATACCCCTTCAGAGCGCATCAGCGTGATGTAATGTTGTGGAGTGGTGAAAACAATGTACAGACATGCGATTGCAGCAATTCTGGAAGGTTTGCTATCATTTATTGAAGAGTTCCGTTGTGTATCTCCGAAGTCCTTCATCAGATCTTCACCAAATTAAAATGGGACCAAATGTAAAGCAACAGCTTTCAAATAAAAAAAAAATCTTCAAAATCGGTTCTCGTAGTTAGAAGTTATGAGGTAACACAAAAAAAAAAAATACAGTCGAATTGAGAACCTCTTCCTTTTTTTGAAGTCGGTTAAAAAGAGTTAGCATCCTGAGGGGAAGTAAACTCTACCGACACACGATTTTGACCAACTTTGTTTACTCTATCGCGGACTACATTCGCGACATTGTTGAGCATAAGGAATTTGCCAAAGTTCACGGGATGTAACGTGGTGCCTGCGTTTGGTTGGGTTTCAATGCAAGAGACATGAACAATATAGGGGCCCTTATCCATTACAGAATATCTAGTGCGACCTATTTGACTTTTCGGTTGTTTGTTTGGAGGAGTGGGTGACAGAACTTCGTCGTTACCGGGACGTTTACGTGAGGTTTGATGGGTTTTTTTTTTTTTTTGGGGGGTGGGATATCATCCTATGACTTCTTCCGCTCTAGGGTGGAGCGGAAGGGTGTGTCAGACTCTTACTGACTAAAACCCACCCCTGTTCCTCCCTGCCTCGAGTGCCCGGGGGCGAGGTAACTCTTTCGAATTTATCCTCCACCCCCGGGGCAGGCATCGGCCGTGGCAGGCCCCTTCACTTGGCTGACAACTCTTTGAGGCGCGCGTGGAACACTACGCGCCGTCGACTCTCGGGCCTGGTGCTGATCGGACGGCGAGTTACCCACTACTCGCCGTCCGCAGGCCCGGGTCTACGGTGGCCGGAGATCGTCTCGCGGCGTCCGAACCCCCTGGCGTCTCAGGCGGCGGTTGCGGCTGGGAGCGCTAGGGCGACTCGGCTGTGTTCGAGTCTCCCTAGCGTATGCCGCCTCCCTCTTCGCGAGCATTACTGCTTCGCAGAAGGTGGAGACGGCTTCCCATTCCCTCTCGCTCCGTACCATGGCCTGAACCAGGGCACGGCGCGAGAGGTCGCTGCCGCCTATCGCATCCACGAGGACACGGCGGTGCTCTGCCCAAGCGGGGCAAACCTCCACCGTATGCTCCACCGTGTCCTCTGGGAGGTTTGATGGGTCTGGGTCGTTTCCATATCTGTGATGCTACAAACAACATCTGCAAATTGTGATAATGGGTTAGGGGATAATAGATTAGGGGAAATTCGGATGTCGGGAGGATCAGGATCGGGAGGTTTATTTCTATCCATCTTGTTTAAAACTATGAATACACAAAACAATTACAACACAAACCTGTTTACGAACACAAGGACAACACAATTATATAAAAACGGTCACAAAAGTTCCAACAATCACTCAAAAACAATTAAACCTCTCAAAACACACGTGCTAACCAAGAAACCCGTGGCGAGAATCCAACATTTTGTTACTTTTTTTTTATAATATTTTTTTTTATGAACTTGAACGGGCCTGTTGACGTTTTGACAGTAAAATTTGTTTTTTACATAATGTTATAATTTGAAATTATGGCGCGCTTTGTGATGTCATTGCCTTCGGCGGCAATAGAAATTTAGATTTTGTGCACGTAAAGTAAGAAAATTATAGATAAAAAGTGTTATCTGGAAGGTGAAATCTTATTCATAACATTTAGTTTAGTCCTACCCCCGGATCTCCGAACTGTTCGGACGTGTCTGCAATTGCGATTACTTTTTATTTTTTATTTAAAATTACTGTTTTTAATAAATTAAACTTAAATTAATAAACCGTGTGCGAAACAAATGTACCAGGCGCCCAGAACCAGTGCGAAATTTGAACACCGTGAGTAGCGTAGCTAACACACACACGCAAACCGCGTCTCAACAGCTCACCAGCAATAACCGCAAGGACGTGGCCCTACCCAACGACCACTTCCAGTTCCACTGTGCAGGCGCACATGCTCACAACGCACTATATCACATACAGCTAATTATCCCCCGTCTGCTGATATGTCTACTCAACGCACACCGCCGCCTTCAACACAGGTGCAGGTGCCCATGCAATCTACTCCAGCTTTTTCCAGTTTGGAAAACGCAATTCATGGCTGCTATGGCTCTGATACTCAAATAGATCTTTCTTCCAATCAATGTGAATCAGAAAGTACGCGTAACATCACTATGAGATTCAAGAGGAAATTCAATGAATCAGCTGATTTCCAAGCGTCCATTTCTGAAATCAAGGCGATGTTCGAAGGTTTTCAAAAGCAACAACATATCAAGTTAGATCAACTCAACACGGCAATGCACTCCATTCAAGAACGAACTGAGGAAATTAAGAAAGGTTTACAATTCGTCTCTGATAAATATGACTCTTTCTTAGAGCGAATGAGTGCATTGGAACATGAAAACTCCAAAAATAATAAGACAATTGCTTATTTAGAGTCAAAAATTGAGTTACTGGAACGCAATTCTCGCGCAGCTTCGATTGAAATAAACAATATCCCTAAAGATCGTAATGAAAACAAGGAGGCGCTACAATCTATCGTGAAAAACATTGGACAAGTCATTGGTCAGCCTATTAATGATTCTGATGTCTACGATGTCTACCGAATAAAGACAAAAGTCACCATTATTAATAATAACTTTATTGATACTAAGTACCTTTGTTACAAATAGTAGTAAATGGGTTACAAGAACAATTGGTTATAAAAAAGGTGTCTTGAATGATGGAAACCCTGCCTCCTAAACTAGGGGAAACCTGTGCCTTAGGAGACAGTGTTCTACTGAAGCTTCGTGCACAAATACTCATTTTCATCGCACCTTGTTCGTTGTGAACCTAATTAAATACATGATCTTGTTATAAGAAAAATAAAAAGGAACAAAAGATAATTTAAAAGAGGAATGTGAATCTATAGTTTCTAGGATTTACTGCGTGTGTAATTGTGGATTCCAGTGTGATGAGTGCGCCTGATGGTGTGTGTGTGTAAGTGTTGTGTGTGTGTGTGTGTGTGTAAGTGTTGTGTGTGTTTGTTCAATAACTACTAACATACACAATTATGTTTAAGTGGGATGATTTGATTAGCAAGACAAATAATTTGGGGTTTAAACATGTTGGAATCAAGCGTAGTGAGTGTGGAATGTGGGATTCTACATTTGAATGCGAGACTAGTGAGGAAAGATGAGTAGTTCTTCTATTCTAGAATAATCCAAGTCATACAGCCACTTTTTTAATTTGGTTTTTGCTTCATATCTATTTAACTTATTTATTTGAATATGTTTGCTGATCTTTCTATAGATAAGAGAACTTAAAATATAAAGTTGTTGACTAGCGAAGGACGTTTTGTGGGGTATTGATCGGCATGATGTGATTAAAGATCGCTTGTTAGGACCTGGAGAGGGGATCTGGCTGTGTTTGCAGAGGGTGGCTCGGAGCACAAAGAGCTGTCGCACTGTAAGTACTTTACAGTCCGCATATAATTGGGTTGTGGGGAACCTAAAAGGTTTTCCAATCATCACCTTAAGAACAGCCCTTTGTGCCCGCTCCAAACCTAGCAATTTAGTTTTGCCAGTGCCACCCCACACTGGGATGCAGTAACCTATAACGGACTCGCAAAGCGCGAGATACACCATCTTCAATGTTTTTGAATCCGCACACTGTCTTAGCGACTTAAATATGTAGATTAGTTTCCTAACTTTTGAGACTAAATTATCGACATGGGTGTACCACTTCAGCCCGTCATCGATCGTTACGCCTAAGTATTTGGTGTGACTGGCACGAGTTAGTGTTGTGCAAGAACATGAAGAGGAATCATCACATGAATGTGCGGTTATAGTCAATTCCGGAGGAGCTTTGGTTCTGTGACTAATACTGAATGGTATGAAATTGGTTTTGGATAGGTTTAGGGAAAGTAGATTTTGCTGCAGCCAGTTCATAACCACCTGTAAAGATTGTTCCGAATGATATTTTAGATCAGCCCATGTATCACCATAAACTACGATTGCCGTGTCGTCAGCATATGTGAAGATATTGGAGTTGAGTAGGGGCAGTGTACATAGATCATTTATATATACAAGGAACAGAGTAGGACCAAGTACACTGCCTTGCGGCACTCCATATGAGATAATTTCTTCACCGCTGACGCACGTGTCAATCTTGACACTGAGTCTTCTGTGTTGGAGATAACTTTTGAACAGATCGAGCGTTTTACCTCGAATACCTATGCTTTCCATTTTTGAAAGAAGTGTAGGAACAGAGACCGTATCGAAGGCTTTTGTTAAGTCCAGGAATATGGCAAGGCACCTTTTATGGTCGTCTAACTTCCTCGCGACGAGTTCTGTAAGGTCAGTAATTGCATCTTCTGTAGAGACCCCTTTTTTAAAGCCATACTGGTTGGGCGCTATAATTTTATTTTTCTCTAGAAAGTTCAGTAGACGACCATTAATCAGCCTCTCCATAACCTTAGAAATAGCTGAAAGAACAGAGATCG
Source organism: Polia nebulosa (assembly GCA_951329385.1). Classification (NCBI taxonomy): domain Eukaryota; kingdom Metazoa; phylum Arthropoda; class Insecta; order Lepidoptera; family Noctuidae; genus Polia; species Polia nebulosa. The sequence goes on from OX589604.1 coordinate 32,388,212, forward strand.
GTCTATAGTTGTTCGCACAGTCCCTGCTCCCACTCTTAAAGATCGGATGGATCAGGGCCTTTTTGAAAGGTTCAGGGAAAATTCCATTTGCAATGGATATGTTAATTATGTGTGTTATTAATGGTGCAAGAGTTTTTCTACATAGTTTTAGAAGAGTAGAGGAGATACCGTCCCAACCGGTGGCACTATCATTTCTTAGGTTCATAATAGTGGACTCGACTTCAGCGTCATCAACAGAAAGGAGAACAAAAGAGTTATGAGGGGACGTTTTGGGTGAAGTAACTGGTTGTGTGGAGGAGGTAATTTTAGACGCTAGGTTTGTGCCTATGGTAGCAAAAAACTTACATACCTCACTGGCTGCAATGTATGGGTTTGGGTGGATTTTTAGGAGTTCTAGAGGTGGTTTTGTACTTTTTTTAGTATTTGTAATCTCTTTAATTTTATTCCATAACGTTTTGGGATTATGTTTTGCTTTTTCCAATTCAAGTTTTTCATGCGCTGTTTTAAGCTTTCTAAGAAGGCAATTGCAAAAATTCCGATAGCGTCTATATGTGATCTGCAAAATATCATTGTTAGGTAAGTTACGAGCCTTTTTATGGAGTTTATCACGATTACGAATGCAACGCAATAGACCTGGAGTTATCCAAGGTTTAAGATTTCTTTCTTTTTTCGGAACTTTTACTATTTTAGTGTGCTTGTTTAGGATAGATTGTATAAGGCTAACCAAATTAGTGGAGGCAATGTTAGGATCTTCCGTGTTGGTAACTTGAGAAAAATCCTGACATTCAATGTCTTTTAAGACATTGCAGTATTCAATCTTTGGGATTTTGTAACTTGGAGCAGACAGTTTCGCTAGTTCTACATCGTCGATTTCAACCAGGAGCGGTAGGTGATCAGTAATAGAAGATTGTAGGACCAATACGTTTGTAGGTCTATTTGATTTTAATAGGACGTGGTCTATACAATTATTGATTCTGGTCGGATAGTAATGCCCAGGTAAAAGTCCATGGGTGGCATTGAGAGTTAAATAATTGGCACAGCGCTCATCTTGATTTGACGGTTTAATGTCTATGTTGATGTCGCCAATGAGATATATACTTTTAAAATTATTTAAGGAGGAAAAGACGCTGTCTAAACTATCAAGGAAGCAATCAAATTCAATTTTAGTTTTATATGATGGCGAACGATACATGGCAATTATTACTATTTTACTGTTTATTTGGCATATGAGACAGTTTCCATTTGTAAAAACCGGCTCGTTTACGGAGCACTCAATGTAATTTTTTATGTACAAAGCCACTCCTTCATTTTGGTTGTTAGTTTGTTTAGTATAGTAAGAGTTGTAACCGTCCAACACCGGCAGGTTAGCAATTTTACTTAACCAGCATTCGGTTAAAATCAGAATGTCACAAGGCACTTTAACTATGGAAAGTAGGGTTAAAAGTTCATCAAAATTCTTATTAATACTGCGTATGTTAATATGAAGAATAGTAATACATTTATTTGACTTATTTAAATATTTTGTGCATTCTTCCGGAACACAAGTAAAGGCCTTTGCAACTGTAATATCGTCCAAGTCTAATAAGACGTTGTTAATTAAATTAGCCATTTGTAAAATAAGTAATGCATGATATATTGAACCAACCTAACACATCGAAGAATAGCTTTTTTTTTTTTTTTTTTTTGTGGGGTGGGAAATCATCCTATGACTTCTCCCGCTCTGGGCGGAGCGGGAGGGCGTGTCAGACTCTTACTGACTAAAACCCACCGCTGTTCCTTCCTGCCTTTGAGTGCCCAGGGGCGAGGTAACTCTGTTTCGAATTTATCCTCAACCCCCGGGCAGGCATCGGCCATGACGGGCCCCGTCTCTTGCTGACAACTCTTTGAGGCGCGCGTGGAACACTACGCGCCGTCGACTCTCGGGCCTGGTGCTGATCGGACGGCGAGTTACCCACTACTCGCCGTCCGCAGGCCCGGGTCTACGGTGGCCGGAGATCGTCTCGCGGCGCCGGAAGTCCCCGGCGTCTCCTGAGGCGGCTGCTGCTGAGGGCGTGAGGGCGACTCCGTTGTTGGTGCTCTCTCACGCGTCCCGCCTCCGCCTTCGCGAGCATTACTGCTTCGCAGAAGGAGGAGACGGCTTCCCATTCCCTCTCGCTCCGTACCATGGCCTGAACCAGGGCAGGGCGCGAGAGGTCGCTGCCGCCTATCGCATCCACGAGGACACGGCGTTGCTCCGCCCAAGCGGGGCAGACCTCCACCGTATGCTCCACCGTGTCCTCGGGGCGACCCGTGCAATGGAAACACCCGGGCGTCACCTCCCGCTTGATCCGAAACAGGAACCTCCCGAAACAACCGTGTCCGGTGAGGACCTGCGTCAGGCGGAAGGTGAGGGCGCCGTGAGGTCTCTCCAGCCAAGCCTCAAAGAGGGGCACCACCGCCGCAATGGTGGCGTGCCCAGCGCGGGGTTGTGACAATCGCTGTCTCCATGAGATCCTGCCGGAGCTCCGTCCGCCGAGCCGCGAGTTGTCGCGGCAGCGGAGTTTCACCCCGGCGTTTCGCCTCCTCGCGGTCCTCATAGAGGTTCGCGAGGATTTTTGCCTCCAGATCCCATGGCGATAATCCGGCAAGGAGGCTCGCCGCCTCGCAGGAGATCGTACGGTATCCTCGGATCATTCTGATCGCCATGACCCTTTGGGACGCGTTCAGAAAGCGAATAGATCGCTTCCTTAGCGAACGCGCCCACACCGGTGCTCCGTAAAGGGCCATGGACCGCACGATCCCATCGAAGAATAGCTTGGCCACTCGGTAAGTATTCGGAAAAAGCCATAAAACTGAAATTAGAGTTAGATGAAAAAGCTCGAATGTTAGTGTACATGTGTTTATATAGATTCGGTGTATGTATTTGTGTAACTTTGTAAATAATATATGTGTGTGTCACCCTAGTATATAAGTGAGGTGAATCAGTTGAGTTAAACATGACAATATTAAAACAGACATTTAAAAGAAACTTAAATAAAAGAAGATCGTTAAGCGATATGCTGTAGAAAAATTGATCTACTATATCTAAATTGTGTAGTCATGTCTTCGTTTGTAATTCTTGTAGAGTAGCTTCCGACTTAACGAGGATATGCTGATCTCCTGGTTGTGACCCAACAGAATTTAAACTCTTGTTTCTTTGCATATTCTCTCGCCAGATAGAATAATTTCCTGGTGGAGTTAGGCAGATGCTCGTCGACATAGACTGCACGTTTTTGGCCAGCTAATCCCAGCAACTCCGTGTTGAGTTTGCTTTCTTTGTTTGGTTGCTTATTGTTAAACCCTCGCAAACGAGATAAAAGTTCTGTTTTCAGATGAACACTAGTAAACTCAGCAACAATTGATTTATTTGTGGCCGATTTTCCTGGTAGGCGGTAGATATCGCGAATACTTGTCGCTGAGATCGGGAGGCCAACTATTGTTCCAAGGGCAGTCACAATCCTTGTGAGGTCGGCAATTGTTTCCTTACCGTCGTTAGAGGGGATGTTCCGTACTTCAACGCATGACGAACGGGATTTGAATTGAAGATCCCTTACAGTTTTTTCCAATGACTCTGCTTGCTTCCTATATTCATTACACTGATCGTGGAGCCGCTTCATTTCGCACTTCATTCCATCATAAAGTTCACTGATAGTAGAAACTGATTTTTCAATTTCTACGTTTGTTTGCTGAATTTGGGAGTTTTGGAGTTTCAATTCGGCCATCCCAGAGATTTACTTTGTAATCAAGGCTGTCTGATCCGCCATTACTTTCGCAATAGATAGGTCTTGTTCGGACTTCCATGACGTGAGCATTTCCTTAATTTCTTGTTTAAATTCTTGCAACTGATCACTCGAGGACTCGTCAAGTCGTGGGCGTTTATGACGAGTGCTTATATTGACAAAGTCAGGGTCATTCACCGCTTGAAAGATATTCGGAACTGACTGAGCCTGGTCCATTATTGGGTTATTCGTGGTTTTATACGATTTATTGGGTGGAGAACGCTGCATGGGTGATGATTAATTATTGCAAAGTTTACAACGGTTTATATTAATGCGTAGCACAGGAAAGAGTTGCGTAGTCGATACCAGCTGTTCCGTAGCACTGACTGTGTAGGTGGCGTAGCAAAAACCGTAGCAAGCGCGTCGTAGCCGATCTCCATGCGCGTAGCAGTGTGACGTTGCCGTAGCAGATGTCGCGGTTATCTGGTTAGCTATTTCGTCGTAATTATGAGTGAATGCGTGGCTTAGCGGCCGAGCGCGCGGTACTCCACCGCCGTGCGCATGTGGTTGCTGGTTCGAATCCTCGCCAATCACGGTGATTCACGCTGGTTGGATTTTGCGATGCAACTGTGTATAATCAGCTATCTTCTTCTAGGTCCGCCCAAAAGGTGTCACCGGGCCATAAAAACACTTGAGGTGCGACAGAGATTTGGGATTATGCTAATCAACCAATAGGTGAAATACGCGAAAAAAAATAACACAACTCACGTTCTCTCTCGACCGAGGCAACAAGTAGACTGAAGTGGAAAACAAGAACCCTATCATCTTTCAATTTACTACAACGTTTTTAAAGCATAGTATGATAAAAAAATGTAGAACGTTCAACAAGGAAAACAAAAACAACAAGTTAAATACTTCGCATATTCAGTTGGCAGTTACACCATCTCCGTCTCAACCAATTTATATTGATGAATTTTTGACACCTGCTGCCAAAAAATTACGCTACTTGGTAAAGAGTTTCAAAAATGAGTTTAATTATCACAGTTTCTGGAATTCATATGGCAAGATTTACATAAAAGAAAGAGAATCGTCTCGTCCAATTCGAATTGACAGCGAGGAAGATCTTCTTATGATATAAGGCCTAAATGACTTGAACTTGTACTTACCGTCATTAATTGTTATCGTCTATTTTGTATCCTACTGAACACACTTATAAAAACTAGCACTTTACACTTCACAGATAAACACTTTGACACATGCATCACACGAAAATCAGTGTTTAAACTAAATAAACATCATCCATACACAATTACTGTTATGAACATAGTCATAATCAATATTCTAAGTTACATTACTTCAAATGGAATTTATCTCATCGAGCGTAAATGCCTCTATTTACAAAATCATCTTAATACTGATATACAGGCCGTGGGTATTCAACAATATAGCAAGTGTACTTCTTTGTTACAAAAAAAACTGCATACCCTACGACTGAGATTGTATTTTTATTATTGTACCGTCTTCGCTAATGTACTTAAAAGGGTTTCTAAACCATTCACAACTTTTTCACATTTTGTTATAAAACATTTAAACACACCGCACGTGCGTATTTGGTGTTTACAGTCAACGTGCAGCTTACCAATGTTTTCTATTGTTTGGATAAATAACATTACTTCGCTTACTGAATGTTTATTTCCCTTTTTAATTTATTTTCCCGGCTGCATCAACCAAGTTGAGATCTCGCTATTCCATAACGTTAAAATTCAATAGTACTAAAGACATAATCTCTGACCTTGACCGCATTTCTATAGCGCATTCGTCCACTTGCGATATTGACAATTGCAGAAACATTTTAACTGACTCCAGTCAATCAATTAAAGTTATACATCAAAACATCCGAAGTACAACACGTAATACTCCAGGTTTGCTCACATTATTACAGAGATCGCAAATAGATTGGGACTTCATTGTTTTAACGGAATGCTGGTTATCTTGCGCTCAATACATTCCACCACTTGACGGTTATAATTACTACAAGACGAATAATTCCTTAATCCAAAATGAAGGAGTTGTTATTTATTGCAAAAATAACATGAGAGTATGCATAGAGGAACCTATCATCTCTGATTGCAACTGTCTAATGATTAAAATTAACCATAACACGGTGATGCTAGCAGTTTACCGACCTGCTGGTTACAAAAACCTTAATAACTTTTTCTCATCTCTCGACCTTTTTTTGAAAACAATTTCTCATATAAAAAACTTTATTTTAATAGAGGACCTTAATGTGAACATAACAGAAAACAGCACTGACTCAAATTGTGCCCATTACCTTAAACTGTTAGCATCCCACGGCATGTTGCCTGCCTATACTATCCCAACTCACAATAAAACATGTTTAGACCATATTATTTTAAAAACGAGACTGCCAGCTTCTTGTTATGTCACTGAAACGTCTATCACTGATCATGACGCAGTAATCCTTATTTTGGATTTGAAAAAACCTCAAAACAAGACCCTTAAAATAAACAAAACGAATCAATTACGAAAAATTGGCAGTTGAAATTGAGAATCTCAACTTAAATGAATTGTATTCAATGACCGATGTCGATCTCGCTGCTCAGTACTTTGTTAACACGATTAATAGCATTATACTATCAAATACTCAAATTATTAAGACTTCCAACCGTAAGAAAATCACTAAACCATGGATAACGCCTGGACTATTGCGCTGTATGAGAAATCGGGACAAATTGCATCAAAAAGTAAAAAAGAACCCTAATAATCAAAACATAATTATATATAAAAGATACAGAAACTTCTGCAATGAGCTATTAAAGAAAATAAAAAGAGAACATGACAAAATGGAACTTCAGACTGCAGCTAAGACCGATAACAAAAAGTTGTGGAACACAATAAAAGACATTACCCACACAAAAAAGTTTAAAAACGAGGCTTCTCAACTAATAAACACCACGGATCCAATTTCTTCTACTAATGCCATTAACGAGTTTTTTGTGAACATCGGCAAAAATATCGCTGACCGCTGTTGCTCAAATAACTCGGACCCATCACCGCTTAAACCTCATCCTCACTCGATGGTCTTTCTCCCTGCGGACTCTGAAGAGATTGAAAACATTATTCGTAGTCTGAGGTCTGATTGTGCAGTTGGCTACGATAACATCTCTACCGGCATTCTGAAGAGATATAGCCACATCTTTATTTCTCCTATTTTATTTATCTGCAACCTTGCCATTGAATCCGGCAAATTCCCAAACGCCTGGAAAATAGCAGAGATTCGCCCCATCTTCAAAGGTGGCGACGGAGCCTGTGTCAACAACTATAGACCAATTTCTATTCTGCCTGCTTTGTCTAAGATACTGGAGAGGATCATGAAGAAGCGACTGGTCGACTACCTCGAACAAAATTCTCTTCTATCAACTTCTCAGTACGGTTTCCGTTCTGGCTTGTCGACCAGCGACGCCATTCACGATTTAACCAAGTTTGTTTGTGAAAAACTTGATGTAAATAAAAAGGTCATAGTAATCTTCATGGACCTCGCCAAAGCGTTTGACACGGTTTCCGTCCCACTGTTGAGGAAAAAATTGGAGAACATTGGTGTAAGGGGTGTGCCACTAAAGCTTTTTTCGGACTATCTTACTAACCGATTCCAGAGGGTCAAAGTTGATGATTGGACCAGTAGTAAGCGTCCCGTCTTCCACGGCGTCCCCCAGGGCAGTATTCTCGGCCCTCCTTTGTTCCTGACCTTCATAAATGACCTCTGTGAGCTCAAAATGGAGTCTCGTCGCGGCACTCGTGCGAGCGGGTTGTGTCACAGTTGTTATCGTCGACTGAGCAGAGCGCATTCCGTTAAATACGTAATTAGAAAGGTGCGGCACGTGGCCGGCGGCTAGCTACCTGCCGCTTGCCACAGATGTGACTTGTTTACAAATAAAATGAGCGATAATTATGAGGCGAGTGATGAAATAAATTTGGTTTCTATGAATGAGATTTCTACTTTAAATGAAGAGTTAGATATTGAAGATGGTGGCGACCAGACCAGTAAAAGAATGAGAGAAAGCAGCGACGAAGAATGGACGGAAGTTAAGCGCAAAGAGAAAAAATTGAAGGAGACAGAAAAGATAGAAATATATATATCTAGCAAAGAAAAACTACCTAAACAATTTAGCCTTGCTAAGTTATTTAGAGACCAGAATATAAAAGATATCAGTAGGGTGAAATATATCAATCCGTATCGAGTCCGTATAGAATTGATTAGTGAAATCAGCGCTGAGAATTTGGAGACATGTCAATGTTTTATCGATAAGGGATGGCATATTCAGAGAGCGATGGAAAGGAATTTGTCTTATGGTGTAATACGAGATGTTGACCTGGAAATGTCAGAAGAAAACATTTTGCAGAGTATATTTTGCCCTGAACCAGCCAAACTATTATCCTTAAACCGCTTGAATCGCAAGAACTTTGAGGCAGATGGGTGGTCACCCAGTGAAGCAGTTCGTCTTTGTTTTAAAGGGTCGTTCTTACCACCTTATGTTTATACACATGGTTTAAGGATAAAGGTAGAACCATATGTATTTCCAGTGTCGCAATGTTCGCGCTGCTGGAAATTCGGTCATGTACTTAAGAGATGTCCTAGTGCTAAAGTGGTGTGTCCCAAATGCGGAAAAAATCATGACAATTGCGAAACCACTAACATGATATGTGTTAACTGCAATGGTAGACATCCCTGTCAAAAACATGCCCAATCTTTTTAAAGGAAAAAAGATTGAGGGAACTCATGTCCGAGTTTAATTGCACCTACAGAAAGGCCCTAACTATCTATGTCCCTAAAAACAAACCAACGCACAAGGAAACGAACATAGAAATAAAGGATAATGATATAACATTTTCACCCCTTCAAGCCGTGAACTCAGCTCCTACTCAAACTACTGGTAGTCTAGCTTATGCTGAAGTGACAACTAAGGCGCAGGTACATAAACAAAAGCCAAACTCTAAACAAAAACAAAAGAAACAGGAGAACACGTCCGATCTAGATTTTATGGAATGGAGTAAAACGGAAATAGAAGAATATAATGAAGTTGAGACAAAAAACCCGCGTGAAACAGGAGAAAAACACAAAGATGTCATTTTCAGTGAATTGTTAAAGAGATTACAAGAGATAATATTCATGAAAGGAAGCACTATACAAATGATCTATAAAGAAGTACTTAAAACTTGCATTGAGTGGATAATTTTATCAGTAGTTGACAATGTAGCGGATTGGCCTATATTCAAATTAATACTTGATTATTTCTCAAAAAATGTCAGATAAGTATGAAACTAATGTTAAATTAAATATTATCCAATGGAACGCTTATAGCATTAGGCCAAAGTTAAGTGACTTTGAGAATTTGTTAATACAAGACAAGATTCACATTGCCGTATTAAGCGAAACCTGGTTACAACCAGAAAGTCATTTTAAAGTTAAGGATTACAATGTATTTCGTAAAGACAGAGACGATTCATACGGAGGTGTAGCCATACTCACGCATAAGTCAATTAAATCTCAGATTTGCCATGATTTAAAAAACTTTAACTCGAGCTTAGAAATTATACACGTTAAAGTGTATAATTGTAATCAAATTGAAAATATAATATCGGTTTACTGTCCACTTTCTGCAAATACTAGCCGGTCAGACTGGGATCAACTATTTTCACAGGTTAATAATAAAACCTTAGTTCTAGGTGACTTTAATGGACACCATCCCAATTGGTCCAATAAAGTAGACAGGCGAGGCAATCAAATTTTTGACGCACTTATTGGTAGTAGCCTTATTTCACTAAACAGTGGTGGTCACACACGTATTAAGTTAGTCAGTAATGCACTACAACAGTCGTCCCCCGATGTTTCGTTGGCGACATCCGATATAAGCTTATGTTTAAACTGGCAAGTGTTAAATGAGACACTGGGAAGCGATCATTGTGTTATTAAAATTACAACATACTTTAAAGCTAGTAATGTCTATATGTCTCGTCGAAACTATAAAAAGGCTGACTGGGTAGGGTACCTACCAAACATTTTTAAAGGACCTTTTCGATGAATTCGTGTTTCCAAATGATTTACAAAAAGGATATGACATATTTATAGACTATTTAGACATGGCTGCAGAATTTTTTATACCTGGTGTGGCGAGTTGCCGCCACTCTGCAAGTTGGATGGGGTGTGGTATCGCGACGTGTGTGTCTTGCTTTTTGCATGTGAGGCAAGTGTGTAGCCGGCTTTACGGGAGCCATAGGCAATCTGAAAAAGCAGCAATCGACGTCACGTCAGTGCGCTGTACGCTGCGAGACAGAACGCATTCACCGCAGACTAAATTAATGTCTTATTAACATCGTCCCCGCAAATACACTAAAATCCCGAGTAATATCCCGTAAACGTTGGGGATTCTCCGGGAATAATAAATAACCCATATTTACCACGTCCGTGTAACTAGTGAACAGCCAGGAGTGTTGGTGTTAAGAGAATCGAGTGGCCACTCGTCAAGTCGTCGGGTTCCAGCGTGGCAGCCAAAGAAAGAAAGTCAGGTACCACTTGTTTTTGCTAACTTAGAGTAAGGCCACATGCGCCGTCTACTGCCAACCAGTCCTAACTTGAAGTTATACAGACAAATATAGGCAATTTTGGGCCAGCATTCAATCCAAGTGTTTGGCCGTAACACTCTCCTCCATCCGCAGAGAACCACGGCTATTTACACGCTTGGGCAACTCCATTAGATGGTCCTTTCGAGCCTGGATAGGCATCAGTAAAATTCAGTACAAATTAAGTACAAGTCATTACAGTAGGCACATAACTTTATTAGTGCCCCAAAATGGCGTCCCGCAAGCAAGAAGCTAAATTTGCTCAGCTTACCGCTAAAAAACAAATGATTTTCGAGCGAGTTAATCGCATATATAATGATTCCAGAAACATCTCGAACTTTGATTCACGTTCAAATGAGACATTCTTAGCGCAGTCAGAAACAATTACTGAGCAATACAACAAATTTGAGGAAATAGTAGAACAAATGAATGAATTGCAATTCGAAATTGACCAAACCGCACCAGACTATTCGAGTCTATATTCTATTGAAGACTTATATTCTAATATTAAATATAAACGTAATCTCATACTTTCGAAAAACGAAACATCGGAACACAAAGTGGGTACTCGGATAAAATTACCGCCCATAGATTTGCCATCGTTTGATGGTAAAGCGGAAAACTGGCCCATATTTTACGAAATGTTTCGCAGCAATGTTCATTTAAATACCGATCTGGTTGACTCGCAGCGTGTCCAGTACTTGATCAGTAAATTGACTCATGATGCCTTAAAACTAACCGCAGGCATTGTTCCTACAGGTGATACATACAACGTTATGTGGAACAGTCTCGTTAAAAGGTATCAAGATAAGCGTAGTTTAGGGATTCATTATCTCAATAATATACTGGACATTAAACAATGCACCGGAAATGCCGCGAGCCTCAATACTTTTGTGGAACGATATTCAGCGTCCGGCGCAGCCTTGAAGCAGTTAGACATTCCAGACTTACTGGATTTTGTTTTATTACACTGTGGTTTAAGAAAGGTTGACGCGCAAACTGTCTTACAGTTTCAATCCCGTGTGAGTGAGAAAGAATTACCTTCCTATGCGGAGTTTATAACATTCATGCAAGAATATGTTAAAGTACTACAACGCTCATACGGTAATAATTTACAGACGGAACCGCGCGCTAAGTCTAGTTCAGTTAATCATCAAACAAAAAATAACACCGCTAAGTCGTTCGTGTCGCGTAATGAACCGGTTTCAAATAGCAAATGTACGCTATGCGATAAGGATGACGTACAACATCAGCTGTTCGATTGCCCGCAGTTTAAAAATATTAGTACACCGCTTGCACGTTTTGAATTTATTAAAGCTAAACGTGGCTGTATAAACTGTTTAAGTCTGTCCCATTCTTTGGTTAAATGTAAGTTACGTAACGTTTGTAAAATTTGTAAAAAGACCCATCATTCTCTCTTACATTTCCGAGAAAAAGATGAGTCATTATCGCCCGAACCACAAGTGCCTACTAAGGATACATCTGTTTCGCTCACTACAGCTGTTAAAACTGGGTCAACCATTTTGCTAGCGACCGCGCAGTTATTTGCATACTATAGCGACATCAGAGATAAGGAGGTGGTTCGGTGCCTACTAGATAACGGATCGCAAAATAATTTAATTACTGTGGACTGTTGTAAACGTTTGAATTTACCCATAATTAAATTACGCAATTCATCTTTACAGGGTGTTGGAATGACATCGAAACCAATACACGGTTTTATTCATCTTAACATAGAATCTCGGTTTGATCCTCATACGAAGTTTTTGATACAAGCGTTAGTTGTTGATTGTATTACAAATAGACTTCCCGCGAAATTTATTAGATTACATAACAATGATAACATGTCATACTTAAATAACTTGCAGCTGGCCGATCCCACCTGGAATGTTCCGAGCGGAATAGATCTCGTGCTTGGAGCACAATTGTTCCCCTTTATTTACCTGGGAGACAGGGTCGACTCAGGCACCCGCGCCCCCCCTGCTGTACTGACTAGCTTCGGTTATGTACTTATGGGTGATATTGATTGTTGTAGTAGTGATGTGACACACATTGCATCTTCGTTTACCGCGCAGGCCGACATTGAAGTCGAGTCAAATTTACATAAGTTTTTTGAGCTAGAGAAAATTCCATCTCAACGTTTTATTAGTCCGGACGAATTAGAGTGTGAAAATAATTTTAATTCTTCAGTCTTATTAGAAGACGGCAGATACTTTGTCGATCTGCCTTTTGCGCGCTTACCCGGCGGGCTAGGTAGCTCGCACGGTTACGCCCTTCGGCGCTTACTTGCGCTCGAGCGTAAGTTTACGTTAGTGACCCTACGCGAGAATTATAATAAAACTATCGCGGATTATATAACTCACTCGAGGTTGTCGCTCAATGACATTTTGCATGTCGGACCTAATTTGCAAGCAGACTTGTTTTTGTTATTACTTGATTTTCGTACATTCCCTGTCGCGATGACAGCGGATATAAAACAAATGTTCTTACGTATCGGTGTAAAAGAGCACCACCGCAAATATTTACGAATCTTGTATCGTTTTAGCAAAGGTGAGCCTATTCGCACCTTTCATTTTAACCGCGTTCCCTTCGGACTAAAGCCTAGTCCTTATTTAGCGATGCGCACACTGCGTAACTTGGCGTGTGAGCAAAGCGACCGCTTTCCTGAGGCTTCTAAATTGGTAGAAACTCAGTTTTACATGGACGACTACGTCTACTCTGTTTCGGACGAACAGACAGCTATGCGTCTATCCCGCGATTTAATTGATTTAATGAAGGTTCCTTTGACTTAGTCAAATGGGCTACCAATTCACCCGCTTTATTAGAGATTCTCCCAGAGTCTCACCGCTTACCAGTTAATTTTTCTGGCATGGATAATGATGTCCATAATTTCAAAATCCTTGGATTAACCTGGGAACCCGCTGATGATTATTTTTCTTTGACAACAATCGCCGTGGATGATAAATGCACGAAGCGCGCGATTCTATCGCTAGTTGTCCGCTTGTTCGACGTACTTGGCCTTGTAGGACCCGTTGTGCTGTACGCGAAGGTATTAATTAAGGAACTTTGGTTAGCTAAAGTAGGATGGGATGAGGTTCCTCCGGAATCCATCACAAATCGGTTTGCCGCTTTTACGCGCGATTTTCCTTCACTCTCTTCTCTAAAGGTTCCTCGCCACATTGGCGTCTTTAGAGAAGCTGTAGTGAACATCGTAGCCTTTTGCGACGCCAGCTTTACTGGTTATGGCTGTTGTATTTATTTACACATTACCAACCCTACAGGTTTTTTTTTTTTTTTTTTTTTTTTTTTTTTCAAAGATTGTACTAAATAGAATCACGAACGTTTTAGACGAAAACCAACCGAAGCAACAAGCTGGCTTTCGCAGCGGCTTTTCAACAATAGACCATATACACACTATAAAACAGATCACGGAAAAATACAACGAATATGGTCTATCCTACTACCTTGCGTTCGTCGACTACAACAAAGCATTCGATTCTCTTAAACACGGAAAGATCTGGGAGGCATTAGCTAACCAAGGAGTGCCCAAAAAGTATATTAGAATAATTTCAAACAACTATAAGAATATGACAGCGAAAATAAAAACAGAAAGGTTAGGGGAACAATTTCAAATTAAAAAAGGTGTAAGACAGGGAGATCCTCTATCCCCCAAAATGTTTTCTGCGACGCTGGAACAAGTTTTTCGCAACTTGGACTGGACAACATATGGGATAAATGTAAACGGGGTAATGTTCAACCATCTACGATTCGCTGATGACCTAATCATAATCGCAGACAACCCAAATCAACTGCAGGTCATGCTCAAGGAACTTGTAGCGGAAAGTGAAAAGGTAGGCCTACAAATGAACATAACAAAAACCAAGTTGATGACTAACCGTTCAAAACCATCGATTGAGGTTAACAACGTCACAATAGACTACGTTGATGAATATACTTACCTAGGCCAGATAATCTCTCCCAAAAACCTAACGTCCAAGGAAATACAAAATAGAACTAATGTAGCATGGAAACGATACTGGTCTTTAAAGGAAATTATGAAAAACCCGTCAATACCACTAAAACTCAAAAGTAGTATCTACAATTCGTGCGTCCTTCCAACCATGACGTATGGATGCCAAACATGGGCACTAACCAATGAAGACATCAACAAATTAAAGACATGCCAACATGACATGGAGAGAAGCTTACTAAGTATCAAGAGAAGAGATTGAATAAAGCTTAAAGAAATAAGAAAGAGAACAAATATCGCAGACGTGTCACATACCATTAGAAAACTCAAATGGCAGTGGGCTGGCCATATGATACGAAGCAAACAAGAAAAATGGGCAAAAATAGTAACAGAATAGTATCCTAGAGAAGGGAAAAGACGGAGAGGGAGGCCATGTCGAAGATGGAGCGATGATATAAAAGACACCGCAGGGGTACTGTGAAGTAGACTGTGTGAAGACCGTGATCACTGGAAGAGCCTGGGGGAGGCCTATGCGCAAGCAAAACAATCTGTACCGATGTCTTAAAACATATATATTTTTGTAATTGTAAATGTTTTTTAATAAAGGCTATTATTATTATTATTATTATTATAACCCTACAGGTGATATCACTGTCCGACTCTTATGTGCAAAGTCCAAAGTCTCCCCCGCTAAAATAACAACGCTAGCTCGATTAGAACTTGTCGCCGCTTTACTTCTGTCTAAACTTGTTCGCGTAGTCAAGGAAAAACTTTCCGCTCGTGTACCTATTGCAGGTGTCCACGCTTTCTCGGACTCCACCATAGCTCTCTCGTGGATCCACTCATCTCCCCATAGATGGTATATTTTTGTCAGCAACCGCATTGCTCAAATACAGGAAAACTTACCTGCCGCTTGTTTCCGTCACGTGTCCGGGAAAGAGAATCCTAGCGATTGTCTGTCTCGCGGCATGCTGCCGTCGGATTTAATAAGACACTCGTTGTGGTGGAACGGCCCCACATGGCTCCATCAGCCCATGAGCGAGTGGCCTTTAAAGTTCTCTCCTGCTCAATGTGAAACATTGCCGGAGTTTAAATCAAAGGTTTTTCTTGTAGAAACTTCGAATACTGAACCGCGTATTTTAGATACTATAGCTGACCGTGTTTGCTCATGGAATAAACTGTTACGTGTATTTATGTACATTCTTAAATTTACAAACAGACTACATAGTCATAGTTCTGTTAAAAACATTCAAACCGCCGAAAATTTCATTGTTCGAATAGTTCAAAGTTTAGATTTTGCGAGCGATTTAAATTTAATTAAAGCAGGTGAACTTCCAGCTAAGAAGTTGTGCTGTTTATCTGTCTTCATTGATAGCTTCGGAATCTTACGTATTGGGGGCAGAAATTTGATTGTCTAAATCTGACTTACCGTATGAAGCCAAGCATCCCGCGCTTTTACCTAAACGCGACCGCGTAGTCGATCTAATTATCGATCACTATCACAATACGTACTGCCATACGGGCCCAGGGTTATTGATGTCCATTATAAGGCAGCGGTTTTGGATATTGGATGGCCGAACGGTTATACGTTCTCGTTGTCGGAAATGTAATACTTGTTTCCGTCTAAATCCTAAGCATCCAGTACCCAAAATGGCTGAACTTCCTGGATACCGCGTCCGTGATGCTAAAGCCTTTGTACACACCGGTGTAGATTTCGCCGGGCCGCTTGCTTACATACCTATTCGACGTAGGGGTCAACGTTCGCAGAAACTTTACATATGTTTGTTCGTATGCATGGTGACTAAAGCCATACATATCGAGCTTGTTTCGGATCTCACATCTGAGGCTTTCCTATCCGCATTTAAGAGATTCATTTCTCGCCGCGGTCCAGTGTCTGTTATGTATTCAGACAATGGTACCAATTTTGTTGGCGCTAAGGCGCAATTGGATGATATTTATTCTTTTTTATTAAATTCAACTGTTCAAACGGATATTAAAAACGAGCTTCTTAAATCACGCATCGAGTGGACAAGGATACCGCCGCGAGCTCCACACTTCGGAGGTATTTGGGAGTCGAATATCAAGAGTGTTAAAACTCACTTGTTTAGAGTCGTAGGTAAACAACTTCTCACTTACGAGGAACTCTCGACCGTATTGGTGCAAATTGAGTGCCTTTTGAACTCTCGACCACTTAGTGTCATTTCGTCAGACCCACATCCGGAGGTACTCACGCCCGCGCATTTTTTTAATGTCCAGTCCACACACGTATTTGCCTTCTTCTGAATTGACAGAAGAAAACATAAACCTAAACAACCGCAAAAGGCTCTTGGATCAACTTGTGTTATCCTACTGGAATAAATGGCGAATTGAGTACTTGCACACGCTGCAAGTTCGCCAGAAGTGGTGCACTCCCGATCGCCCTATAGAGATAGGTACTGTCGTTCTCTTGGGTCAAGATAACGTACCTCCATTGACTTGGCCATTGGGTATAATAGATGAAGTTTTTCCGGGATCGGATGGTGTAATTCGAGTCGCTTCAATAAAAACCGCGTCAGGCACGTATAAACGTCCTGTCACTAAGTTGTATCCTTTGCCAACTCAATAGATTATTATTACTACGTAATTTAGTTTAATTTAGTTTAGGGTTCATAGTATACGTTCCAATGGTACGCCATTACATAGTTGTAATTTAGTTTATTCGACTTACCGTAGTCAAGTCGAACCGCAATTCATTCTCAGGACACTGATAATTATTTTTCCCGAGCATTATATCAATGCGATGGTGTTTCGGACTGCTGCTTGGATTTCCCTCAAAGCTCTTCAACAAGTAAATGCTTACATATATCATCACCGCTTCTTGAACCTCACTCGCGCCGCATAGATTAGCAGCTTTTGAAAGCTCCTGGACCTTTCAAGGCGGGGAGCATGATGTGGCGAGTTGCCGCCACTCTGCAAGTTGGATGGGGGTGGTATCGCGACGTGTGTGTCTTTCTTTGATTTGTGAGGCAAGTGTGTAGCCGGCTTTACGGGAGACATAGGCAATCTAAAAGGCAGCAATCGACGTCACTTCAGTGTGCCTATCGCCGCGAGGCAGAGCGCATCTCACCGCAGACTAAATTAATGTCTTATTAACATCGTCCCCGCAAATACACTAAAATCCCGAGTAATATCCCGTAAACGTTGGGGATTCTCCGGGAATAATAAATAACCCATATTTACCACGTCCGTGTAACTAGTGAACAGCCAGGAGTGTTGGTGTGAAGAGAATCGAGTGGCCACTCGTCAAGTCGTCGGGTTCCAGCGTGGCAGCCAAAGAAAGAAAGTCGGGTACCACTTGTTTTTGCTAACTTAGAGTAAGGCCACATGCGCCGTCTACTGCCAACCACTCCTAACTTGAAGTTATGCAGACAAATATAGGCAATTTTGGGCCAGCATTCAATCCAAGTGTTTGGCCGTAACACTGTCCTCCATCCGCAGAGAACCACGGCTATTTACACGCTTGGGCAACTCCAATACCATTTGTTAAAATTAATACGAACCCGGAACGAAATTTTATTCCAAAACCTTATTGGTGTCCTAATCTCTCTAAAGTTGTAGCAGAGCGACGTCTAGCACTTTCAACTTTTCGACGTAATCCATCACCACATAACTTCACAATACTTCAAAGTAAAATCAGTGATGCTCAAAGATATATACGCGGCGCTAGAAGCAAGTCATGGCAGGACTTATGTTCTAGTCTTGACCAAACTACGACCCATGGTGAGTTGTGGAGAAAATTGAGATGGATTAAGGGATATAATACAGCAAAATCCCATGTTGACAGCACTAAAGCAAACGAATTATTGTGTTGTTTAGCCCCCGATTTCGTATTATGTGACTACTCTATACTTACATCGAATAACCCAAAACTTGAAGTACCTATTACAATCCAAGAGTTAAATAAATGCTTAAAAATTAAAGATACGGCCCCTGGTAGTGACAAGATAACATATTCTATGATAAGATACTTACTTGAGAACGGGAAACAAATCCTACTCAATTTATTTAATAAATTTTTCAGTCACTCGTTTGTACCTAAACAATGGCGCGATATTGTAGTGGTGCCGATCCCTAAACCAGGACGTGATCCTTGTTTAACCTCTTCCCTTCGCCCCATATCTATGATCTCATGTATATGCAAAACTTTCCATAACATTCTACTCAACAGACTAGAGTGGTTTATAGAAAAGAACCGTATGCTAAACCAGAATACCACAGGTTTTAGAAAGTGTCGATCAACATTAAATAATCTTACTAGTTTAGTCTCTAGAATACAAACAGGATTTTCTAAAAAACAAATGACCATATGCTGTTTTATTGATCTGGATAATGCTTATAACAATGTGGATATACATAGTTTATTGAGAATAATGGATGGCTTAGGTGTGGGACAAAAGCTTTGCACCTATCTGTGGAACTTTTTACAAGCAAGAAATTTAAAAATTCATCTTGATAATGATTCACTATGTAGAACGACTTGCCGTGGCTTAGCACAGGGTGATCCACTATCCCCATTGTTGTTTAATATAGCTACTATCAATATCTGTAAAAAGATAAATAATGTATATATTTCGCAGTTTGCAGATGACTTTGTATTATATTTTATTACCAACAAAATTTTGGAGGCGAGACATAAATTGCAAACAGCCGTAGATTTATTTAAGAAGTTAGTTCAGGATATTGGTTTAAATATATCAACTAGTAAAAGTAAGATTTGTATATTTAAACGTGGTTATAAGAAAGTTACTATTGATATTAAAATAAACAAAAGATCCCTCCAAGTAGTTGAAAACTATAAATATTTAGGGTTGTGGTTAGACAAATCTCTTAGATGGTCTAAACATATTAATGAGTTAAAAGAAAAATCTTCCAAATTTCTTAATGTGTTTAAAATACTAACCGGTCCAGGCTGGGGCATTCACCCCACTTATTTACGACGTCTATACATTGCTATCATACGCAGCAGAATAGACTATGCCAGTTTTTTATATGATAATAGCTGTCAAACCCATTTATATATATTAACTTAAATTCAAAATCAATGTTTGAGGGTCATTGGTGGTTTTATTAAAAGTACAGCCATTCATGTGATGGAATGCGAACTCCATCTGCAGCCGTTATATATTCGCAGATATTATTTGGCAGGTAAATTCTTTTTGAAACTCAAAGCTTTTGTAAATGGGGACACGTGTGAAATTGTTACCAAACTTAATATTTGCTGCCAAGGTACTTATTGGAGACGTAAAAAGAAACCACTTTTAGCTCATATTTCTGAAACATGGAATAACTTAAGCGTGTATTCCAGTGATGAATTAGGATTGTTTTCGCTTGATACGTGGGTAAGCGGTGTGAACTTGTCTTTTACGATTAAGCCACAAATTAAAGAAGTGACCGAATCTAAGAAATCGTATGATCATTATGAACTTCGAATTAGTAGGAATATGTAGTAGGAATTTTAGAAGGAGCTATTCGGGATATTACAGGATCTATACGGATGGATCTAAAGTTCGAGGTAATATTGGAGCTGCGTTTTTTGACCCTCAAAATAATACCTCCTGTAAGTTCAAGTTAAATTCAAGCATTTCTGTCATATATTCCGAGTTAATCGCTATATTCGAAGCCATTTCATACCTTGAATCAATAGATTTTCAAGATTCTGTAATATATTCTGACTGTAAAAGCGCACTCCAACATTTGAACAGGTGTATAGGCAATTTTCGTGGTTATCCGGTAGCTTACAAAATAATAGATTCTATGAGTAGATTAAGAGATAAAAATAAAAATATTGTTTTACAATGAGTGCCTTCCCATATCGGCATTGAAGAAAACGAAGAAGTTGATCATTTAGCCAAAGAAGCGTGTTTAGAGGGTGTTCCGGTGACATATAAACCTTATTGGACAGATATTTTAAGTGTAGTTAGATTGAAATGTTATGAAATTTGGAAAGAATATTTCGACGAGAAGTCATTGACAAAGGGTATATGGTATCGGACGATGCAGCCAACTATCCAGAAGTATCCCTGGTTTGATAACGCCGATATGAGTAGACAGGAAATTGTGACAAGTTTGAGACTTCGTGCCGGACACATCCCATTGAATAGTTTTGCTGCATTGATGGGCAAAGTTGCGTCTCCAAACTGCACGGAATGCAATGTGGTCGAAGACGTTTTTCATATTATGGTGGAGTGTAACCGGAACGGGGCGGAAAGATATTTGATTCGAGACCAATTTAATATAAATATTTGTCAATTTGGAGAATGTAATACCATCCTAGCTTTTCCAGCATCCAAAGCCGCTAGAATAATTAAATTAGTTAATTTAGGAATTAAACGTAGATGTTAAGTTTTGCATGTAACAAGGGTTTCCTATGAGGGTGGCATGTTCACTATGTGATCAAACCCTCGTTAATAAATAAGGATAAAAAAAAAAATGCTCAAAATGCCCAGCGGCAAGATCATAACTTTTGCTGATGACACAGCGCTGCTGTTTGAAGCCGATTCCTGGCCTGAAGTTTACAGTTGTGCGCAGAATGGGCTGAACTTAGTATTATCTTGGCTAGCTGGCAATAAACTCGCTCTCAATGTTGATAAGACAAAGTATATTTCCTTTAACATAAAAAAACCAACTAGTTCTCTTAATAATTTTAAAATTACCGCACATTCGTCTTCGTGCTTGTTGACTCCTAGTACTCATTGCTCATGTCCTCATCTTCAAAATACAGAATCGATAAAGTACTTAGGCATCACACTAGACAGCACTCTAAGTTTTCACTCGCACATAGATACTCTTGCCACTAGAATCCGAAAACTGATATTTGTATTTAAAAACCTTCGTCATGTTGCGGACCCTGCAATATTGAAGAATGTGTACTTTGCGTTATGCCAATCGATAATTTCTTACTGCATAACTATATGGGGCAGTGCGACAAAAACGTCCATGATTCGCATCGAACGTGCACAGAGGGCTGTTTTAAAAGTCAGTAATTACCTTCCTTTCTTATTTCCCACTAAAGAACTTTATGAGCGAGTGGAAGTGTTGACAGTACGTCAACTCTTTGTTTACAATACGGTCTTGCGCAAGCACTCTCTTCTTACCTATAATCCTAACCTATATGCAGGTAAGCGACGTAAAGATACAGTCAGTCCCACAATTCGGTTCCATACAGTTTTTGCTCGTCGACATTTTGGTTTCCTCGGAAGCTATCTGTACAACAAAATTAACGCAGTCTTGTCTATTTATAACCTTCCCAAAAACATTTGTAAAAAGAAAATCTCAGCCTGGCTACAAAAGTTAGATTATGATGCCACGGAGCAGCTTTTAATAGTTCCCGCATAAAATGGTTCATCATACCTATGAGTGCCACCATACACACGCTCGTTTACGCCATTACATTTAATCTGCACACACTCACAAGCACGACAATACGAGGTGCATTCAATAAGTACCTAGCCTCATCGCCAGAGGGCGCTGTAGTTTCAAAAGAGTTTTACAGTGTAGCACATTCTTTTTTAATTCTTTTTTCAAATTTTCATTCCAATCCCTTCATTTGTTTTAATTTGACAACTTATGGAAGCGAACGTGTCGATCGGTTTTACAAAAATAGAAAAAGAGCAATATCGTTCGATGATTCGATTCCTATTTTTGGAAGGGAAAACGCGCATCGAAATCAAAGAGCGCTTGGATGCTGTGTACGGTGACTCTTCTCCATCGACGGCCACCGTCATGAATTGGTTCAACGAGTTTGCACGTGGCCGTACGTCGGTTTTTGATGAACCACGTCCAGGTGCACCGAAAACAGCTGCTACGGAGGAAAACATTAAAAAAATCCATGATCTCGTATTGGCAGATCGCCGATTGAAGGTTCGGGAGCTAGCTGAGACTGTAGGCATTTCAGAAGGAACAGTGCATCATATTCTTCACGAGGAACTCGGCATGAGAAAGCTGTCGGCGCGATGGGTGCCGCGTTTACTCACACCAGAAAACAAGCGCAACTGTGAGACCACATCGGAGACGTGTTTGGCGCTGTTTAAGCGGAATCCAGCGGAGTTTTTGCGTCGTTTTGTGACCGTCGATGAAACCTGGATCCACTGATACACACCAGAGACCAAGGAGCAATCACCGGGGAACGTGCTCCAAAGAAGGCGAAAACTGTAAAATCGGCCGGAAAAGTTATGGCCACCGTTTTCTGGGATTCACAAGGTGTGATCTACATCGATTACCTCGAGAAGGGTAAAACAATTACAGGGCTTTACTATGCCGATTTATTGGGCCGATTCGACGCCGAATTAAAGAAAAAACGACCCCATCTGGCGAAGACAAAAGTGCTGTTTCACCACGACAACGCACCGGTTCACACGTCTGCCGTTGCCATGGCCAAATTGGTCGAATTACGCTACGAATTGCTGCCCCATCCACCGTATTCTCCAGATTTGGCCCTTTGTGACTTCTTTCTGTTTCCTAATCTGAAAAAATCACTCGCCGGGAATAGATATGGATCGAATGAGGAGGTTATCGCCGCCACGGAGGCCTATTTTGCAGAGTTTGACAAAAACTATTTTTCGGGCGGGTTAAAAAAGTTGGAGCATCGCTGGGCTAAGTGTATCGAACTAAAAGGAGACTATGTTGAAAAATAAATTGCCACTTTTCCAAAATTTTCGTTTATTTTTTGTAGGCTAAGTATTTATTGAATGACCCTCGTACATCTGATTCAGACAGCAAAATTTTATTTATTTTTTTTGTATTTAGTTTCTAAAATAGTTAAGTTATTTATGTTTATCACTTTTTGTATTTACGCATTTTTGTCCGGTTTTTTAGTATCTCCTCCTGATATATTCAGAGACAGTTATTAGTCATCGACACAAGTTCGGGGTGAGAGCTTGGTGATCCATCACAAAGGATCATGTTTGATGCATTTTGGTTATTTTATTTATATCTAGATCTTGTGTACATATTGATGTGAAACTTTGTGAAGAGTGAAATAAAATATATTATTATTATTATTATTGGAACGAAGTTCCTTATCGCGCGTTGTGAAAGGGGGCTAGACGGAAAAAATTCTTACGAAAAGTTGTCACGACACTAATGAGGCTGTCCATCCAAAAAGATTGTGTTGGCAAAACAATCTAATAAAATCTTCTTGTATTTTTGGTGGGTAGGTACAAAGTTTGCAACAAAATTGGTTAGATAATGCTTGATCTGCTTTCAAGCATTATCTAACCAATTTTGTTATTGCTAAAGAGTTGAGTTGAGCTGAGCTGAGCTGAGCTGAGCTGAGCTGAGCTGAGCTGAGCTTAGCTATCTGAGCTGAGCTGAGCTGAGCTGCGATGAGGTGAGATGAGATGAGATGAGATGATGAAGTATAACTTCTTACGTGCGTGCGTGTGTGCGTAGTTAATAATAAAAAAAATATTATAAATTAAAAAAAATAAAATTATATTACAATTCCTTCACTAATTAATCGAAAGGAACTTCGTTCCATCCGGGTGTCCCTTGACACCTCTCAAGTTTTTATTATTATTATTATAGTTTTTATAAAATCTTTCGAAATTATTCAAAATAATGTCGTTTTTGTTTGTGATGCAGAAATACATCAGTATGCAAAATCGGCACTTCTTACCGATAGCACAGTTAATATAATACTACCCGATAGTAAACTTTACATTATATTGTTACGTCGACCGTATTACACTGGAACGTTCGAGAATGTGGTCGAAGTTTCCAGAAGTTTCCACTAGGTTCGAGAACATTCCATTGTGGTACTGTGTAGAAGTTCATAGACGTTTCTAGAATATTCCACTATAAGATAGTTCGACAATGTTCTGGAAACTTCCATGACCGTATAAATAGGCCGGACGGCGGGCGAGTGAGTCAGTCTATTTTCGACTACAGATGCGAAAGGAAGCGAATACAAGCGATTACGAAGAGAATAGTGATTATAAGCGATTCAGTGTTTGTGTAAATAAGTTTTTGAGTTAATAAAGGATATTTAGTTTAATTAATTGGTGTAAAATAATTTATCCCATACCCAGCTCGTAACAAATTGGTGTCAGAAGTGAGGGATAAATTATGCCAATTTTACCAAAGGACGACACGGAGGGTATTCGTACAAGGAGTCAACGGCAGCAAGATATGGATCAGAGGCGGTTTGGAGATTCCCCGATACAGACGCCGGGTGGTGTTCAGCCTGCGACAGAGCCAGTCGCTGGCCCATGTGGAGTTTCTTCGGCACCAGCGGTGCCAGACTTGTCTGCGCTAATGGTGCTGTTGCAGGAACAGGCTCGTCGTCAAGAGGAGCAGGCCCGCCGCCAAGAAGAGCAGGCCCATCGGTTGGAAGAGAAGCTTCACCAAGACAAAGAGGAGCAGGCTCGCCGCCAAGAAGAGCAGATGCTCCTCATAAAAGACCTTCATTCAACACTTGGCAAGGAGCTCCAGGTGATGAAGGAGCAGGTTCACCAGCATGAGAATCGTATCTCAGAAGCTGAAGTTCAGATTGCTGGGGTGAAGAAGGCTTTAGGTGAACTTAGGGCTGGAGACGGGGTTGTGCCTTCAGTGGTTGCTGCACCTTCAGCACGTGGATTTAAGGTGCCACCATTCGACGGAACATCTTCATGGTCGGCCTACAAAATTCAATTTGAAGCCGTTATGAAGGCGAATGGGTGGACCAAAGAGCAAGCTATGACCGCGCTAACCTTAGGCCTCCGAGACCAGGCCCTAACCATACTTGAGGCTCTTGGCAAGGATGTGACCTATGAGCAGCTGCTGGAAGCCTTAGAGTCCAGATATGGTGACGCACACTTGGAGCACGTATTTCGCGCTAAGTTAAGAGATCGTGTGCAACGTAGTGCCGAGAACCTACAGCAGTGGGCCTTGGAAGTTGAAAAGTTGGTTCGGAAGGCATACCAGTCTGCCCCTGCACTCATCAATGGCAATCTGGTACAGGCGTTCATCGACGGAATACGTGACTTGGAAGTTAGAGCCGCTGTAAGACTTGGGCATCATGAGACACTGAAGGACGCCTTGGCCCATGCCTTGGAAGTAGAGGCAGTGAGGCAAGACCATCGAACACACCGTATCAGGGAGGTTGTGGCATCACCTGTACGCGATCGTTCGCAAGGGTATAGCCCTAGGTGTTACACTTGTGGAGAAAGGGGTCATCTTCGGTCAAGCTGTCCAAAGCGAAGCACACTGAGGGAAAATCAATCCCAGCAAGATAGGGCGACTGATACGACTGCCCAGCAACAGCAGGGAAACGAGTAAACGCCAGGACTGAGGGGCGGGTGCTGGCTGGTATTGAAAGAGCCCCGAGGATCTCGATCTCACAGGCCCATGACGGAAACAGCCTGATCATCAAAGGCGAAGTCAACGGAAAACCATGCAAATTGACGTTGGATACTGGAGCTTCTCACACGGTCGTCAATTCTCATCTAGCAAGTCGGTTCCTTGGGGACTTCTTCAATAACCACGACTGTATACAATTACTGACAGCTACCGGTCAGTACATAATCGTCCGAGGCAGAAAGGAGGTGGAGTTAAAATTAGGTAACAAATTCTATCGGCATAATGTCATCGTGGCCGACATTGTGGACGATTGCATCCTGGGATTAGACTTCATGTGGAAACATCGTTGTGAGATCGACGTTGATCAAGTAGTATTGAAGTGTGGTACAGAGGAAATCTTCATGGAAGGTGTAAATAAAATAAAATAAAATAAAATAAAAAAGCCTTTTATTTCCTACAAATTAATTTTACATATAATTTTTACATTAACTTATCTTTAAACGCTTAACTAATTGATCTTAATACCTACTTATTTTTATTTATTTTCTATATTATTTACCTATAACTATTTTATTTACTATTATTAATATACTATAATATAATATTTGCTACTATATAATATTTACTACTAGATATTATTTACTATTATTATTAGCTAGCTTGGTTTGATTTTAGATACCTAAATAATATAATTTGTAGGAACCCCATTATTGGGTGAAGGCCTCCTCCAAAGATGCCCATTTGTCTCTGTCCTGTGCAGTCTGTTTCCAGTTTGGGCTGGCTACTTTTTTGATCTCGTCGTCCCAGCGAGTTTGTGGTCTTCCTCGATTTCTTTTACCTGGAGGTCCATTCCAAAAAGTCACTTTTATGGTCCATCTTCGGTCTTTAAGCCTCGCGACATGGCCAGCCCATCTCCATTTAAGTTTTTGTGCGTATTTCAATGCATTTGTTGCTTTGGTTTTTGATCTTATTATTGTGTGTCGTATTTTGTCTGATTTCTTTAGTTTAAGCATGCTGCGCTCCAGTCCTCTTTGACAGGTGGTGATTAGATTTTTTACTTTTGAAGTGAATTTCCAGGTCTGGCAGCCATAAGTCAAACTTGGAAGAAGGCTGGAATTCATAACTTTTGTTTTTATGGTAATAGGCAGGCCACTTTTAAAGATTTCCCTTAAACTCCAATATTTATTCCACGTTTGTTGTATTCTTCTTTTCACTTCTAGTTCGTTATTTTTCGGATCAAAACTAATTTGCTTACCTAGATAGATGTATGAATCTGTATATTCGAGTGGCTCTTTATCTATTGTTAATATTCTTCTCCGCCAATTTGTCATTGCCATAGTCTTAGAGAGATTCATTTTCAGACCCACCTTGATACTAGCCGAATGCAAAGTTTCCATCATTTGTTGTAACTGGGTGCTGGATTCTGATAGCAGCACTAGGTCATCTGCGAATCTTAAGTGACTTATGTATTCGTCCTTTATATATAGGCCTGACTTACTCCAATCTATCTTCTTGAAGATAGCCTCCAGAATGGCTATGAATATTATTGGAGATAAGGGGTCGCCTTGCCGTACGCCCCTTTCTATAGCAAAACTTGGTCCTAGAGTTTCTAGCTTAATTTTGCCCATGTTGTTTTTATATACGCT
This sequence comes from Polia nebulosa, assembly GCA_951329385.1. Lineage (NCBI taxonomy): Eukaryota > Metazoa > Arthropoda > Insecta > Lepidoptera > Noctuidae > Polia > Polia nebulosa. The sequence goes on from OX589604.1 coordinate 32,415,520, forward strand.
TTTTATGACTTGTATGTATACGTCTTCAACTCCCTGCTGTTTTAGGCTTTCCCATATACTTACATATGTTACTGTATCGAATGCTTTTTGATAGTCAATAAACGCTATGTATAGCGGTCTTTGTTGTTCTTGGTACTTTTCAATGATTTGTTCAAGTGTGTGGATATGGTCCACTGTTGAGAAACCTTTCCTGAAGCCTGCTTGTTCTATTGGTTGTTTTAATTCCAATGTGCTACTGATTCTTTTATTTATAATGGCTGAGAAGAGTTTGTAGAGGCTCGGGAGCAAGCTTATTGGTCTGTAGTTGCCAATATCTTTCGGATCACCCTTTTTATAGATGAGTATGATGTCCGATTCAGACCATTGTATGGGCGTTTCAGTCTTTTGCAGTATTAAGTTAAATAGTTCCGCTAGTGGTCCGGCTAATGTTTTGTATGCTAGTCTTAATGCTTCATTTGTTATGTTGTCCGATCCAGGGCTTTTTCCCAGTTTTAAGCTATTTATTGCTTCTTGGACTTCCATTTCGTCCACTGGTTTTATATTGATTTCGTCGTTACTTTCGTTGGTGTTTGAGATGTTATTATTTTGGATGTTATCACTGTATAACTTTCTATAGAAGTCTGTCGCCGCTTTGATAATGGCAGTGCGCTTGCACAAAGTTCTGTTGTCTTTTCTTAATCCTTCTATCCAGGTCTTGTTCGTTCTAAGTTCCTTAAAGGCCTTCTTTGTGCTTCCTGTGTGTTGTAGATGTCTTTCTATCGTATCTTCTCTGTATTTAGCGTAATCTCTTTTTATGTATTTATTTGTTACTTTGTAGAGGGCGGAAAGCTCATTTCTCATTGATCTCGATTTATTTATTCTTTCTTGTAGTTCTTTTCTTCTTTTCAGTAATAGAGCGGTGCGATCTGATAGTATTTTGTGGTGTCTATGTGGCTCTCTTTCTTTTTCTCGAGCTTTTTGTAAGCTTTGGCTAATAGCATTTACTATTTTGTCGTGATAAGTTTGTATTGATGTATGTTCCAAGTTGTAAGAAGGGTAGGGTAGCATTGAAGTTAAGTTTTTGTTATATCTTACTACTTCGTCTTTGGTCTTTAGTTGAAAGTTGTTTTTGTTTGTAAATTTTACTCTACTTTGTTTTTGTTTGGCTATTTTTAATGATGATCTAATTAATCGGTGGTCTGACGGGTAGTTTAAATTCAGGACTTCAAAGTTATTGAATAGTTTTGGTTGGTTGGATAGTATATAGTCGATCTCATTTTTGTGTTGTCCATTTGGGGATCGCCACGTCCATCTCCGGCTACGGTTTTTCTTGAAGCATGTATTGATGATAGTTAGATTGTGTTCAAGTGCGTAGTCCACAAGTCTCTGTCCTCTATCGTTTCTTTCACCGTCCCCATGTTGATGCACTGTTAAGTATTCACCTTCTTTAGGAGCACCTACCTTCGCATTAAAGTCGCCCATTAGTATAATATTCTTATGTGTTATGGAAGGTGTACCATCAGGAAAAGTTTTCCGCCTGAAATTTGACGTGTCAACACTTTTAGAAAACTGCGATTTAACGGAAGTAGAAATGGATAAAGCTAAGAAGATGTTACTTCAGTACGCCGACTCTTTCTCTACAAATGATGCTGACATAGGAAGAACAGGACTGGTTCAGCACAAAATTAATACTGGCAACGAGTTACCAATCCGTCAACGACCAAGAAGACTGCCGGTTGCACGTGAAAAGGAAGTGGAAATGATGATTGAGGGCATGGTAAATAATGGTGTTATAGAGCCTTCATCGAGTCCATGGTGTTCTCCTGTGGTCCTGGTGAAGAAAAAGGACGGCAACACACGCTTTTGTGTGGACTATCGACGATTGAAAGACGTCACGAAAAAGGACAGTTACCCACTGCCTAGGATCGACGACACATTGGATACACTGAGTGGAATGAGGTGGTTCACCACGCTAGACCTGAAAAGTGGCTACTGGCAAGTGGAAATAGACCCTAAGGATAAGGAGAAAACTGCATTTTCAACAGAAAAGGGGCTATGGCAGTTTAAAGTTATGCCATTCGGATTGTGCAATGCTCCTGCGACATTTGAAAGGCTAATGGAGCAAGTACTTGCTGGATTGATCGGAGACGCATGTCTTGTCTATTTAGATGACATCATTATCGTGGGCCGTACATTTGAAGATCATCTTCAAAACCTCAATCGAGTGTTGTCAAAAATCCGGATGGCAAATCTTAAGTTAAGTCCGAAATAGTGCTCATTTTTCAGACGACAAGTAAACTTTTTAGGACACATAGTTTCGGAGGAAGGTGTTCAGACAGATCCGGAGACAAGACGAAGACAAGACGCAGGTCAGAGCATTTCTGGGTTTGTGCTCCTACTATCGACGGTTTGTCAAAAATTTTGCCGACATTGCAAAACCTCTACACAAACTCACTGAGGAAAAGCAGCAATTCTGTTGGGACGAGAACTGTAACATCGCATTTCAGGAATTTAAGAAACGTCTGTGCAATACACCTATTCTGGGATATCCTGACACTGAAAATGACTTCATAGTTGACACAGATGCAAGTAATAATGGAATTGGAGGCGTGTTGTCTCAACGGAAAGGAAACCAAGAAGTTGTTATAGCTTACTACAGCAAATCTCTATCCAAACCAGAAAGAAATTACTGCGTTACGAGACGGGAGCTACTCGCCGTAGTAAGGACCTTGCAGCACTTCAGTAAATATTTGCTTGGACGGAAATTCCAATTGCAAACTGACCATGCTGCATTAAAGTGGTTATTGCAATTCAGGAATCCAGAAGGACAAGTGGAAAGATGGATCGAACTACTACAAGAGTTTGACTTCGTTACTGAACATCGTAGTGGGAGAACTCATGGTAACGCAGATGCACTGTCTAGAAGACCTTGCCCAGAAGATTGTAAGCACTGTACCAAGCAAGAGACTAAGGAGGCAGTGCCCATGAGGATGCTAAGAATGGATCTCAGCAATGAATGGAAGGAAACCCTACAGCTTGCTCAGCAAAATGACACGGATCTCAAACCGATCTTTGAGTGGATTAAAGCTGGTGCTCCGAAGCCCAAGTGGAGTGATGTTGCGGCGTTAAGTTCCATCACAAAGAGCTATTGGGCACAATGGAACAGCTTGGTTATCCAGGATGAAGTCTTGTGCCGTAAATGGGAAAACGCTCGAGGAGACAACTGTCATCTACAAATTGTTGTCCCCAAAGCCAAAGTACCTGATGTTTTACGGCTCTACCATGATGGATGTTCAGGAGGACATATGGGGGTAAAAAGAACTCTACTGAAGATACGAGAGCGGTTTTACTGGATTCACTGTCGAGAGGATGTTGAGGACTGGTGCCGCAAATGTACCAGTTGTGCGGCTGTGAAAGGACCCCAGACACGCAGCAGAGGTGCTTTACAATTATACAACGTGGGAGCCCCCTGGGAACGGATAGCACTAGACGTTGCAGGACCATTTCCGGAAAGTGAAAACGGAAACAAGTACTTGATGGTTGTCATGGATTACTTCACAAAGTGGCCAGAAGTCTTCGCCATTCCCAACCAAGAAGCAACAACAGTCGCAGATAAATTGGTTCAGGAAGTCTTCTGTCGTTTTGGAGTACCCTTGGAAATTCACAGCGACCAAGGGAGGAATTTTGAATCACAAGTTTTCCAGGAGACTTGTCGACTGATGGGTACTCACAAGACCAGAACCACTTCTTACCATCCGCAATCTGATGGAATGGTAGAACGTTTCAACCAAACGTTGGAGAGATATCTGGCAAAAGTTGTGGAAAGCAGGCAAAGGGATTGGGATAAGCACATACAGCCATTTCTTCTGTCCTACCGTAGTGCAGTTCACGAAAGTACGACTATGACACCAGCCTTCGCGAACTTTGGAAGGGAATTACGGTTGCCTGCAGATTTAATCACCGGAACCCCCCCTGATGCCCCACGCAGTGTAACCGATTATGCGAATGACTTGCGTAACAAGTTGAGCGATGTATATGAGCATATCAGACAATCCGGCCAACAAATGTCTGATAAGATGAAGACCCGATACGACCGGAAGGCAAACCATAGAGGTTTTGACGAGGGTTCACTGGTGTGGTTGCATAACCCAGTGCGCAGCAAAGGGAAGTCTCCCAAATTGCAAGCAAAATGGGATGGACCATACCGAATCGTGACCAGGATCAACGATGTTACCTACCGAATACAGAAGGGTCCACGAGGTGCGCCTAAGATAGTCCATGTAGACCGATTGGCGCGATACTACGGGACTAATGATGCTCGGGACGAGCATGTCTAAGGAGGGGGCAGTGTTACGTCGACCGTATTACACTGGAACGTTCGAGAATGTGGTCGAAGTTTCCAGAAGTTTCCACTAGGTTCGAGAACATTCCATTGTGGTACTGTGTAGAAGTTCATAGATGTTTCTAGAATATTCCACTATAAGATAGTTCGACAATGTTCTGGAAACTTCCATGACCGTATAAATAGGCCGGACGGCGGGCGAGTGAGTCAGTCTATTTTCGACTACAGATGCGAAAGGAAGCGAATACAAGCGATTACGAAGAGAATAGTGATTATAAGCGATTCAGTGTTTGTGTAAATAAGTTTTTGAGTTAATAAAGGATATTTAGTTTAATTAATTGGTGTAAAATAATTTATCCCATACCCAGCTCGTAACAATATTTTGAAAGTGATTGTCTTATTTTTACTATTATTGAGTTATTTGTTTGTGGATTTGAATATTTTAGATCCGACCCGGGTATCTATAGCTTTAAAAAATAGTATCCCACCGGTATCGGGAACAGGGTCCAAGCTACCGGCGGTCAGGGCTCCAGAGAGAGGAACCGCCTGACAATGCGAGCCGTGTCCAGAAGTACTGCTTTCTGAATCAAGCCCTTTGTTTGCGACCAAGCCAGGGCAAGGATCGGACTTGAGGAGACAAGAGTGTGGAAACGTGCCTGTCGGATCCCTGGCTCCAACCTCATCACAAAGCTGTCTGCAAGTACGCAGAGCTAAAGAATAATCTATAAACGTTGTGAAAACTTACCCAAGGTTTCCGAAGTCTTCGTCCGGGGAGCAATCTGGGTAAATGTGACGTATGTCAGAGTTAAATGTGGTAGTGTAGTGCTTGTCAGTAGGTATACCAGACTCCACAGGTGATCTCAAAAAGGCACCGGTGATTTCACAAGCGCGCAGTCTCTCGCAAACCAAACCAAACTATCAACTATCTTCAAAAATAACCCGTTTCACCAATATACCAAATGGGGTTTTAATCAAAGGACATTGGGAACTATCTGACCCGCTTTTCGAAAAGTCGCGGACAGTAATGAAATCAGTTGTTTATATACTATACCTGCTTTAACACTCTGTAATTTTTATCTCTCTGACATAATTATGGGAATGCTGAGAAAGAAAGAAAAAGACATGTTGCGCCGACCCCAAATAAATTGGGATAAGGGCAGGAGAATGATGATGATGGGAATGCTGAGAAAATGAGGTAATTGTATTTTGGTTTATTTTAGATAAACTTCACAAAATGTTATATGTTCAGTTCAAATTAATTGTTGCAAGTATTATTAACTGACTTCAAAAAAGGAGGTTCTGTATTCGACCCATAATATATGTATACATATTATGTATGTATGTATGTTTGTTTGTTCGCGATTCTCTCAAAAACTATGATCATGATCTCTCTCGAAATGTATGATCGGATTTGGATGAGGTTTTCGCTATTCAAATGCATATTTTTCAAGGAAGGTTTAGTATAATTTTAATACATTAGGATCTGATGAATATCTTCGTAGATAGACAGTGGAACTCTTCAATAACTAACAGCAAATGTCTCGCGATTACTGCGGTCGTTTGTCTATGTATTGTTAAAAAGTGAAAAATAAAAAAACTTTTTTACAAAAATAAACAACTTCCAAAAAAAAAAACAAAAAAGTGCAAAATAACTTTAATTTCGTGTAATAAAGTCGGTGTTTCTGGTTTTGTTTCTTCGTTATCGAATACCGACTTCCGAAATAACATGATTTTTGATTTTTTTTTTTTTTTTTTTTTTTTTTTGATTTTTTTTTTGTTTGGATTTGTTATTGTAGCGCATCTGAGATGTTTGCGCTGAATCGAACTGACGACTTCTATGCGGTCATTCGAAAAAAGATCTCGTCTTTAATAGCAAGACTACGGGACAGTGACAACAGTATTTTGAGGACAGTGTAGAAGGAGAACATCTACTCTCCTATTCTGAGACGTTTTGCGGGGGAGATGAATGAGTGAAGTTATTTACTTTCGCTTGTGTGTCGCCCACATGAAACGATCTCAAGTAAACATGTTTTTTAATTATTATAATTATTATTACTTTACTAACATTAGTTATAAGAAATTTACTAACACAGTGGATCTATGTTGTCCGTAATAAAGAATTTATTATTATTATTTCTGACTAGCCTGTTGGTCTAGTGGTTAGTGACCCTGACTGCTATGCCGGAGGTCGTGGGTTCGATTCCCACCCAGGACAAATGTTTGTGTAATGAGCACGATCATTTGTTCTGTGTCTGGGTGTAATTTATGTATAATATGTATGTATTTAGAAATATATAAGTATGTTTATCAGTTGTCTAGTACCCATAACACAAGCTCTGCTTAACTTGGGACTAGATGGCGTTGTGTGATAGTTGTGGAATATTATTATTATATTATATTATTATATTATATTATTATTAAATTAAAGTTATTTTGCATTTTTTTTGGAAGTCGGTTCTATTTTTTGTAAAAAAGTTATGAATTAGGCCCGATCACAATAACAACAAAAAGCAGTTTTGCTTCCTACGGTATGCACACCCCCTCCCTCACTCAGGTATTTTCACTGCCAGTCATTTGCACTTGTCTCTGCATGTTCACAGATGATAATCACTTAGCATTTGTCAGTTGCACTAGTCACTTTTCAAAATGTAGGGGTGTTATTATACCAATCGATCAATCAACGATCAATCCCATTGATCGACATTGATTGATGGGTGTAATAGCTTTGTCTGATCGATGGATACTGGTCGATAATCAATCGATCGGTCGACGTCGACTGATCCATTCTACCATCGATCGACGCTCAATCGATTGGTGCACCTACTAGAAACTATCGATAGAGGTCGACTAATTCATTCTACCATCGATCGACGGTCGATCGATTGGTGTAATAACACCCTAAACCGGGCTTTCACGTTACACGCCACTAGCAGACTGCTAGTTAATTGCAGTCCTTCGTCATCTGTCGTTGTGATCTGTGTGTTTCCTGTGTTTTGAACTTTATTTGAGCAACTACCTACTTGGCATTGTTTTACGGACTTACGATTTATCTTTTGTATTGGGACTTAGTTGAAATGGAAAGGCCAAACAGTTGTATGGTATGTATGTGTTCGATCTGTGTTGCGGCGGAGGAAACATATACAGGGTGTAAGGTACATGAACGCACATACGTGTACTAGTGATTCAGTACATGATTCTGGACCCCGTTGGAATTTTTCGTCGGCCTTTTCCTAATATTATAATAATACTAGCTTCCGCCCGCGGCTTCGCCCGCGTAAAAAGTGTAAAAATAAGTTTGAGTGGTATTTCCAGAGAGTAGCACGATAAATAAACCCTGTAGAAATCAAAAAAGACCAGAAAACACTTCTTCACTTCGCACTTTATGCCCCGGAAACACTTCTTCTTGGTTCTGGTCTCCTGGTGGTTTCCGAAGATATATCGCTAAGGATGGCAGCCCCGAAAATACCTCTTCATGATTCTGGTCCCCTGGTACTTTGCGAGTCTTTACCGCTCATGATGCCAGCCCTAGAAATACTTCTCATGTTTCTGGTCTCCTGGTACTTTGTGAGCGTATACCGCTCGGTCAGCCTGACTTTGGATTTCTACTTCCACCTCAGCCTTCGCTAAAGTCTTGTCATTTACCGGGATAAAAAGTAGCCTATGTGTTAATCCAGGCTATGACCTACCTGTGTGCAATATTTCATTGAAATCCCTTCAGCCGTTTTTGCGTTACCGTCAGCCAAACATACAAACAAACAAACATACAAACTTTCGCATTTATAATATTAGTAGGATTAACTTTTTCATGATTTTGGCACCCTGCTGGTACCTTTACCTGTGGCTTCATCCACATGCAGGTCTGAAATTTCTCTTCTTCATAATTCTGTTTTCCTGGTAGTTTAAGAATCTATACCGCTCAGGATTCCAGCCCCGAAAATACTTATTCAAGACTAGCTTCCGCCCGCGGCTTCACCCGCGTAAAAAGTGTAATTATAATAAGTCTGAGTGGTATTTCCAGAGAGTAAGTAGCACGTTAAATAAATCCTGTAGAAATCAAAATCAAAAGTTATTTAAAATAGGCCGAAAGCCAGATTTTTTTAACGTCAAAGTTCTACTTAAAGACTGTAGGGGCCACACACTCGCTCAGTGTGTCGGGGTACGAGTACCTATCTCGTTACTCTTACCGCGTTAAATATAATAGTTTACCATATCAAAACTGTTTCATTTATTGGGTCCCGAACACATCCTAAATTGGTGCTTAGCTTCTTGCCCGTGGCTCCGTCCGCGTAGACATTTACCGTGTCAAAAGTTTGAGAATCTATATCTCTTATGATTCCAGCCCCGGAAACACTTCTTCATGACTCTGGTCTCCTGGTAATTTATGAATCTCTACCTTCTATTTATAACCAAATAATTTAAAAAAAAAATCTTTAAGCCTCAGAATATATTTTGTGATTCAGATCTCCTGGTAGGTTGTGAATCTATACCGCCCAGGATTCAAGCCCCGGAAACACTTCTTCTTGATTCTGGGCTCCTGGTGGGGTGTGTGAAGCTATACAGCTTAGGATTGTAGCCCCGAAAATACGTATTCATGATTCTGGTCTCCTGGTACTTTGTGAGTCTTTACCGGTCATGATTTCAGCACTGGAAACACTTCTCATTTTTCTGGTCTCCTGGTAATTTGTAAATCTCTACCTCTCCTAAATACCAGCCTCGGAATATGTTTTGTGATTCTGATCTCCTGGTAGTTTGTGAATCTGCACCGTTTAGGATTATAGCCCCGGAAACACTTCTTCTTGATTCTGGTATCCTAGTGGTTTGTGAAGCTATACAGCTTAGGATTGTATCCCCGAAAACACCTATTCATGATTCTGGTCTCCTGGTACTTTGTGAGTCTTTATCTCTCATGATTTCAGCCCTGGAAATAATTCTCATGTTTCTGGTGTCCTAGTACTTTTTGAGCGTGTGCGTTCGTTCAGCCTGACTTTGGATTTCTACTTCCTCCTCAGCCTTCGCTAAGTCTTGTCATTTACCGGGATAAAAAGTAGCCTATGTGTTAATCCAGGTTATGACCTACATGTGTGCAAAATTTCATTGTAATCCCTTCAGCCGTTTTTGCGATACCTTCAGCCAAACATACAAACATACAAACAAACAAACATACAAACTTTCGCATTTATAATATTAGTAGGATTATTAGTCCGGTCAATTTAGACATTCGAAGGTACATAAAGTCCAAAGAAGCTGAAAATCAGTAAAATTGTTCAAAACATAATTATAAACAATGTTTAAAAGTTCCCCATCATTCCCGTGTATGGAAAAAAAATTATTCAAGGTCAAAGGTAAAAAAATGAGTATTTCGCGATTTTCAGCAAAACGGTAAGTTTTATCATAAAAGTACCTCAGACAAAAATTGTGGATCATAAAATTATCTATAAAAACGTATGAATACTTTTTTCTTACGAGCCAACGTATCTGAGATATAACGATTCAAAAAGTTATAAAAGTTGTTATCGTTGTAGCGACATCTATGACGCTACATACGAAATAGAACAGCAAAATTCCTACATCGCGCAAGCAGAGTTCTCCGCGCGATTTGAACATATACAACAGCCCGAAATCAACTATCGGGCAGTTGCCCGGACCAGACACAACACCCGTCTGGTCGGAGGATCCTCCCTTTTCAATGGAGGTTGTGGGACTTTACACCCTGTTCCGCATACCTCTATATCGTCATAATATGCACACGTTTCCACGCCACCTATGAGGTAGTGTACTTAGCGCGTTTTTTTTAACGTGGTTTCCCCAGTAGGCCTACTCCACGGGTCAGTTGTGATCCTGTTTAATGTAAAACTATTGCAAAATAACGGTAATTTTCAAAGATTGGAAAAGATAAAAGCGATGTAAATTAAAAAAAAGTGGTGAAGTTCATTCGCCTGATTCGTAAGTTTCAAATTCTTCTTGTTCTTCTTCTTGATCTTCTTCTTGTTCTTCTTCTTGTTCTTCTTCTCCTGCTTCTTCTTCATTTTCATTTTGGATGCAAGTAAATTGCGTCAATAGCGATGTATCGCATGACACTTCGTCGGAATCAAATAATATAATATAATATAATATTCTACAACTATCACACAACGCCATCTAGTCCCAAGTTAAGCAGAGCTTGTGTTATGGGTACTAGACAACTGATAAACATACTTATATATTTCTAAATACATACATATTATAGATAAATTACACCCAGACACAGAACAAATGATCGTGCTCATCACACAAACATTTGTCCTGGGTGGGAATCGAACCCACGACCTCCGGCATAGCAGTCAGGGTCACTAACCACTAGACCAACAGGCCAGTCAAAAGTCAAAAGTCAGTAAATGAATCCTCCATTGTTTGTGATTCAATATTAGAGCACGACCGGCCTTGACAATTTGTGCATGCCAAAGAACAAAACATGTATGGAGCTCCTAAAAAAACTACCTGTTGTATGTAGCGTCTTAGCGTCAATTCACACGTACCACAACCACACCACAGCCACAACCACACCACAACGACGCCATGTGGTCGGGCGTTTATTTTGTATTGAAAATGAATATTACAATTTACACGTACCACATTTTGACGTTGTTATCGACCACCTGTGTAATACAAACACATCGCAATCACATCGCTACGGCAACGCCGCCACGCGGCGGCGGCACCGCGGCCACATCGCCACGACATGACGTCATCAACAGCGCGCGCCTAGCTGGCGCCTGCGCTGATGCGCTCCCCTCTTTCATTCTGCGTTGTACTGAGTTGCCGCGTGGTTGTGCGAAAAATTAAAATGTCCGACTCCGAAACTTTTGACACGGATATGTTTATTGAGGAGATTCGCAATTCGCCATGCCTTTGGGATCAAAGGACAGAGGAGTATTCCAATCGCATTTTAAAAAACAAAGCATGGGAAAACCTTTGCATGAATTTTTATGAAGATTTTGATAGTAAGGAAACAAAAGAAAAAAACAAGTGTGGTAAGTTTATTAATTAAGTACTATTTATTTATTAAACCGAGTATAATACCTAACAACACCATTCACGCTTTATTATACTGCCACGATAATTCACCTTCAGGGCTCACAAAATAGTCGGCAAATTCATTTCTAACAGAATCTGCTCGAATGCCGTCATGATTTTGATCAAAGGAATGCATTCGTAACAAATTTGATTTTATCGATAAAGTGTCATCGAATTTATAGCCATCTCGCTTGCGTACTATATTATGTAATACGACACATGCTTTCACTATGTCTGTTGCAAATTCAACTGACACGTTAATTGGCCTATGCAATATTCGCCATTTGTTTGTCAAAATTCCAAAGGAACATTCTACATATCTTCGTGCTCGTGATAATCAATAGTTAAAAATACGTTTTTTCATTGTTAATTGCTTGCCGCTGTATGGTCGCAGCAAATGTTTGTGTAATCCAAAGGCTTCATCGCCAATGAATACCATAGGCAAGGGCCTACCTACAGGGGTAATTGCTTGCGGTCCAGGTTGATCTAAATCATTTCTTTCCATTGCATCATATAAACTGCAGTCCCTCCAAATAGTTGAATCAGGAGTTTTACCGTAGGCTCCTATATCAACATACACGAATAAATAATCGGCGTCACATACGGCCATTAAAACAATAGAAAAGAAATGTTTATAATTAAAGAATAATGAACCACTGCGTGGTGGATGAATAATTTTAATATGTTTCCCATCTACAGCCCCTAAGCAGTTTGGAAAATTTGCTTTCTTTTTAAATTTGTTCGCAATATCAAGCCACATTGTTTTATTACATGGTGGTAAATGAATAGGCTGTAATTTATCCCAAATCAGACGGCACACGTCGTGGACAATTTTGCTAGCAGTTGAAGTACCACATTTAAAAAAATCGGCGAGATCTTCAAACGAACATCCCGTTGCCAAATATCTGTAACAAAAAAAAAAAAAAAACAAATAATAATGAAATGGTGTTACAGGGTGATACAGGGTGTTAGTTACAAAAGGTTGAAATAAATAACACTGGATGGAAAAATCTGCTGTTTCATACATTTAGGTCATGTAGGTATCTTTTCTACAAATTTTAATTTAACTATTATTTTTTCAGCTGCCAACTTACAAAGAAAATGGAAAAGTTAAGAGACTCTTTCAACAGAGACCTTATAAAACAAAATTCACAAAGAAGCGGTTCAGCAGGTAGTACGAAGAGATACTACTACTTTAGTCAATTATTATTTTTAAAGCCATTGTCTGAAAATCGAAATACAACATCGTCTCTACCAGTACAAAACTTTTAAACAAATCGATAATGAAGACGATAATACTACTGAAACGAGTGACTCTGAAGTTTGGAAGAGACCAAAATATATCCAAAGAAAAAAAGATGATGCAGAATATGGGTTAATAAAAAAAATAACAAGTCATTTGAGCGATCAAGTAACTGCACATACTCGTACACAGGAACCTGACAAGTCCTGTGACAGTGATATGCATTTTTTGCTATCTTTATACGATAGATTTAAAACCATTCGCGATGATTGGAAACTGAATGCTCAGATAGAAATATTGAATGTAATTCAAAAATATCACACACCTACACGTAATGATAATTACAGTGAATATGGACAGGGGTATACGACACTAGCTTACCAACCGTACGAGCGACCATCAACGTCTGGGTATCGGCCGGATATGGAAACAGGCGGTCCACAGCTTCGCAATTTGCGTACTACATCCACACCAAGAGATGTTTCAGTGCCAGCATCTCCACTCAGCGTTTCTTCTCAGGCTTCAAACTATAATGATCCGATTGATGATATATTGATATGATTTATAACGGATATTTTCGGAGATTAATTACCTACCTCTGTTGATTTTTGAATGACAAAATTAATAAAAATATATTAAGTATGCTCTTTGTTTTCGCTTTCTATCCCCCCTACCACAGTTAGGTAATAATAAAGGCCTGAGCAGACCGGATACGTGGCGTGTGCGTAACGTACAGTCAGCGACATATTGACCTCCGAAAGTGAAAAAACCACAGCTGATGTTGATCTCTATACGTTTAAAATTAGGTTGAAATTCAGTTGCAGAAATTTTACAGATAAGGGTAGGTCGATATGACGCTAACTGTACATGCATACTGTTGTAATAATAGGAAACTATATGAAACGTGCCCACAATCATAATCTTACTTTTTATTGTTAATGAATTAAGAGGCCGTAATAATAAACGAAAAACATGGTTTTGCTCGCAACACTAGCGAAATACGTGTGTAGGGGCGTGTCGGGAAACTTTTAGAATAAAGTCCGTTTCATATAGTAATAAGTTTAATCAATGTTCACAAAAGTTCTCAAAAAAAGGTTCTTAAAAATTATCAAAATGTAAAATAAAATTAGATAAAACTATAGGTACGCGATTAGCGCGAGTGTCCGTTCCCACCGATGTTAGGATGGAAAAAGCCCAGGGAATCGTCGTTACCGTGGGAAGCGCTACTCATGGAATTTGATGCTTCGCGCTTGTTTGCAAGTGTGCTGAGCCAGCATCATGGCATCGTAACACCTCCCCTGCCAGACAAGCAACTATTTGGTGACCTTGAAGCAAAAAGTTGCGGCTCTTCTTTCATCTTCCGTTAATTCGGTGTTAGTTTGTGTGGTAATGTTAATTCTCCCAGCTCGACGGCGACGAATGACATAGATGATGCTCAGTGCACATGTACCAAACAATATAAGTACGAGTATGTAGAATGGAATTGTCGTATGGTAGATTCCGATAGTGTCCAGTGTTTCGACTTTAGTTTCATCTTGTGAAGTGATTTGGTTCTGTATTTTCCGAAGGCTGGTTAAATCTGTAGTCTTTAGAGTGAAACTCCGTGTCTTTACTAGTGTTTCATAATGTGGTAGAGCTATGAGTTCTAATGGTTTTCCGACTAATTTATTGTCTAGGTTTATTATACAAAGTTCGGGGGTTTTAATCTTGCAGCCTTGAGGGACGTTGACCATAAAACTGCCTTGTAACATTTCAAATCGCTCTTTACCGCAGGATAGTTGAACTTTCGTACTATTGGGGAACGTAATGATGTAGTGATAGCTATCCAACTCAATCAGAGCCTCCTTAGTCAGAGAGATAGGCGTGGGTTTGCACGTTCCGTCTATCTCCTGAGATTGTATAAGTTTTTGAATACAGTCTGACCTTGACGAGATCCGGTGGACGATTTTCTGCTCGCATATGTGCCAGGAACTGACCTTTGGGCATTCAGCCTCCATATACACATATTCCTGAGAATTGGATGCTATATAAGGTGCAGTTGGTACTATAATTAGGCTGTCCTTATTTGGAACGGGACATAATTCATATAACTGATATTCTATGCTAAACGTAATAGGAAACTATAGGACTATTATCTACAACTGTCGACTCTGTAAAGTATGAAGCAAGGCTAAGAATTTCGTAATAATCTCTGATGTCGACGTCAATTATTTGATCAGATCTATAAGTGCGTTTTAATTGGTTTATGATATTTCTTACATCTTTAACAGAAAGTATTGAATGATGAACTGATTTATTTCTACTAAATGCCAATATATTTTCTATTCTGTCAATTTCGCTCAAAAGTTCTTGAACATTTTCGCTTAATATTGCAAAAAGTTGTACAAGATGAACGTAGTGAATGATTCGCTCATTATCATTAGTCATATTCATGACAAAAGTAAGAGCTCTTTCCAATTTAACTTGATTTAATGAAATATTCCGGATAATTTGATTCTGCTGTACCGTCATCTCTTTATATAAGGTAATATGCTTGTTCAATGATTGCGACAAAATTTTATCATTTTTATTCAAGGTTCGTAATGCATTTTCAAATTTCAAGGCGTCTTCATTGTCCAAATTACCAGAAATACTTTTGATAATTGTGCCTAAAGGATTAATCAGACCTCTTTTAGTTCTAGATGGCCTTAAGGTATCTAATTGCATTAAAACTTTATCCAACTTTGCATATACTCGTAGGTGCCTAGTTTGGTATTTAAAGAGAGAGCTGTATGTATGGGATAGTTTAAAAGTAGTATCTGTAAGTTGGGATTTTATGACGTTCACATGTGACTCAATTTCTTGAAGGTTAATATCTTGTAAAAATGTATGAAAATGGGATATAATTTTGGTAGCACCTAAATTAAAGGGTAGTATACCCGGTCCATTATCTAGCCTATCGAGGCGTATTTCTTGAGCACCGACTACGAAAATTGGTAGCAGTAATAAGTACCTGAAACAATGATACGAAAACTATCATTTTTTCGGTGGTCTTTTCAACCTAGATTTTGCTACCGGGCCACGACTTTTTGCGGTGTAAATATGTATAGGTAAATTTTTAACGACCTTGTCCTGAGTAAAACGAGATGCCAATTTTTGCCTACTTGCCATTGGATTACGTACGTGAACTATTTGATTTTGTTCACAATCTAAAACTGGTTCCCTATCGACATTACGTCGAGTCATTATGTTTGTTACTAAACAAATTTAATATCTTGGCCGACAATCAGTTTGGATTCAGAGCAGGAAAATCTACCGAAGAAGCTACCTTAGAACTTACAAATTCAATAGTCGAACACCTTAATAATAAACAAAAAGCAATCGGTATCTTCCTAGATTTATCGAAGGCGTTCGATACTGTATCTGTCCCTAAGCTGATAAACAAACTGGAACGAATTGGCATACGAGGAAATGCCCTCGAAATCTTTCGCAGCTACTTGACGGGAAGGAAGCAGGTTGTTAAAGTCGAATCTTTTATAAGTACACCGGAAGACATGTCATTTGGTGTGCCTCAGGGTAGCGTATTAGGGCCCACTCTTTTCCTTATCTACGTCAATGAACTGTGCCAGCTATCACTTCCAAACACAAGAATCATTACTTACGCGGATGACACAGCTCTTATAACGCATGGTAAGGACTGGCCTGATACTCGTGAGAGTGCGGAGATCGCTCTGAGTTTGGTCATGGATTGGTTAATCTCGAACCTACTCACACTCAACATTGCAAAGACAAAGTTCATCCCCTTCACACCAGGAATTCTTACACAACCACCAACGTCATTTCAGATCAAAATCCATGTTTGTTCTCATACTGTGGGCACCATATCCTGCAACTGTGCCCATATAGAGCGCTCCGACAACATTAAATATCTTGGAATCACATTGGACAATTGCCTAACGTGGAAAAAACAGGTTGACTCTGTGGTGGTCCGTGTTAGAAGACTTATATACGTGTTCAAAAAGCTCAGGGCGGTTGCCGACTTCCCATGCCTTATATTGATCTACCTCGCACTCGTCCAGTCAGTCCTTGGTTACTGCATTACAGTATGGGGATGTACACACAAGACTATTATTCTGCGCTTGGAGAGAGCACAAAGAGCAGTGCTAAAAGTATTGGCCAAGAAACCTGCCAGATTCCCAACGTCGGAACTTTTTTCGCTCTGTAACGTCCTCACAGTTAGACAGTTATTTATACTTCAAACTGTTATCAAGAAGCACGACCTCACGAAGTACGACCCACAATACTTCTCTAAAAAGCGACGTTCCGACACAGTTTGCCAGGTACCTTTCTCCAGATTGGCATTAGTAAGACGCCACTTTAACT
This sequence comes from Polia nebulosa, assembly GCA_951329385.1. Lineage (NCBI taxonomy): Eukaryota > Metazoa > Arthropoda > Insecta > Lepidoptera > Noctuidae > Polia > Polia nebulosa. The sequence goes on from OX589604.1 coordinate 32,432,499, forward strand.
ACTTTAGCCCTAAAATCTACAATAACATAAATAGAAACATTAAAATCTATCCCCTAACAAGAATTTTAGTTAGAAAAAAACTGTCAGAATTGCTAAAATTCTACTCCTACGAAGCTACAGAAAAACTTGTGTTAACATAACGCTTACATTCCTGTAACATCAATATTATTACATAAACACCACCTGCCCCCGCTCACGCTAAATACTAGCATTCCCCACAATACACAAACACACACCCTCGCTCACACACACCCTCACTCACTCACAAACACACACACACACACACACTAACACACACACACACACACAATAGTTAGTACCTTTATTCTTTTTTTTTTTTATATAAATTTCTTTCTCTCTAATAACTAGTCTGGAATAAATGAACCATACTTTTGTCCTGGGCGTTGATAGCTGCGCCACAGTTTTAACTTTTGTAGCTATCTTCGTTTCCTTTTGTAAATATGTATCCTGATGTTTGTTCCAAATAAACTATTATTATTATTTCGTATATTTATTTTTACACATATTATTTACATTTTTAAATATTTTTAAAGGAAAACATATAAAAAAACATTTAAAAATATAAAAAATAGTAGTCCACCGGCATCGGGAGCAGGGTCCAAGCTACCGGTGGTTAGGGCTCCAGAGACAGGAACCTCCTCACAATGCGAGCCGTATCAAGGAGTACTGCCTTCTGAATCAGGCCCTTGAACCAACCGCGCAACGACAGCTTTGACAGGTGGTCGTCGAAGCTTTTAGCCATCAGGCCATTGGCGGTAACGACTATCGGCACAATGACAGCCGAGTCCACATTCCACATATCGACAACCTCGTGTGCCAAGTCAAGATATTTAATTTGTTTCTCTTTCTCAGCTTTCACGAGGTTCTCGTCATGTGGGATGGTGACATCGATTATCATTGTGCGGCGCGCTAATCGGTCTATCACCACTATATCCGGCTTATTGGCAACAATAGTCCTGTCAGTGATGATAGACCGATCCCAGTACAACGTGACATGGTCATTTTCGAGAACTGGGTCGGGCACATACTTGTAATACGGCACCTCAGAATCCACAAGTTTGTATTTTAAAGCAAGCTGCTGATGAATAATCCTGGCCACTTGGTTATGCCTGTGCAAATACTCGCTGTTAGCAAGACGAGAACAACCAGAGATAATATGTCTGATGGACTCACCCGGACGGTGGCATGCCCGACACACGTCAACCGTCCCGTCCTTCATGATATGCCTCCGGTAGTTATTCGTCAAGATAACTTCGTCCATAATCGCACAGACAAAGCCTTCAGTTTCCCCGAAGAGGTCACTGAAACGTAGCCAGGCCACGGACGCCAAGAAATCTACATCAGGCCCATGAAGGGCCCGATAAAAGCGCCCGTGAAGCTCCTTGCTTTTCCATACCTCCTTGCGGTCATCAGTAGTGAGTATTACAGGTTTGCGCCAGTTCTCTTTAGCCATGGACAACGGGGTGAGTCCCTTGTCCACTGCGACCACATCGCGGTGCATACCCACGTCGGTTTCAAGAAAATATTCTCTGAGGCTGCACACCTCGCGGTTGTGGAGAGTTTTCGCATTTAAAAAACCTCGACCTCCACATTTCCGCGGGATGTACAGTCTCATCACCGATGATCGTGGGTGATGCATCCGGTTTGCGGTCATCAGCGTACGGACCCTCCTATCCAGGGCATCTAGCTCGGTCTGAGTCCATTTGAGTATGCCGAAAGAGTACATCAAAACCGGCATGACCCAACCGTTGAAGGCGCGCACCTTATTTCCGCCTGACAAAAGGCTATTAAATAGCTTTTTCAGGCGGCCAAAGAAGCGCTCCTTCAGCGATTGCTTCATGTCAGTAACGTTAATGCCTAACGCTTCCGACATACCCAAATATTTGTATGTTTCGGTCGAGGAGAGGGATCTAAGGTTTATGGAATCCGAGAGTTGAATCCCTTCGGATTCCATAATCCCTCCTCTCTTTACATGCATGACTGCACATTTGTCCACACCAAATTCCATCCTGATCGCGTTACTGAAAGTTTCAGTTACCTTCAGTAACTCCATCAGTCGCAAATTGTTGGGGGCAAAGAGTTTCAGATCATCCATGTAAAGAAGGTGAGATATTGCCTGACCACCTCTTCTCAACCGATAGCCCAGGCCTGAATCCTCCAGCAATGTGCTTAGAGGATTCAGGGCTAAGCAGAACCAAAGTGGACTCAAACTGTCGCCCTGAAATATTCCCCGTTTAATCCATATAGGTTCATCACTCCCCTGGATTGGTCGACATCCTGGATAGCGAAGGACTGTCTTCCATTGCCCCATACATGACCCAAGGAAGGTGCGAAGAGTTGCATCTATTTTGTACAACTCTAACACCCTCATGAGCCATGTATGTGGAACAGAGTCGTAGGCCTTCTTATAATCTATCCAGCATGTCGACAAATCCTTGTGGGATCGACGAACCTGCTGGCTTATGGCCATGTCTATGAGGAGTAGCTCCTTAGTACCGCGGGACCCGTTCCTACATCCATTCTGAGAGGCAGACATAATTGAATTATTCTCAATGTGCAGATTAATTTTTGCTCTCAGGATGGATGTAAGAAGTTTATAGACCGTTGACAAACATGTAATCGGCCTATAATTCTTGGGTTCCGCGGGACTACCTGTCTTATGGAGCAGGTGGGTGACACCGGTTGTTAGAAACTGAGGCAGCGACCCAGACTCTAAGGATAACTGGAATTGAGAGGCCAGGAGCGCGTGTGAGCTGCTATACCATTTCAGCCAAAAGTTGTGCAGTCCGTCCGGTCCCGGAGATTTCCAGTTCGGTAACGGACGAACCGCTTTGGCTACATCTGATGGATTAATGGTGATTTTATCCATTTCTGGTATAGCGTCACACGCGCGCTCGACATCACGCATCCAACCACCCTCAGTATGACAGACGGGCACCGACCAAATGCTGCGCCAGAATGTACTCGTGGTAACATCATCCGGACGGCACCCGTCAGTCACATTTTGTTCAGGTCGCTCCCAAGCTCTATATACCCACCTCTCATCGCTCTGGAACATGCGATTCTGCGAGTACCGGTCAACTCGCCGCTTATACCGCCGAATACGGTTTGCCCATGCATAAACTTTCTGCTTCAGGAAGTCGATGCGCTCTGTGACACGGGACATGTATTCTCGAGGACTAATTTCAGTCCCCGAAAATGCCCGCCTCACAAAGCGCATCACACGTGGTCGTGTATTGCCCTCCCTGAAGCAGAGTAGTTTGCCGATGAGTACCCTGGCCCCATCGATACGCCTCTCGATCCTGCATTGCCAGGCTGGTGCAACAGGCTTTGGCCGAATAGCTCCTTCACCATTCGGAAACTTCACGTTGGCCAAACGACATGCTGCAACAGCCCCGCAATACAAGATTGAGTGCGTATCAACGAGGTTCTCGCTGCTATCAAAGATGTTTTTAAGCAGCGAGTCCAAAGCACACACCAACGCCCTATTTTTTTTGTACATGGGTAACCGTGGTAAACGGGGTCTAAGTTCGGTCGGAGTGGATCTATACTCGCGAAGCGCATCCTCCAGTGCGCTCCTCAGTCGATCGTTGTTATTATTATTATTATTATGTCTTCGCGACTGGATAATGCAGAATCATGAATAATTTGAGTATATGCACCAAAGTGTATTCGGATTCTTTGTCTTGGATAAATAATCAAAATAGACAAGAAGTACTGATTCTGAAATTGATAGGCCTTTCGCACTTCTTCACGTTGAAAATTCTTCATAAGTTTTTAAATAATTTTCCTTGGATTTTGTTGGAAGCAAATCCTACTAATATTATAAATGCGAAAGTTTGTATGTTTGTTTGTTTGTATGTTTGTATGTTTTTATGTTTGTATGTTTGTATGTTTGGCTGAAGGTATCGCAAAAACGGCTGAAGGGATTACAATGAAATTTTGCACACATGTAGGTCATAACGCCCGTATCGCCTTCGGTCAGGAATATTGAGAGTTTCGTTGGTTCCTTGAATGATACTCTAAGTTCCCTTTCATCCATGAGTACGGTTGCTGTGATTGGGGATTTGAACATTAATATCCGACCCGGAAATGATGATTCAAATTCTGAAGAGTATTTAAATGTTATGGCATTTCATGGGCTTTTGCCAGCCCACCTAGGCCAATCTCTGTACTTACGACCTTGTCCAAGATTCTTGAAAAAATATTAAATAAAAGACTACTCAAATATTTAGAACACAATAATGCAATTGCCCCTAACCAATACGGCTTCAGGAAAGGGAAATCAACAGAAGATGCTGTGCTTGAGCTATCAAATCACGTCGCTAAGAATCTTGACTCCAAGACTAAAACGATAGGTATATTTTTAGATTTGGCCAAGGCTTTTGACACGGTCTCTACTTCCATCCTTTTACACGGGCTGGAGGCTTTGGGAATAAGAGAAACAGCTCTAAATATCTTTCGCGACTACCTCTCTAACCGTAGTCAACGGGTCAAGGTTGAAAGCTACACTAGCGATGATAACTTATTTTTCGGAGTTCCGCAAGGCAGTGTGCTAGGACCTACTCTCTTTCTTGTATACATCAACAGGCTTTGCCAACTCTATACCTGACTGTAAGATCCTTGTTTATGCTGATGATACGGTACTAATTATATGTGGTCATACCTGGGCCTCAGCTCACTGTTCGGCTGAGAATGCTCTTGGTGTTGTGATGGACTGGCTCACCTGTAATCTGCTCACATTAAATATCTCCAAAACTCACTACGTTACCTTTTCAGCAAACTTATCTACACAGCTTTGTGTGCCAGATATAATAGCACATAGATGCTCCCGTCCTTCGTTTAACGCCTGCAATTGCCCTATCATTCAAAAAGCATCTTGCGTGAAGTATCTCGGAGTACACATTGACTGCACTCTAAGTTGGAATAAGCACATAGATGTTACAGTATCTCGTGTTCGTAAGCTTATGTTTCCGATGAAAAGGCTTCGTAATGTGGTGTCTGTCCCACTGCTGAAAACTATTTATTATGCTTTAGCTCAGTCACTTCTATCCTATTGCATCTCAGTTTGGGGTGGTACATTCAAGACCTTTATGCTTAGTCTTGAGAGGGCGCAGAGGGCAGTTTTAAAGGTGATGCTTCACAAACCATATCGTTACTCCACGACCCAATTATACAGGGACATATCTGTGCTTACCGTCGGGCAACTGAGTGCACTACATATAGTTCTGCGTAAACATTCTTCACTGACATATGACCCTAAATTGTTTATTAACAAACGACGTAAGGACCTGGTATGCCCTTCGACTAAAGTAAATACTGCCCTGGCAAGTCGACACTTTCCGAATTTGAGCAGCCGCCTTTACAATGTACTAAATAAAGCTTGTGGCATATATCCCTTTCATAAAAACAAGTGTAAGAGTGTTGTTACTCAGTATCTTCAGAGTCTTACATACGACGAGACTGAAAGACTATTTGCCAGAGATTTAAAAGAAGTACCTAATCGCTATTCGCTACTCACATACATGTACCTAAACATAATCGAACACGTATTTCCTCGCTTGCCTCTCTAAATTTAACTTTTAATTATTATGAATTTATTAAAAATTGTTCTTATAATTTATTATCCTTATGAATTTATTAAGCATTTTTTATTTTTTATTAATTATTATCAATTTTTACTATATTATTGACATTTATTATTAATTATTTTCAATCTTTGATATGCATTATGAATTATTAAAAATGTTATTAACTATTTTAATTCAAAATATCTGCCAAAACTGTACCAAAGTCTGTTATTTGATAAAATCATTATGCTTTGTATTAATTATACTGCTTATTATTGATGTTTAAAGCTGTAGGAGGAAGGCGCCGGTGTCTGTCACACAGTCAATACTAGCACAGACACTGTCGTTTACTCTATCACATAAACAAAAAAAAAAAAAATTAGGAAAATGCACCTTGTATTTTTGATTAGGATAGATAAGCTGTGCCTACTTTACTGTTAATAAAATTTATTATTTCGTTTATTAATTTTTTAAACATATTAAATACATTTTTAAATATTTCTTAAAAAAGAATATATAAAAAACATTTAAAAATATAAAAAATAGTAGCCCACTGGTATCGGGAACAGGGTCCAAGCTACCGGCGGTCAGGGCTCCAGAGAGAGGAACCGCCTGACAATGCGAGCCGTGTCCAGAAGTACTGCTTTCTGAATCAAGCCCTTGATCCAGCCGCCTAACGAGAGCCTCCTGAGGTGTTGATCGAGGCTCGTGGCTATTAAGCCATTGGCTGACACGACTATCGGTACAATGATCGCTGAGTCCACATCCCACATGTCGACAACCTCGCGAGCCAAGTCAAAAATTTATTATTTATTATTATTTTCATTTATTAATTTTTTAAACATATTAAATACATTTTTAAATATTTCTTAAAAAAGAATATATAAAAAACATTTAAAAATATAAAAAATAGTAGCCCACCGGTATCGGGAACAGGGTCCAAGCTACCGGCGGTCAGGGCTCCAGAGAGAGGAACCGCCTGACAATGCGAGCCGTGTCCAGAAGTACTGCTTTCTGAATCAAGCCCTTGATCCAGCCGCCTAACGAGAGCCTCCTGAGGTGTTGATCGAGGCTCGTGGCTATTAAGCCATTGGCTGACACGACTATCGGTACAATGTATTATTATTATTCCATTTATTTTATAGTTTAAACATACAATTTACATTTTTAAATATTAAAATATCAAAATATAAAAACATTTAAAAATATAAAAAATAGTATCCCACCGGTATCGGGATAGGGTCCAAGCTACCGGTGGTCAGGGCTCCTGGGAGAGGAACCTCCTAACTATGCGCGCCGTGTCCAGGAGTACTGCCTTCTGGATCAAGCCCTTGATCCAGCTGCCCAACGAGAGCCTCCTTAGGTGTTCGTCGAGGCTCTTGGCTATTAAGCCATTGGCCGTCACGACTATCGGCACAATGACTGCTGTATCCACCTCCCACATGTCAACAACCTCGCGAGCCAGATCAAGATACTTTGTTTTTTTATCTTTCTCAGCCTTCACGAGGTTCTCGTCATGAGGGACAGCTATATCAACAATCATTGTGCGACGCTCTTGTCGATCTATCTATTATTATTATTATAACCTGGATTAACACATAGGCTACTTTTTATCCCGGTAAATGACAAGACTTAGCGAAGGCTGAGGTGGAAGTAGAAATCCAAAGTCAGGCTGAACGAACGCACACGCTCAAAAAGTACTAGGACACCAGAAACATGAGAATTATTTCCAGGGCTGAAATCATGAGAGATAAAGACTCACAAAGTACCAGGAGACCAGAATCATGAATAGGTGTTTTCGGGGATACAATCCTAAGTTGTATAGCTTCACAAACCACTAGGATACCAGAATCAAGAAGAAGTGTTTCCGGGGCTATAATCCTAAACGGTGTAGATTCACAAACTACCAGGAGATCAGAATCACAAAACATATTCCGAGGCTGGTATTAGGAGAGGTAGAGATTTACAAATTACCAGGAGACCAGAAAAATGAGAAGTATTTCCAGTGCTGAAATCATGACCGGTAAAGACTCACAAAGTACCAGGAGACCAGAATCATGAATACGTATTTTCGGGGCTACAATCCTAAGCTTATAGCTTCACACACCCCACCAGGAGCCCAGAATCAAGAAGAAGTGTTTGCGGGGCTTGAATCCTGGGCGGTATAGATTCACAACCTACCAGGAGATCAGAATCACCAAATATATTCTGAGGCTTAAAGAATTTTTTTTTTTAATTATTTGGTTATAAATAGAAGGTAGAGATTCATAAATTACCAGGAGACCAGAGTCATGAAGAAGTGTTTCCGGGGCTGGAATCATAAGAGATATAGATTCTCAAACTTTTAACACGGTAAATGTCTACGCGGACGGAGCCACGGGCAAGCACCAATTTAGGATGTGTTTGGGACCCAATAAATGAAACAGTTTTGATATGGTAAACTATTATATTTGACGCGGTAAGAGTAACGAGATAGGTACCCCGACACACTGAGCGAGTGTGTGGCCCCTACAGTCTTTATGTAGAACTTTGACGTTAAAAAAATCTGGCTTTCAGCCTATTTTAAATAACTTTTGATTTTGATTTCTACAGGATTTATTTAACGTGCTACTTACTCTCTGGAAATACCACTCAGACTTATTATAATTACACTTTTTACGCGGGCGAAGCCGCGGGCGGAAGCTAGTTATTTATAATTGCGGCAGCATTTGCACTGATGGAATCCGACAATTCGCTGTCACTGTGGTTTTGATTTAACATCGTAACGTATTTTTAGAACATTAACTTATTTATAAAAATAAATTAAAACAAAGTTAACGTTTATGTATTTGAAGAAAACAAAAACGCGGCAAATTCCTAGACTAATATTTTTTTGTCGGAAAAGCAAAGGCATCAAGCTCATACGGCCTCGTCGGTTTTCGTAATTTTATAATAATCATAACTGCATAATAAATACGTATTCCTTTTTCAAAAAGATGTATAATGCTTTATATACAAACTCAATGGTGTAAACACAGATGTAGTTCAGTATAAATTTCGGTAAGTATTCCAAATTTAAATCACATTCTCCCCCTAGAGGATGAATGAAATTCAGTACAATTTTCTTTCCCTGTTTTTAACAGATTAAAAATGACTATTGTTATGTTCGCTTTTTGTGCCATAGAATGTCACTTTTTTGAGCAAGTGGTACGAAAATAAATTTAAATCATTTATTAAACGTAAGCTACGCCAGAAAGCTTTTTACACAATTAATGACTTCCTTGAGGACAAAACGGCGTGGGATTGAGCTGCTTCAATGGTATACATGAGCCATTGTTTTCGTACTACTTATACAGGGTGTAACGGAAAGGTGTGGTCATATTTTTTAACATCATCCTTGATATTCTGTAACTAATATGAAGTACAAAAACAATAGCAAAAATCAAAATAGACTATTCCGATTTTTTTATGTTATTTTGTTTCATCAATCATATCGATAATTTCACTACCAAAACAAATGTGTAACAGCACTAACGGTGCAAGAACCTTTTTTACGTACCTCCTTTAAACTGCTGGGCTCCTGGTATGCGCCGTGCGACCAGCGCTCGTGCATTGGACACCGTAAGTAAATTGTGTTACAGCTGATGAGCTGACGAAGGACGAATAAGTATTTTCACATCACGCTAATCGCAATTTATTCATAAAGTAAAAATTAACACCAGTTAAAAAAAAAATTAACAAAAATTAACACCAGCACTTCGAGTTTTCTGTAAATGATTGTAACATCACCAAAAAGTTCACATAAAATGCTCGTCCGTCCATAACACGTGCCCCAAAATTCGGGGAAGCGGACATCTCATCCCGGTAGCGGTACCTTTCACAAAAACTGACACAGTTGAAAATGCGCGGCAATCAACTCCTGCGTGGGCCTGAAATGGTACGTGGTGACCATCTTCGTCGAGCACATGGCACACTAGCATGTGTGGAACACCTAACCACCACCTGCGCTGCGCTTGCTTTTCTTGGGGTTATCTGCAACATGCTCCAAGGTGGCTTCTTTGACTCTAGCATCACGTGCACTCGGCCAGTCTTCACTTCAGGGCGGTCTCCGTAAAAACGAGCCGGTGTGTTGCACACGCTCATTTTACGAAAACATTCAAAGATAGGAAGTACCCGACGTTGTTCCACGGGTCTGCCATCAACAACTCCCTATTGCTGAAGGTCATTCTCACACACGAACGCGAAAGTAAGTTGTTGCACAAATCAATCGACCGAATTTGGCAAGGGCTAGATGAAAACTGAATTGTCATTAATAATAATAATAATAATAATAAAAACATGGCAACTCTCGATGTCAAAACAAGCTGTATTTTCATTTTCTCAATTAAATTTTTTTAAAACAGTTTTTGGATCTGGTTTAAGTATTTACAAATTCCATAGAAGCTTCCTAGGTGCAAATAAACAGTAAAAACCCAAAAACCATAATCAACAAGACGGATAAAATATAAAAATGCATAAAGACTGGACAAATGACACATGTCATCATGAAATTATAGATTTTGGAGAAATGAAACCAACTTGGTAATAATGCTAACAAGAGCAGCTGCCCGTCGCGCACGCCATCCACCCCCGGACTCGCCGCTCAGCTCCGCCTTGCCGCCGCCGGACCTCGGATCACCAGTGTCACCGGCGGCTGCGGCCGTGTCGAGCTCGAGCGACGAGTATTTCTCCCCGCCGACGTCGCCAACACCTGTACGTCGGCAGGGGAGAGGCCGGCCACCGAACAGCTTGGGACTTAGGGGCCAACCGGCCCCGAGCCGGGTCCCCGCTGCCGGTGGTTGTGTGCAGCGCATGAAATGGACTCAGTCCATGAACGAGAACGTCATGCGCGCATATTATGGGTCTACAGAGGGGGGAACTAACCTCACTGCGTACCGTGTCAGGATGCTGTCTCTGTTCCAGGACCTAGAACCAACCGTCGACGTCTCGGCGCAACGATTGTCGGATCAGGTGCGGGTCATCCAACGTAACCACAAGTTGGACGATGCTGCACTTGATAGGCTGCGCTCAGAGGTACTGAACAACCCTATCATCTCGACCCCGACACAGACCGCGGTACAAGAGCCCGCTAGGGGCGCAATCCCATCGCGAGCCATTAACGTAAGTGATGAGGGAGATGATAGGGTTGTCACGGTAAGTAGCCAGTGCAACGATCGACTGAGGAGCGCACTGGAGGATGCGCTTCGCGAGTATAGATCCACTCCAACCGAACTTAGACCCCGTTTACCACGGTTACCCATGCACAAAAAAAATAGGGCGTTGGTGTGTGCTTTGGACTCGCTGCTTAAAAACATCTTTGAAAGCAGCGAGAACCTCGTTGATACGCACTCAATCTTGTATTGCGGGGCTGTTGCGGCATGTCATTTGGCCAACATGAAGTTTCCGATTAGCGACGGAGATATTCGGCCAAAGCCTGCTGTACCAGCCTGGCAATGCAGGATCGAGAGGCGTATCGATGGGGCCAGGGTACTCATCGGCAAACTAATCTGCTTCAGGGAGGGCAATACACGTCCACGTGTGATGCGCTTTGTGAGGCGGGCGTTCTCGGGGACTGAAATCAACCCTCGAGAATACATGTCCCGAGTCACAGAGCGCATCGACTTCCTGAAGCAGAAAGTTTGTGCATGGGCAAACCGTATTCGGCGGTATAAGCGGCGAGTTGACCGGTACTCGCAGAATCGCATGTTCCAGAGCGATGAGAGGTGGGTATATAGAGCTTGGGAGCGACCTGAACAAAATGTGACGGATGGGTGCCGCCCGGATGATGTTGCCACGAGTACATTCTGGCGCAGCATTTGGTCGGTGCCCGTCTGTCACTCTGAGGGTGGCTGGATGCGTGATCTCGAGCGTGTGTGCGAAACTATACCAGAAATGGAGAAAATAGATATCAGCCCATTAGATGTAGCCAGAGCAGTCCGTCCGTTACCGAATTGGAAGTCTCCAGGACCGGACGGGCTGCATAACTTCTGGCTAAAGTGGTATAGCAGCTCACACGCGCTTCTAGCATCTCAGTTCCAGTCATCCTTAGAGTCTGGGTCGCTGCCTGAGTTCCTAACAACTGGTGTTACCCACCTGCTCCATAAAACAGGTAGTCCCGCGGAACCTAAGAATTATAGACCGATAACGTGTTTGTCGACGGTCTATAAACTTCTTACATCCATCCTGAGAGCGAAAATTAATCTGCACATTGACAGTAATTCAATTATGTCTGCCTCTCAGAATGGATGTAGGAACAGGTCCCGCGGTACTAAGGAGCTACTCCTCATAGACATGGCCATAAGCCAGCAGGTTCGTCGATCCCACAAGGATTTGTCGACATGCTGGATAGATTATAAGAAGGCCTGCGACTCTGTTCCACATACATGGCTCATGAGGGTGTTGGAGTTGTACAAAATAGATGCAACTCTGCGCACCTTCCTTGGGTCATGTATGGGGCAATGGAAGACAGTCCTTCGCTATCCAGGATGTCGACCAATCCAGGGGAGTGATGAACCTATATGGATTAAACGGGGAATATTTCAGGGCGACAGTTTGAGTCCTCTTTGGTTCTGCTTGGCCCTGAATCCTCTAAGCACATTGCTGGAGGACTCGGGGCTGGGCTATCGGTTGAGAAGAGGTGGTCAAGCCATATCTCACCTTCTTTACATGGATGACCTGAAACTCTTTGCCCCCAACAATTTGCGACTGATGGAGTTACTGAAGGTAACTGAAACTTTCAGTAGCGCGATCAGGATGGAATTTGGTGTGGACAAATGTGCAGTCATGCATGTAAAGCGAGGGGAGATTATGGAATCCGAAGGGATCCAACTTTCGGATTTCATACACCTTAGATCTCTCTCCTCGAACGAAACATACAAATATTTGGGTATGTCGGAAGCGTTAGGCATTAATGTTACTGACATGAAACAATCGCTGAAGGAGCGCTTCTTTGGCCGCCTGAAAAAGGTATTGAACAGCCTTTTGTCGGGCGGGAATAAGGTGCGCGCCTTCAACGGTTGGGTCATGCCGGTTTTGATGTACTCTTTCGGCATACTCAAATGGACTCAGACCGAACTCGACGCCCTGGATAGGAGGGTCCGTACACTGCTGACCGCAAACCGGATGCATCACCCACGTTCATCGGTGATGAGACTGTACATCCCGCGGAAGTGTGGAGGTCGAGGCTTTTTAAACGCTAAGACTCTCCACAACCGCGAGGTGTGCAGTCTAAGAGAATATTTTCTAGAAACCGACGTGGGTATGCACCGAGATGTGGTCTCAGTGGACAAGGGACTCACCCCGTTGTCCATGGCAAAAGAGAACTGGCGCAAACCTGTAGTACTTACTACTGATGACCGCAAGGAGATATGGAAAAGCAAGGAGCTTCACGGGCGCTTTTATCGGGCTCTTCATGGGCCTGATGTAGATTTCTTGGCGTCCGTGGCCTGGCTACGTTTCAGCGACCTCTTCGGGGAAACTGAAGGTTTTGTCTGTGCGATTATGGACGAAGTTATCTTGACGAATAACTACCGGAGACATATTATGAAGGATGGGACGGTTGACGTGTGTCGGGCATGCCATCGTCCGGGTGAGTCCATCAGACATATTATCTCTGGTTGTTCTCGTCTTGCTAACAGCGAGTATTTGCACAGGCATAACCAAGTGGCCAGGATTATTCACCAGCAACTTGCTTTGAAATACAAACTTGTGGATTCTGAAGTGCCGTATTACAAATATGTGCCCGACCCAGTTCTCGAAAATGACCATGTCACGTTGTACTGGGATCGGTCTATCATCACTGACAGGACTATTGTTGCAAATAAGCCTGATATAATGGTGATAGACCGATTAGCGCGCCGCACAATGATAATCGATGTCACCATCCCACATGACGAGAACCTCGTGAAAGCTGAGAAAGAGAAACAAATGAAATATCTTGATTTAGCACACGAGGTTGTCGATATGTGGAATGTGGACTCGGCTGTCATTGTGCCGATAGTCGTTACCGCCAACGGCCTGATAGCCAAAAGCCTCGACGACCACCTGTCGAAGCTGTCGTTGCACGGTTGGATCAAGGGCCTGATACAGAAGGCAATACTCCTCGATACGGCTCGCATTGTGAGGAGGTTCCTGTCTCTGGAGCCCTAACCACCGGTAGCTTGGACCCTGCTCCTGACACCGGCGGACTACTATTTTTTATAATTTTAAATGTTTTTTTTTTTTCTTTTTTATATGATTTGTAAGAAATATTTAAAATTATAATTTATATATGTATAGAAAATTAATAAACGACATAATAATAATAATAATTATTATTATTATTATTATTTATTAACTGAATTGTCATTAATAATAATAATAATAATAATTATTTTGTTTATTAAAAAATTAATAAACAAAATAACACCTCAGGAGGCTCTCGTTAGGCGGCTGGATCAAGGGCTTGATTCAGAAAGCAGTACTTCTGGACACGGCTCGCATTGTCAGGCGGTTCCTCTCTCTGGAGCCCTGACCGCCGGTAGCTTGGACCCTGTTCCCGATACCGGTGGGATACTATTTTTTATATTTTTAAATGTTTTTTTTTTATTTTTTCATTGAAATATTTAAAAATATAATTTATATGTATTTACAAATGAATAAACGAAATAATAATAATAATATCTGTGGTCCGGCTGTCAACTTGAAAGCATCAATTTTTTTCACTCAAAATTTTTTCAATAATTTTATTAATCAACAATTCAACAAAATGTATTTCAAACGTAAATCAGCAAGAAAAAAAACCCAACAATTTAACAAAAAGAAAAAAGTACCTACATCAAGAATTAATTTTGACCGACGAAATGCATGCAAGATGCAAGTTTTATCTGACTGATGACTAACTAAAATGCTGACAAGAAGCCGGGCACGTTGCCAAAAAGCACAACCAACATCTTCGGGTTCGTCGCTCAGCTCCGCCTCGCAGCCGCCGGAACCCGCGCCTGCCGTGAGTCCAGTGATTCCGGCCGCTGCAGTTGCGTCGAGCTCGAGCGACGAATACACCACTCCGCCGACGACACCACCACCTGCGCGTCGACGGGGAGGACGCCGGCCGCCGAGCGGCTTAGGACCTCGAGGCCCACCGGCCTCTGATAGGGTCCCAGCTCCCGGCGGAAGTGTGCAGCGCATGCGATGGACGCAATCCATAAATGAAAACGTCATGCGCTCATACTATGGGGCTACAGAGGGAGGAATTAACCTGACTGCGTACCGTGGTCGGATGCTCTCTCTGTTTCAGGTGCTTGAGCCAGCTGTCAACGTTTCGGCCCAGCGACTGTCGGATCAAGTGCGGGTTATCCAGCGTAACCGTATGTTGGATGACGCCGTACTTGATAGACTACGCCTTGAATCACGGAGTAACCGTGTCTCACCTGTTTCGCCACCGGCCGCGGTGCAACTGCAACCCAGTGCTCCACCGCGACCCGACCACGTTGGTGAGGATGATGATGACGCAGCTATATCCGTGAGTACTCAATGCAATGAACGATTGAGGAGCGCTTTGGAGGATGCATTCCGGGAGCACCGCTCCACACCGCCTGGGCTTAGACCTCGTCTACCTCGTTTGCCCATGCATAAGAAAAATAAGGCGCTGGTGTGTGCTCTAGATTCGCAGCTATCGAATTGTTTTGATAGCAGCAAAGACCTTGCCGATACCCACTCAATCTTATACTGCGCAGCTGCAGCGGCATGTCGTGTAGCTCACGTCAAGTTCACAAATTGTGACAGAGCTACACGACCTGCTGTACCAGCTTGGCAGTGTAGGATTGAGCGTCGTATTGGTGAGGCTAGAGCACTCATCGGCAAGCTTATCTGCTTCAGGGAGGGCAACATTCGCCCTAGGGTGATGCGTTTCGTGAGGCGGGCGTTCTCGGGGACTGATATTAGTTCCCGAGATTATCTGAACCGCGTCACAGAGCGTATTGACTTCCTGAAGCAGAAGGTCTATGCATGGGCAAATCGTATTCGTCGGTACAAGCGGCGAGTGGAGCGGTACACTCAGAATCGCACTTTCCAAAGCAACGAAAGGTGGGTTTATAGGGCTTGGGAGCGACCGGATCAAGGTGTGTCCGATAGACATCTACCGGATGATGACGCTATGAGTTCATTCTGGCGCAGCATCTGGTCGGTGCCTGTCAGGCACACCGAGGGTGATTGGACTCGAGAGGTCGAGCGCGCGTGCGACCTTATACCAGAAATGGGGGCAATTACCATCAGCCCCCAAGATGTAACTCGTGCAGTCCGTCCGTTGCCTAACTGGAAATCTCCAGGGCCGGACGGGCTGACACATTTCTGGATCAAATGGTTTCAAAGGTCGCACGCTCGCTTGGCAGCTCAGTTCCAGTCTGCCTTAGAGTCAGGGTCGCTGCCCCAGTTTCTTACGACAGGAATAACCCACCTGCTCCATAAATCAGGTAGTACTGCGGAACCTAATAATTATAGACCGATCACGTGTTTACCGACGGTCTATAAAGTTCTTACATCCATTCTGAGAGCTAAAATTAACACCCATATTGATAAAAATCGTATCATGTAAGCCTCCCAGAATGGATGTAGGAATGGGTCCCGTGGTACTAAGGAGCTGCTCCTCATCGATATTGCTATTAGCCAACAGGTTCGTCGTTCTCGAAGAGATCTGTCGACATGTTGGATAGATTACAAGAAGGCCTATGACTCGGTGCCACATACATGGCTCATGAGGGTGCTGGAGTTGTACAAAGTTGATGCAACTCTGCGCACCTTCCCGATGTCGTGTATGAGGCAGTGGAGTACAGTCCTTCACTATCCAGGATGTCGTCAGATACAGGAGAACAGCGAACCGATAAGGATCGAGCGTGGCATATTCCAGGGCGACAATCTGAGTCCACTGTGGTTTTGTCTGGCCCTCAACCCTCTCAGTACACTACTGGAGGGTTCGGGACAGGGCTATCGGTTGAGAAGAGGTGGTCAGGTCATATCACACCTCCTTTACATGGATGATCTGAAACTCTTTGCCCCCAACAACTTGCAACTGATGAAGCTACTGAAGGTAACAGAAACCTTCAGTAGTGCCATCAGAATGGAATTTGGTGTGGACAAATGTGCAGTCATGCATGTAAAGCGAGGGGAGATTATGGAATCCGTGGGAACTCAACTCTCGGATTCCATACACCTTAGATCCCTCTCCTCAACCGAAACCTACAAGTATTTGGGTATGTCGGAAGCGTTAGGCATCAATACTGCTGACGTGAAACAGTCGCTGAAGGAGCGCTTCTTTGGCCGCCTGAATAAAGTACTAAATAGTCTTTTATCAGGCGGGAACAAGGTGCGCGCCTTCAACGGTTGGGTCATGCCGGTATTGATGTACTCTTTCGGCATACTCAAATGGACTCAGACGGAACTTGACGCCCTGGATAGCAGGGTCCGCACACTGCTGACCGCAAATCGGATGCATCACCCACGATCATCGGTGATGAGGCTGTATATCCCGCGGAAATGTGGGGGTCGTGGTTTCTTAAATGCTAAGACCCTTTTTTTTTTTTTTTTTTTTTTTTTTATGTTTAATAGGTTTGCGTTTGACCACTATCTCACCTGATGGCAAGCGATGATGTGGTCGAAGATGGAGCACGCTTACCTAGAAGTAACCTATTCACTCTTGACTTAAAGACTCCCAGGTTATAGCTATCAGGAAACACAGACTCCGGTAGGGAATTCCACTCTCTAGCTGTACGCACAATGAATGTTTTCTCAAAACGCTTTGTGCGTATGGATGGGATGTCTACCATGAACCGGTGGCACTTCGCCGTACGTCTTGAGGTCCTTTGATGAAACGGGCTTGGCGGAATCAAATCATGCAATTCCGTAGCACACTCCCCAAAATGTAATCGATAGAAAACCGACAGGCCAGCAACTCGGCGTCTATGTTCAAGACTTTGGAGTTTCGACTCAACGAGTCTATCATTGCCGATGATCCTCTTGGCTCGTTTCTCAATTGACTCAAGGGCATCAAGCTGGTATTTGGCAGATCCGTCCCAAAGATGAGAGCAGTACTCCATACACGATCGGACTTGCGCTTGATAGAGTTGGAGCAGCTGTTCCGGCGTGAAGTATCGTCTCACCTTTGCGAGGATCCCCAACTTTTTGGCAGCCACTTGAGCCTTTGCCTCTAAGAAGGGACCAAAATTGAGGGTAGATGTTAAAGTAACACCAAGAAGATCAAGTTGATCGGTTATCGGCACGGTCACACCTCGGAAAGTTGGAGCCGGGTAAAATTGGCTCCTTTTAGCAGAAAAAAGACACGCCTGGGTTTTAGAAGCATTGAACTTAACCAGATTGGCATCGCCCCATTCTGAGACAGCCTGCAAGGACAAGTTCAAGCGCCCAACCATAGCCTCGCGGAGAGACCGGACTTGAGACCCACTAACTCGTGCGTCAGGCACGTATCTCTCGGCAACAGTGCTGTCGTCTGCATACCCAAAGGTACCGGGTTTTAGCAGATCGTTAATATGCAGCAAAAACAATGTTGCCGAGAGCACCGACCCCTGAGGAACACCGGCATTAATAGCCAGCAGTCCGGACGAGCAGCCATCTATCACTACTTGGATAGACCGATCCCTCAGGAAATCTGCAATCCAATCACACAAACCAGCGGGCAGACCGAAGGAAGGAAGCTTGCCAATTAGGCTGTCGTGCCAGACCCGGTCGAAGGCCTTCGAGATATCAAGGGAGACCGCAAGGGCTTCCCCTTGTTTGTCGATGGCCTCACTCCAGATGTGAATGGCATACGCTAGAAGATCTCCCGTTGACCGATTTCTACGGAAGCCATATTGTCGGTCACTTAGGATATCGTTAGCTTCTAGGTATGCCAGGAGCTTACCATTCAGTATACGTTCCATACTCTTACAGAGTACGGATGTTACCGAGATGGGCCTATAATTTGCTGGGTCAGCTCGACTACCCTTCTTGGGTACGGGCTGCACGTTAGCTTGCTTCCAAGCCATCGGCACTTTTCCAGTCTCCAACGAAAGGCGATATAGGCGCGTCAAGATCGGAGACAACTCAGGCGCACAAGTCCTCAATACAATTGCCGGTATCCCGTCGGGGCCACTAGCCTTGTTCACGTCCAGGTTACGCAGTACCCTTCGGACATCCTTCTGATGAATGCGAATGTCTGACATAATCGACTCGCATCCACCAAGAGTACCAGGGGGCCTCGCGCCACCAGGATCTAGACGCGAAGATTCCGCAAACAGAGAGGCAAACAAGCTTGCTTTCTCCTCAGCGGAGTGGGCCAGTGACCCGTCGGGTTTCAGCAGTGGAGGTAGTGAGGGGCGGCAGAAGTTCGATTCAACCGACTTAGCCAGGGACCAAAACGCCTTACTACCAGCTGGGTAAGAAGCTAGTTTGTTCCCAATTCGGCTAATGTGGTCAAACCGAGCCCTACGCAACACCTTCTTGCAGGACTTGGCAGCCCTGTTGAAGGCTCTCTTCTTCTGACTCACATCATTTGCTTTACGCGACCGAGCGTCGACCCATGCCAGGTAGGCCGCATGTTTAAGCGCATCAGCGCGATTGCACTCGGCACCAAACCATGGACGAGCCTCGCCAGACATTGTTACGTCAGAGAATGGGATGTAGTACTCCATTCCCCTCCGCAACACATCCGTCACGGCGTCCGCGCACGACGAAACATCAGTCGAAGAAAAGCAAGTGGGCCGCCAAGGATAACATGCGAAGAAAGATCGCATGCCATCCCAATCTGCTGACCTGTATCGCCAAACCCGCCTGGTGCCTCTAGGGCTAGGATCGGGCGGGGAGTAGACGGATACAGATTTCACCAGACAGTGGTCGGAAGTACCTAATGGTGAAGAAATCGACACTGAGTAACGGTCTGGATCTGTTGTCAGCAGAAGGTCCAAGCAATTGGCTGTGTGCGAATCAACATCCGGCACCCTCGTTGCCCCCTGGACCAGCTGGGTAAGATTTAGCGCCAGCGCTAGCTTATACGTCTCTTGTCCAGCATGGTCTGTGTACTGGTATGGGAAGAGCCACTCCTGATGGTGGGCGTTGAAGTCCCCCAGTAACACCAATTGGGCAGAAGGGTACCGTTGCTGAGCCACATCCGCCGCTTTACTCAGGTGTTGTGTGAGCCTAGTTGTCTCCAAATCACCGCTGTGCGAACGGTAGACACAGGCGTAGACAATTTTATCTAGGCCTGTGTCCACTAGGACCCAAAGAGTTGAGAACCTGGAGTCCTCAAGGTTACGGAGACGCCGATAGCAGATGTCGTCCCGGGCGTACATGCATATACCAGCTCGTGGCTTAAAATTGTGCTCCAGGGTAAACCCTGGGTAAGATAGGTACGCCACGTCAGACGGACATCCGATCTGCGTCTCCGAAAGGAATAAGAGAGCTGGCTTCTCAGTCTCTAGGTGGTGGTGGACTGCGGCGAGATTTGAGTGCAGACCTCGAATGTTAGAAAGGTGCACTTTGTGTGAGAGGGAGTGCTGCCGCTGTACAGCTTTTTTCTTTTTAGTTCCTTTTAGCATATTTGTGAAGAGTGAAGGAAGGAGAGGAGAAGGAAGTGAAATGAGGTTCCATGCTGGCTACCTTCAGGCACGCACTGACAGGACGATATCATTGGGGGACTAGTCTGGAGACTGCGGGGACGCCCGAGCCCCCCCGGGAATGTCCATCGGGCCCTCTCGTCTGGTCGCCAACCAGCACGATGGTGCATTCCGGGATTTTTCGTCAGTTGGCGGGGCAGCCTTTCATGTGTGGCTAGTACACTACTTGGGCCCCCAACTAACTGCGGTCGGCCAGCGGCGCACCGTGCCTCGGATCCCGCTACCCTCCGCGACTAGTCTCCCGATACATCCATATCAGCGCGAGCCCGGTTGGTCTGCCTGCAATGGAACAACTATTTCGACCCAACTCCTCTGGATTGGCTACACTGAGCATCATACCGGAACACGGCTAGGCCGCTTGGCGGTACGTCTTTGCCCAGTGGGTGGTCACAAGCCATCGGTCGAAACCTACCACCAGTTAGTGTCACCTGATTAGCACCACCCGGGGACCACGTGTAGGGACTCAATGGGTATACTCCTACGGACGCGGGTGACTCGGCCCCCAAAGACGACCCTACACAACCGCGAGGTATGCAGCCTTAGGGAATATTTCCTAGAAACCGACGTGGGTATGCATCGGGATGTGGTCGCTGTGGACAAGGGCCTCACCCCGCTCTCCTTGGCAAACGAGAACTGGCGCAAACTTAAAGTACTGGATACTAATGACCGCAGGGAAGTATGGCAGAGCAAGGAGCTTCACGGACGCTTTTACCGGGTCCTACATGGACCCGATGTAGATTTCTTAGCGTCCGTATCCTGGCTGCGCTTTGGTGACCTATTCGGGGAAACCGAAGGTTTTGTCTGTGCGATTATGGACGAAGTTATGATGACGAATAACTACCGGAAATATATTGTGAAGGACGGTACGGTTGACATCTGTCGGGCATGCCACCGGCCCGGGGAATCAATCCGACACATTATTTCTGGTTGTTCTCGTCTAGCTAACGGAGACTATTTGCACAGACACAACCTTGTAGCCAGGATTATCCACCAGCAACTTGCTCTTAAATACAATCTTGTGGAATCTGAAGTACCGTACTATAGGTATGAGCCCGACCCAGTTCTCGAAAATAGCAATATCACGTTGTATTGGGATCGATCTATCATCACTGATAGGACTATTGTTGCCAATAAGCCTGACATAGTGGTGATAGATCGACAAGAGCGTCGCACAATGATTGTTGATATAGCTGTCCCTCATGACGAGAACCTCGTGAAGGCTGAGAAAGATAAAAAAACAAAGTATCTTGATCTGGCTCGCGAGATTGTCGACATGTGGGAGGTGGATACAGCAGTCATTGTGCCGATAGTCGTGACGGCCAATGGCTTAATAGCCAAGAGCCTCGACCAACATCTCAGGAGGCTCTCGTTGGGCAGTTGGATCAAGGGCTTGATCCAGAAAGCAGTACTCCTGGACACGGCGCGTATTGTTAGGAGATTCCTTTCTCAGGAGCCCTGACCACCGGTAGCTTGGACCCTATTCCCGATACCGGTGGGCAACTACTTTTTATATTTTTAAATGTTTTTGTATTTATTTATGTTTTTCTAAGTACCTAAATATTTAAAAAATTAAAATTGTATGTACATAAAATTGAATAAATATAATAATAATATTTATTTACTCAAAAACAGTAGGTAGTTATGTTCCAAACCTAACGCTGTGGTAGCGCCTTAATGTCTAGACGTTGATCTAGCACTTTTGCTATCAGTCGTACGTGACGGTATGCGCGGGGCCACCTGGAAGCGTGCGACCACCAGCTTCTAGATAAGTTTAGAATGGTAAGGCAATAGAAATTAAGATAGGCTAAGTAGTCTTACATGAACTTCTGTAAGCTCGGGACGTAATCGTTTAAATAAAATCTTATATCGATTGCAACTCAAAAACTCAGTTTCATTTCGCATTCGCTCCCAAAATCTAACTGGCGCAGCCGGTAGGATTGCCGCAGATTGTTTCCGCCGCGAAAAGTCAAGTGTGAAAAACTGTAAAAAGCATTAAAAAACGTGGACTGTGCTTCGCGAGTGGTTACTGACTATATATAGTGTCGTCGTGCTTAAAATCAGTGAGGCGTTCTATATTGGGCAATCTTCGAACCAAATAAATAAGTTTAGATAACGCGTATAAAATAAATTACGTGGGTGAGCAGAGATGGCGATAATATATCAGACGGTTGGCATGTGAGTAACCTTCTACATCCTTCCTACCTTATTCCCTATACTATTTTTGTGATAGAAGTAATTAGTAATTTAAATAAGTAATCTATTGACTTAGTTTTTAAAGAGTAACATTAATGTTTCTATGTGTATCTTTTTATTCTATTGTGTGATTTTACATATAAATTGTGGTTTATCTTTTGTTTTTACAATTTTATTGCATCGTAAGTTTTGATTTTATTTAAAATGGATCAAGGTCAAATTCCTTTAACCGCGACGGCCGGGGCAGCCGCTTCAGTTCATTCTGAAACGCAGTTTTCGACGAAATCACCAGACTGCTTGATACCTCAAGATGTTATAAGATTAATTCCCGAATTTAATGGTGAAACTAACATACTTAGTTTATTTTTACGGAAGTGCGAATACGTTATCAGAAAATATCAAGGGACCCCAGATCGAAATGAATTTTTAATGCAGAATATTACGAGTAAATTAAAGGGTAAAGCAGCGGCTCTATTAAGTGAAAGAGGTGACCTTGAAACTTATTCTGAATTAAAATCTTTATTGATCCAACATTTTGGTGATCCCAGAAGTGAGGAATGCGTGGCAATTGAACTCGAAACCCTAAAAATTAAATCAAATGAGTCATATTTAGAATTTTGCAGCCGTATACAAGACATTCGTGCTATATTAATATCTAAAGTTAATCAAAATAGCTCCGCTGCGTTAAGAGAATCTAAGCAAGTGATTTATAATAATACTTCACTTAACGTCTTTATGTACAATTTACCAGAACATATGGTACGGATTGTTCGAATTAAAAATCCTAGTACTCTGGAAGAAGCCTTAAAAATTGTCCTCGAAGAAGTTAACTTTCAGGAACAATATAATTTACGCAGCAAAATGCTGCAACATCGGCCGCAAGGTCATCAGATATTATCATCACGCGACAAAGGGATTATTTTTAATTCAAATGATCTGAAACCTACAATTACAGCACCTCAATTGCAACATAATGGTTACAGGCCTAGTGCAAATCAAACTCAATTTAAATTCGGTATACCTAATCAAGTTTTTGCGCATCCGATTATGCCTAATCAGCAAATAGGTTTCCGACCGCAATTGCCGCAATTTGGAAATAAACCACCAGTTAACTTTTATAATAAACAACCTCAATTATTCGGTTATAGACCCCAAACAGGACAATTTGGCTATAGACCCCCTCAACCTTCGGGCTACCGTCACCCCAACAATGTATCGAACGACCGTGATGTGACAATGAGAACTGCTCCAGCACCTGCTAAGCAGCCACAAGGTTTTCCTGTAAATGAGCTTTATATTGGTGATGAACAGTACTATTACGACCCAACTTACAATGATTACGGCACATGTTTCATGATACCCTGTAATTATGACTATACACATATGTACATTAATGACGCTTGCGTGGATCAGAACATAAATGCTGAAATTCCGAAAACTGCTGAAAAGGTTGATGATTCGCATTCAACTGAAAATAAAGGTAGTTCGAAAGACGTCCCAAATTTTCAAATAAATTTGATTCATGTCCGCCCGAAATGATAGAACTTAATTTTGACGCTAATCTTAAACATCCTTATATATACATTCCTGATATAGACGGTAAATTTATGTTAGATACAGGAAGCACTAGATCTTTCATAAGCCCTAGAAAAGTTGATGAATATTTCCCTCAATTAAAATTCTATGAACCATTCACAGTTACAAGTACACATGCTACTAGCGAACATAGTGAAGTAGCTAACATTCCCCTTTTTTCAATTTTTAATGTAAACGGTTATCATAAGTTTTATATTTATGATGTGGACAATAGATATGACGGGTTGATTGGAATGGACCTTATGTCTCAACTTAGTGCTAATATATGTTTCAAGGACAGGACTCTAAAGATAAACGACGTCAATATTCCTATAAATTATAATACTGACCTTGAACTTAAACTTGAACCGCGCACCGAACATCGAGTGAGGCTGCCCGTAAATCAGAAAGACGGCTTTGCCATATTAGATTACACACAGTTTCATGAAAGTGTTCGAATGCCAGCTGCAATTGTCAAGTGTGAAAATTATTTAGCTTCAACTGTAATTCAGAACGCAACTGAATTTGAAATAAAGTTAACTATAACTTCTCCTTTCAAGGTTACCCACTTCTCTGAAGAATGTATAATAAATAACACAACTGGTTTAACTGACGTTGACATTGACTCGTTACGTACAGAGAACTTACAGAAATTGAGACTTGACCATCTTAACGAAGAAGAAAGTGACCTGATTAATAAATTATGCCACGAGTACAAGGACATATTTTACTGCGAAGATTTGCCCTTGACTTTTACAAATCAAGTTAAACATCACATACGGACTACTAATGAAGATCCAATTTATATTAAACCTTACAGGCAAGCGCCAGCACAGGCTGAAGAAATCAAACGACAGGTCGAAAAACTTCTCAGGGATAATGTGATCCGAGAATCACATTCACCCTGGAGTGCACCTGTTCATTTGGTACCAAAAAAGGCAGATGCTTCCGGTCAGGTGAAATATAGAATGGTTATAGACTATCGCCGACTGAATGATATAACGATTGATGATAGGTACCCACTTCCCAATATATGCGACTTATTTGACAAACTTGGCAAAAGCAATTACTTCACCACATTAGATTTAGCGTCCGGTTATCATCAAATTGAAATTTCTGACAGTGAAAAGACAGCTTTTTCTACGCAAAATGGACATTACGAATTCCTCCGTATGCCATTTGGCCTCAAAACGGCTCCGGCAACTTTTCAAAGGACACTCGACAATGTTTTAAGAGGTCTACAGGGTATACATTGCCTGGTTTATTTAGACGATATTCTTATATATTCAAATGGCATAGTAGAGCATATTCAAAAATTACGTTCTGTCTTCGATAGACTGCGTCAAACTAACCTTAAGGTTCAGTTAGACAAATCTGAATTTTTACGCAGGGAAGTGCAGTACTTGGGACACACGTTGACAAAAAACGGACTACGACCGAACAACGACAAAATACAAGCAGTTCTTAAATACCCCTTACCACGAACACAGACCGAAATCAAGCGATTCTTAGGTTTTGTGGGTTATTACAGACGGTTTATTAAAGATTTCTCCAAAATTACACAACCACTGACGGCTTGTTTAAAAAAGGGTAAGAGAGTAGTAATAGATCAAAAGTTTACTGAGGCCTTTGAAAAATGTAAGGAGCTCCTGATTAACGCACCAATATTGCAATATCCGGACATGAATAAATCGTTTGTATTAACGACCGACGCCTCTGAAGTCGCAATTGGCGCGGTTTTGTCACAAGGCCCTATAGGTAGTGACAAACCGATCGCATATGCCAGCCGGACCTTGACAGATACAGAAAAAAGGTACAGTACGATTGAACGCGAGTTATTGTCAATTGTGTGGGCCGTAAAACACTTCAGACCCTATTTGTACGGACATAAATTCGACATTTATACCGATCATAGACCACTAGTCTGGTTGTATCAACTTAAAGAACCCAATAGCAAGCTGACTCGTTGGCGATTGCGGTTACAAGAATACGATTTTAATGTCATATATAAAAATGGTAAACAAAACGTCACCGCAGACGCGCTATCTCGAATTCAACTTAATGCACTAGGTGAAGCCAACGATCCCGATGACATTTCAATGATTGTTAATATAGACGAAAAAGAAAGGAGAATTCAAAATTATTTAGAAGACGTGACCAGACTAAATTCTGACGACTCCAGAACAATTTCTATTTCCGACTCTGAAAGAACCGCGACAGCTAGCCCAATTACTATTAATCTAGACACTGATACTGACTCGGAACAATCACCCAATAATTATCCTGTACCATCTGAATCTTCTACCATACAAACAGTTCATTCAGCCAAAGATCTCGAATGCCATGGAATACCGATACTAAATGAAGCAATAGATACCAAGCCTAACCAAATACTAGTTTTTGGCTGGTTCCGTAATGAGCTCCAAGTAAAAAACTTGTCGAGGGACAAACAAAAAGTGTTAGAAGTATTTTTGCCTCTTCACAGTCACGAACACACCCTTTCAGGAAATATTTATCGATCTGTTTAGTATAGAATCAAAATACTATTTAACATTAATCGATGCTTTTAGCAAATTAGGGCAAGCCATAGAAATTGCATCTCGCTCTACACCTGAAGTGGTTAGAGCATTAATGAAATACTTCTCTTTTTACGGCATACCGCAGAAAATAAGTTCCGATCCGGGAACAGAATTTAATAATGAATTATTAAAAGAACTGACGGACTTGCACAAAATTAAACTACACATAGGTACACCCAATAATCCGAATTCTATGGGATTGATAGAGCGTTTTCACTCTACAATAATAGAAATATACCGATTAGCAAAATATGAAAAGAAATTTACTGACGCGGCATCAGTTATGACCTATGCTGTTATGGCTTACAATAACACTATCCATAGTACCACTGATTTAACGCCGTTCGAAGCTGCGTTTGGTCATACTGAATTAAACTCCACCTTTAACTACGAATTTGATAAAGCATACAATCAGCAACTAATTAGGGATCATAAGAAAAGAACACAGGCAATTTATAAATATATATCCGAAAAAGTAAATAATCACAAGACAAAAATTATAGCCAAGCGGGGAGGCGAATCAGGACCAACCTTAGAAATAGGACAACCGGTCTTCGCTAAAGCCGTAAATAAAAGACAAGCTAAAGATAAACCTAGGTTTCAAAAAGTCATGGTTACAGGTCAGATAGAACGTAACATTGTACCGATTAAAGCTAAAAATAGAGATACTAAAGTTCCCGTTAAAAACATAAAACGTCCTCCGCAGGTGGTGTTTGATCCTGGTGGTATGGACAACGACCACTTGGACTCTCCCAAGCCAGGCCCTTCAAGCAGTAAAGATTAACCAAAATCCTGGTATTCTCCCGGTGAAGTTGGGTACAGCGTTTATACAATATGATAAATGGTCCATTATTAAAATAATCAACCTTCAAGGCATAAGTACTGATCTTTCTTTTAATATTCAAAAATACTCAGAATTTAACCAAATGTTACACCCGAACAAATCGTATGAGTTCATGAGTCTTAAAACGCAGGTGGAGTATATTCGAAATGAGACTGTAGAAAAATTACAGCAGTTAATTCCATTTAAAAGATTTAGACGTGGTATTGTAAACCCTCTAGGGTCTATCATCAAAATTATAACAGGTAATCTTGACCACGAAGATGCAGTTAGATATGACAACTTAATTAATAATATTCAGACTCAAGAACAAGCGATATCTAATAAATTTACCGTGATATCTAAAATGTTGGATCACTTTCTGAACTCTACTGAATTATTGAATGAAAATACAAAAAAAATAAACGAACGCATTGAATTAATTGAAAGCCTTGTAGCTAATCTCACTACAAAAGATAATCACTCAATTTATATGACCTATGTATTTAGATTACTTAATCAGTTTATTGTAAACTTTAGGACACTCTATTTAAAACTTAGTGAACTTGAAACGGCAATTGGATTCAGCAAATCATCTGTTTTACATAAGGCCGTAGTTAATCCCAATGAAATGTTGAATGTGTTAAAATATATAAGCAAATATGATAATTTGATGTACCCTGTAAATGAACAAAATTTAATTAATATAGAAGAATCATTGTCTGTAAAAGCTTATCTTAAAAATGAAGAAATAACATTTGTTATCGAAGTTCCACTAATTTATAATGCTACTTATAGTTACTACAAACTGTATTCCCTTCCTATGTCTGACGATTCCTTAAACCTTACTTTTGTTGTTATCCCTGAATTTCCATATCTACTAGTAGAAGGGTCAAAGTATCGTCCAATTGAACAACCATGCCGAGAGATAACAGCTAAAGAATACCTCTGCTCTGAAGACAAACTAGTCCAGTATATGGAAGAAACATGTATCGAACAGCTAATGGAATACCACCATAATCCGTCACGCTGTTTCCCACGTAAGATACAATCTGAGTTCCTAAAACTTCAAAGAATTAGTCCCAATAGTTGGATAGTGTATTCAAAACACAACCAAGTCATATCGCAGACTTGTCACAATGATGAAACGAAGGAACGCATACGAGGAACATACCTAATAACTATAGAAGAGCAATGTGATGTCTTTATAGATAACATCCACATTCATGGACGACGCCCTTACTCACTACAAGCGGATTATATGCCTGTTCCCCTATTAAACTTACCTGACTTACGAGAACTAACTCTTGACGCAGCAAAGATCGAACCTCTAAACCTAAAGGGGGTTAATTTGGATGACATACGCCAATTAAATTATATCATGAAGAATAGTGCTAATAACGTAAAAAGTGAAATCAAAAGTGATAGTGTTAGTGCCGCTCTTTATGTATTGTACGCGGTCGTCATTTTATTGTCAGTAGCTATAATTATCTATAAGTATTTAGATGTTATAAAAAAAATGTGTAAAAAGCAGGATCATCGTCCGACAGGTATAGAAGACGATCCCGCTCAACCGGAGGAAGGTAGAGTTAATCAAAGACCTATACTATTAGTGTAATTGACTCTATTATTTTCGGGTTACGATTATTATGATCATTTTAATATTTTACAGTATAATTATGCCAAGTTCTCGGAAAATCCCTGTTTTTCCGATAACTTCGGTCCAAGAGGGGAGGAGTTATGTTCCAAACCTAACGCTGTGGTAGCGCCTTAATGTCTAGACGTTGATCTAGCACTTTTGCTATCAGTCGTACGTGACTGTATGCGCGGGGCCACCTGGAAGCGTGCGACCATCAGCTTCTAGATAAGTTTAGAATGGTAAGGCAATAGAAATTAAGATAGGCTAAGTAGTCTTACATGAACTTCTGTAAGCTCGGGACGTAATCGTTTAAATAAAATCTTATATCGATTGCAACTCAAAAACTCAGTTTCATTTCGCATTCGCTCCCAAAATCTAACTAGGTAGATACAGTAAATTCTTACAATGATTAGGCTTACAGTTTAATTATAATAAGAGAATGAGCATCCGCAGCTGAACTAGGCGTGAGCCTGTATCTCAGCTAACAGCGCCGTTTCCCCTCAGAAAAAATACACTAGGTAACCTAAATTAGCAAGAAGCAAGAGTTTAGGACCATTACAAATCAAAGAGAATTATAAGAAATTAAGGTAAACTAAACTTAAATTACTAACAATTTTTTTTTTTTTTTTGTGTGTGTGTGAGGATGAGAGGATGTGTGTGAGTGTGTGTGTGGGGGTGTCTGTGTGTGTAAGTGTAAGAGTATACATATGTCTACATGATAAATGCACAGGAGTAGAGTGAATATACATATATGTAGATATACAAACAAAAATATTAACTGACTATTTGAATAAATTTTTCAGTGTCTTCGTATGATAGTTTCATTAAAAATTCATATACCTTCTTTTTACAATCGAATTTGTTAAGAGAAAAAATATTTATGGATTTATTAATTTTATTATACACATGTGGTGCTAGAAAGACGAAGAATCTCTTTATGAAAGACGTTTTAGGTTTATGGATGCGGACCATAACGTCATGTTTTCTGCGTTTCTTTGTGAGATCAGTATCATATATAAGTTCACCATGTTGTTTTAGTACAATGTTGAGTAAGAACAATTGTCTCACTGTAAGGACTTCGCATGAGTTGTACAAAATTTTTGTGGGAAAACGAATTGGACGGAAAGTGTAAACTTTTAGAATTGCACGCTGAGCTATCTCAATGCCTTTTAGAGTAGTTTTGGTAGCTCCTCCCCATACAATTATGCCGTAATTAATAATGGATTGACAAAGAGAGAAATAAACTTGTTTTAATAATTTGAGATCAGCAACATGTCGCAAAGTTTTAAAGATATAAATTAGTTTTCTTACTCGTCCCGACAAAGCCTTAATATGTGCCTTATAAGATAGATTATGGTCTATAATTAATCCTAAATATTTCACATTGTTGACACGTTCTAGAGGTACACAATTACAGTTATCTATTCCAGGACAATTGTGAGGAATAAGGCAATGTATTGTAGTAAGCAGTTTAGGTGGATTTTGTATGCTGAAAGTCAAGTATTTAGTTTTATCACTGTTCAGTGTAAGTAAATTATTTTGTAGCCATACCTTTACGAGATCAAGTCCACATTGTGCAACGTTAAATACCTCATCCCAATTGTCGGCGTTGAATATAAGAGCAGTGTCATCTGCGTAAGAGATTATTTCGCCTTGGGGTATAGATAGGTTCGTGAGGTCGTTTATATAAACGAGAAAGAGGGTAGGTCCCAAAATGCTGCCCTGGGGAACTCCGTATGTAATAGGAAGATAAGAGCTAGTGCAGTTTCCTATTCTTACACACTGGTATCTTTCCGATAGATAGCTCTCAAAAAGTTTAAGTTGATTGCCTCTTATACCGAAATTCTCGAGTTTTCGCAAAAGGATGGGGACCGAGATCGTGTCAAATGCTTTGGCCAGATCCAAAAAGATGGCAAGACATTTCTTCCCAGAATCTAAATTTGTAGCTATACAATTGTTTAATTTAAAGATGGCATCATCTGTGCTTCTATGCCTCCGAAAGCCAAACTGTGTACAAGAGAGTAGGCCTTCGCCCTCCAAGTAGCTAACAAGTCTCTTGTTTAGTAGTTTTTCAAAAACCTTTGACAAGGAGGGTAGGATCGATATCGGCCTGTAGTTATTAACACGATCACGGTCACCTCCCTTATGTATAGGGTGAACCTCAGACAGTTTGAGATTCTTCGGGAATACACCATATTCTAAGCACCTGTTGAAAATAAACGTGAGAGGAGGAACTAAAAACTCGATATTACTTTTTATTAGATTCGATGAGATATTGTCACAACCTGTGGCGCAGTTTGATTTTAATGAAAGAATTGTACGAGTCACTTCTTCTTCCGTCGTTTCTTCACATACAAATGATCGCGAATGGGAGTAGCATGAAAACATTGAGGACCAATTATTAGATGTTGACGGAGAAGGGTTAAGAGGATACTTTTCTGCCAACGATTGACCTACTTTTACAAAGTGCTCATTAATAATATCAAGTGCGGTATTATTGGAGTCACTCAGTTTTAACAATTCCTCTGGATAGTCAATGTTTGTGACACAACTCGTAATTGATTTTATAGTCTTCCAGAGTTTCTTGGGATTATTCTTCGCAGTATCTAATTGAGTTTTCTCATATGCTCGTTTTACTTTCTTTAAGATTTTGGTGCAGAAATTGCGGTATCTAATATATGATGTTTTTAAAATGATATTATCCGGAGCCGTCCTATGCTTTTTGTGAAGAAAGTCCCTGTTTTTCATACATCTGAGAAGGCCAGGCGTAATCCATGGTTGAGTATTTTTTTGCGCTTCGACACAGTGAAATGTTTTGTGTTGTTATTTATGGCTGATTGGATATTAGTGATAAGGTAATTTGTGGAAAAATTGGGGTCTTTTGATTCGAATATCCCCCATATTCGAATCAAAAGACCCCAATTTTTCATGTCTATATTGTTAATGTCTTTGTTCAAGTTTTCAGTGTCAATTCTAGTTATAGTTGATTTAGTAGTTTGCCTAGGGTGTTTAGAGATGCGCTGTGGACTTAATTTGGTCAAGACAGGGAAATGATCTGTTAAGGTTGATTGTGGCACAATAGTCATAGCCGTAAACTGGGTCTTAAGGAACACGTGGTCCAGGCATGAGGAGCTGATTGCACGGGTTATTTCAGTGTGTGCAGGTAAGAGACCATGAGAAGCGGCGATGGTTAAATATCTTTCACCCGATAGATCCAGCCTGGAGGAGTTAATGGGAATATTAATATCTCCAATTAACACTAAGTTTTTGAAGGAATTTAGTTTGGATATTATATTGTCTAAGGAGTATAGAAAGTTATCAATGTTTCTTATAGAAGGAGATCGGTATATAGATATGATTGCAGTATGTTTGTCGAGAGTTGTAACTAAGCAGTTGCCGTCTGTGAATTCTGGTTCCTCAACATTTACATTCAGCGAGTTACTTATATATATTACCACGCCATCATTTTGTCTAGGGTGGGTTTTAGTGGCATATGAGCGATAGCCGTCGAGCTGTGGAACGACAGAAGCACCCAAAAGCCAACATTCGGTAAGTACCAGAACATCACATTCTATGTTCAATCTCCCTAACAAAGTTTCAAAGCCAGCTATATTGCAATTGATACTGCGTATGTTTTGTGTTAATATTATAAGACCACTGGATGGTACCTGAGTTATGTGTTGCTGACATTCTTCTAAGTCACATGTGAGGGATTTAGATACAGAGACTTCATCTATATCATTTGTTATATGATTTAAGTTATCGAATTATAAAAGTTAATGAAAGTATTTCACCACGTTTAATTAGAAAGTAAAAAGTTTTCAAACGAGTTGGTCCGGTATTTATCTGTCCATTTAGAATTGGTATACGTTTAGGTATATGTAATACAAGTGATATGTGACAAGGATTATCTAAAAAATGATAAGCATCGGGCCTGAGCTTATTTAACTGCCATTTTAAGGATGATATAAAGTGTAATAACCATGAAATATTTTAATAATGTGGATGTAGAAGACTTACAAAGATTAATATTAATTTATCAGTGCAAATAATAATATAAATTGTGTATATGTGACATGTATGGTTTGAAAATATATTTATGTAGGAATTGTGTATAGTAAGAAGATGTATATTTGAGTCAGTTGTTAATTCAAAAAAGAAGTGTATATTTGTAGAGAGTGAATGTGTAATGTACTGTAGTATGTGATTTGTATGGTAATAACATAATGAGAAGTTGTTATCTGAAGGCATTAGTAAATGTCTTTTAATTATAAAGTGATAGAGTGTGGGATAAAGGTTTACATAATGTTCATTTTTTGAGTTATAGTCATACATACTTAAGTTTAAACAAAGCATTAGTTGAGACGTACTTAAAGTGAGCTGTTTACATTTTCCAATAGAGACAACATAATATAGTCATACTGTTATGGTTTTCTTTAGGTTCTCTAGGTCATTAAGGTCTTTTATTCGAGAATAGGAAGCTCCTTCATGCTGCTTAAGGTACACAAACCCATTTGATGTCCAGCAGAAATTAAAGCCATGACTTGTTTGGAATTGCCTCGCCATATAAAATAGTTTCCGGGTTTTGCTGGTTAATGTCTCGGATACATATAGCGGTTTTAGTTGAGATTGCTGGTTAAGATGGGTAGTATTCAGTTTGTTTCCTTTTTGCTTAGTTTTATTAAAGTTTTTAACCGCCTTAAGAACCTTCTCCTTCATAAATACGGTGGTAAAGTCTACCACGACAGGGTTTGAGGGGTCCTGAGACTTGGTTCTATAGATGTCTTTAATTGAGTTAGCATCCATTACCACGTTGAGAGTTTTACCTAATTTTATAACTTCGGTTTGGAGGGATTCTTTCGTCTCGCCGGAATGTTTGGGTAGATTTCGAATTTCTATCCCTGCACTACGCGTTTTTCTCTCCAAGTTTTCCAGCTTTTCTTCCAACTCTTTTATTTTTGACTTGTCGGCCTTGCATTCATTTTCTAAAGACGATATTTTTAATATAAACTCATCATATTTATCAGACATGAAGTCAATCAATACTCGCCTTTAACTCATTAAATCTCTTATCCTGCTCTACGGAGAAGGAGAAAAACATTTCTTTTATGGTTATTAGTAAGTCCGTACCTTCGTCATTGTATTTTCTTTTTTTCCTCTCAGTAATGTTAGCTAGAGTGTGAAGATCAGGCTCAGATTCGTAATGCTGTAATGGTGACTTCATTTTGTCTGCAATGACTTCAACTGACTTAACACCCGCTAACTCCGGTGCCGGCGTAACCGCTTTCAACGGCGGGGCGGGGGAGGGGGGAGGAGGCGTACGTCGTACTGACATTATTCAAAAGTTTGCAGTCTAAGGCAAGATACCAGGGCAGCAGAATAGATTAGATGGTGTGGGCAAGCGCTGACAACTTGACAGGTCAACTTAGCTGGTCGGTTATCGATGAATCTCAACAATCTCTCGTTCCGTCCAGTGTAAGGTGATCCCAAGCGCGTAGACAATGATTGCATTACCTAATTTATTTTGAATTTTTGTACAATTCGGTAATTTTTCTTTGACGTTCGCCGACACTACGGTTGTGTGAGTAGCGTGCGCGCTGCGGCGCGAGCGTTGTAACACACACACAAACTACGTCAAAGAGACACCGCCTAGATGTAGTACCTACTATCCTGTGGCCCCTGGTAAGGCAAACGTTCTAAAGGTTCGTATACACTAAACGAAAGATAGAAATAAGTACTGGATATGTACTCGTGGATGTTCAATTAATTTTGATAACAATAAACACATACTTGATTAATTATCATTAGCCTTTTAATGTCCCCTGCTGGGGCACAGGCATCCTCTCTGTGAGAGGGTATGGGCCGTAATCCACAACGCAGACCCAATGCGGGTTGGTGGATGTCACATGTCATTGAATTTTTAGTTCTAGGATAATATGCCGGTTTCCTCACCATGTTTTCCTTCACCGTTTTGCGTTTTCGTACTTTACTCATTAATCATTAAGTTACAGCAGATTTTATGTAATCTGTGCATTAAACTGACAAATATGCATTTAACATTTTAAAAATAAACGGAAATTTAAAACATAAACCATTTTTTAAAATGAAACTGAAAATATTTGTTTCTTATACACGTGATGAAAACATTCGTTTTATGACCATATTAAAAATATCGTTTAGTGAAAATACTCAGATGATTTGACCCATTAACGAACCTA
Source organism: Polia nebulosa (assembly GCA_951329385.1). Lineage (NCBI taxonomy): Eukaryota > Metazoa > Arthropoda > Insecta > Lepidoptera > Noctuidae > Polia > Polia nebulosa. The sequence goes on from OX589604.1 coordinate 32,467,771, forward strand.
CAACAATGGTTTTGTCCGTGTGTAGTGGCTATCTCTCTCTCTCTTCTTTTTTTTTTTTGTTGCGGTTTTGGGGTACCGTTGTGATATAAGTCAAAATTGTTATCAATTCTTCTTACTGACTCTGTTGCCTTAGTATTTAAAGTTAAATTATTCAACATTTGAGATACAGTTAATTGATAGTTGAGTGAATGAATGGAGTTCAAAATCACTGTTTGTTTCTTTTATTTTACGAAGTTTAAGTTTAGTATTATTCAGTATAATATTGGAGATTATTTAAATTAATTTGTTGTTATACAGAACCATCCTATTCAAACTGCTCGCACACATGAATCTAATACCGATGTGTACTATGTGACACAATTTAAGGTTCCTTCCTTTACGATTTTTATGACCTTTTTAAATTCCTCTTCCAGTACCTGACATCCTAGTATTTTTGTCGATTTCCTTTGAAATTATCTTGATTTAAAGTGTTTTCCGACAATGTGCATTGGATCCGCTTGGTAGATTACGGCTCACTCCCTCATATCATTAAAAAAAATCCTGATTCTGTGCTATTAAAATGTTTTATTTTTAGTACGGAACCATTCAAATTATGTAACAGGAAAACAGAAGTTTGGAATTGGGCGTTCACGAAAAGGAAAGATAGGCCTAGTGAGCGAGACAGAAAGAGTGTTTAGAGTTCAACGTCCTAATCAGCTGTTTAGTTTATGGGTTGTTCGTATTACCGACTAGACGAGATGTCGATGTTATTATCGATAGAAAATAAAATTCAATATTTCCGTAATAATAAATAAATCTTTAATTCTGACCATAGGTATCGAGTAATTATAAGATTCTTTTAATGATCCTCAAATTTATGGCCACACCTTTCCGTTACACGCTGTATATAAACACTGATGTTTTTTTTTTTATATATTCATTTTTGACATGAATACTTGTACCTGTAGTGGATCGTGGATCTTTGACAGTCGTTACGGGTCGTCAGAAGCCCGAAAGTCTGACAACCAGTCTTACCAAAGGGTACCGTATTACCCAGTAACTGGGTTGTGGAGGTCAGATAGGCAGTCGCTCCATGTAAAATACTGGTATTCAGCTGCATCCGGTTAGACTGGAAGCCGACCCCAAGATAGTTGGGAAAAGGCTAGGCAGATGATGATGATGACTTGTACCTGTAGTATTATATTACATTTTGAATTTTTTTTTTTATTAACATATTATTATAATTTTTTTTTGACTTCAATACTTTGTTAATTATTATATTTATTTTTATTTTTTGATTGACCTTTTATTATTACTATTTTGTTTGACATTAATATTTACTTTGTATAGTATTATGTTTTTTATTTTTTTAAATTTTTTTTTACTTAATTATTGTAAATGTGAGGACTATGTGGGTTCTTATTATTATTTTCTCCTCCTTTTTACAGTAATTTTTAACGTTGTCTGACAGTTTGAGTACTTTTGCGGCCTACCCAAATGTCCTTTCTTTGGTATTGTTCGTCAAGTTATTGAGCTCCTTAGTGGTTTTTAAGTTGAGCTATTCGACTATTGACAAATACTTGCACTGACTGGACAGGTCCACTCAAATATGTGTGGTTCTTTCTTCAAAAGACCATTACTGACACTAAGCTGCATGGTTCTCATATAGAATAATGTGAATGCGAGAACTATGTGTGACGTTATATTCATGTAGATTTTATGATTGTCTAGCAGTTTGAGAATTTTTGCGGCCTACTCAAGTGTCCTTACTTTGGTATTGTTCGTCGGTTTGTTGAGCTCCTCAAAGTTCTGAGTTGAGCTTCACGATGACTGACAAATGCTTGCACTGTCTGGACAGGTCCGCTCGAATTTGTGTGTTGCTTTCTTCAAAAAGCTCATCCCAGACGGCGAGAGGTCTTGGAGAGCTGTTAAGGGTATGTGAGTCCTATGCTGCTGCACATGGTCTTATATACAATGTCCAAAAATCCGAATATATGGTATTTAGGGCCGCCGGTGGTTGCCCTGAGTATTCACATAATGTTACCCTTAATGGCTTTTGCATAAACCGTGCCACGAAATTTAAATACCTGGGGCATATAATTACCGAGGGTCTTGTTGATGATTTGGACATTGAGAGGGAGCGCACGGCTTTAGCGGTCAAAGGTAACATGCTGGCCCGCAGATTTTTCCGCTGCTCTGAACAAGTAAAAATAACGTTGTTTAAAGCCTATTGTCAAAGCTTTTATACGCGAAATCTGTGAGTCAAGCACACCAAAAGACCCCTGGATGTCCTGCGCGTCCAGTATAACAATATCTTCAGGATGATGTTGGGGCTGCCTCGCTTCAGTAGTGCATCGGAGATGTTCGCGCTGTATCGAACTGATGGCTTTCATGCCGTCATTCGCAAGAAAACTGTTTCCCTGATCTGCAGAACGCGTGGCAGCTGCAACGGAATTCTGAAGACTGTAGCAGATAGGATCTCTTCTCCGACATGGGTGTCTTTTATTAAGCGGGTAATTTGAATGTTTTTAATTTTATTTTATTTATTTTGAATGATTTAATTTTTATTTTTAATCCTATTTTAAATTTGAATATTTGATTCTATATTAGTTGACTGGCCTGTTGGTCTAGTGGTTAGTGACCCTGACTGCTGTGCCGGAGGTCGTGGGTTCGATTCCCACCCAGGACAAATATTTGTGTATTAGAGCACGATCATTTGTTCTGTGTCTGGGTGTAATTTATCTATAATATTTATGTATTTAGAAATATATAAGTATGTTTATCAGTTGTCTAGTACCCATAACACAAGCTCTGCTTAGCTTGGGACTAGATGGCGTTGTGTGATAGTTGTGGAATATTATTATTATTATTTCGTTTATTAACTTGTTACACATATCAATTATAATTTTAAATATTTTTATCAAAGCATACAAAAAAAAAACATTTAAAATTATAAAAAATAGTAGTCCGCCGGTGTCGGGAGCAGGGTCCAAGCTACCGGTGGACTACTGGTCGTCGAGGCTTTTGGTCATCAGGCCGTTGGCGGTAACGACTATCGGCACAATGACAGCCGAGTCCACATCCCACATATCGACAACCTCGTGTGCTAAATCAAGATATTTCATTTGTTTCTCTTTCTCAGCTTTCACGAGGTGCTCGTCATGTGGGATGGTGACATCGATTATTATTGTGCGGCGCGCTAATCTGTCTATCACCACTATATCAGGCTTATTTGCAACAATAGTCCTGTCAGTGATGATAGACCGATCCCAGTACAACGTGACATGGTCATTTTCGAGAACTGGGTCGGGCACATATTTGTAATACGGCACCTCAGAATCCACAAGTTTGTATTTCAAAGCAAGTTGCTAGTGAATAATCCTGGCCACTTGGTTATGCCTGTGCAAATACTCGCTGTTAACAAGACGAGAACAACCAGAGACAATATGACTGATGGACTCACCCGGACGATGGCATGCCTGACACACGTCAACCGTCCCATCCTTCATAATATGTCTCCGGTAGTTATTCGTCAAGATAACTTCGTCCATAATCGCACAGACAAAACCTTCAGTTTCCCCGAAGAGGTCGCTGAAACGTAACCAGGCCACGGACGCCAAGAAATCTACATCAGGCCCATGAAGAGCCCGATAAAAGCGCCCGTGAAGCTCCTTGCTTTTCCATATCTCCTTGCGGTCATCAGTAGTGAGTACTACAGGTTTGCGCCAGTTCTCTTTTGCCATGGACAACGGGGTGAGTCCCTTGTCCACTGAGACCACATCTCGGTGCATACCCACGTCGGTTTCTAGAAAATATTCTCTTAGACTGCACACCTCGCGGTTGTGGAGAGTCTTAGCGTTTAAAAAGCCTCGACCTCCACACTTCCGCGGGATGTACAGTCTCATCACCGATGAACGTGGGTGATGCATCCGGTTTGCGGTCAGCAGCGTACGGACCCTCCTATCCAGGGCGTCGAGTTCGGTCTGAGTCCATTTGAGTATGCCGAAAGAGTACATCAAAACCGGCATGACCCAACCGTTGAAGGCGCGCACCTTATTCCCGCCCGATAAAAGGCTGTTCAATACCTTTTTCAGGCGGCCAAAGAAGCGCTCCTTCAGCGATTGTTTCATGTCAGTAACATTAATGCCTAACGCTTCCGACATACCCAAATATTTGTATGTTTCGGTCGAGGAGAGGGATCTAAGGTGTATGAAATCCGTGAGTTGGATCCCTTCGGATTCCATAATCCCCCTCGCTTTACATGCATGACTGCACATTTGTCCACACCAAATTCCATCCTGATCGCGCTACTGAAAGTTTCAGTTACCTTCAGTAACTCCATCAGTCGCAAATTGTTGGGGGCAAAGAGTTTCAGGTCATCCATGTAAAGAAGGTGAGATATGGCTTGACCACCTCTTCTCAACCGGTAGCCCAGCCCCGAGTCCTTCAGCAATGTGCTTAGAGGATTCAGGGCCAAGGAGAACCAAAGAGGACTCAAACTGTCGCCCTGAAATATTCCCCGTTTAATCCATATAGGTTCATCACTCCCCTGGATTGGTCGACATCCTGGATAGCGAAGGACTGTCTTCCATTGCCCCATACATGACCCAAGGAAGGTGCGCAGAGTTGCATCTACTTTGTACAACTCCAACACCCTCATGAGCCATGTATGTGGAACAGAGTCGTAGGCCTTCTTATAATCTATCCAGCATGTCGACAAATCCTTGTGGGATCGACGAACCTGCTGGCTTATTGCCATGTCTATGAGGAGTAGCTCCTTGGTACCGCGGGACCTGTTCCTACATCCATTCTGAGAGGCAGACATAATTGAATTACTGTCAATGTGTAAATTCATTTTCGCTCTCAGGATGGATGTAAGAAATTTATAGACCGTCGACAAACACGTTATCGGTCTATAATTCTTAGGTTCCGTGGGACTACCTGTTTTATGGAGCAGGTGGGTAACACCAGTTGTTAGGAACTCAGGCAGCGACCCAGACTCTAAGGATGACTGGAATTGAGATGCTAGAAGCGCGTGTGAGCTGCTATACCACTTTAGCCAGAAGTTATGCAGCCCGTCCGGTCCTGGAGACTTCTAATTCGGTAAAGGACGGACTGCTCTGGCTACATCTAATGGGCTGATGTCTATTTTCTCCATTTCTGGTATAGCTTCGCACACACGCTCGAGATCACGCATCCATCCACCCTCAGTGTGACAGACGGGGACCGACCAAATGCTGCGCCAGAATGTACTCGTGGCAACATCATCTGGGCGGCACCCATCCGTCACATTTTGTTCAGGTCGCTTCCAAGCTCTATATACCCACCTCTCATCGCTCTGGAACATGCGATTCTGCGAGTACCGGTCAACTCACCGCTTATACCGCCGAATACGGTTTGCCCATGCACAAACTTTCTGCTTCAGGTAGTCGATGCGCTCTGTGACTCGGGACATGTATTCTCGAGGGTTGATTTCAGTCCCCGAGAACGCCCGCCTCACAAAGCGCATCACACGTGGACGTGTATTGCCCTCCCTGAAGCAGATTAGTTTGCCGATGAGTACCCTGGCCCCATCGATACGCCTCTCGATCCTGCATTGCCAGCCTGGTACAGCAGGCTTTGGCCGAATATCTCCGTTGCTAATCGGAAACTTCACGTGGGCCAAACGACATGCCGCAACAGCCCCGCAATACAAGATTGAGTGCGTATCAACGAGGTTCTCGCTGCTTTCAAAGATGTTTTTAAGCAGCGAGTCCAAAGCACACACCAACGCCCTATTTTTTTTGTGCATGGGTAAACGTGGTAAATGGGGTCTAAGTTCGGTCGGAGTGGACCTATACTCGCGAAGCGCATCCTCCAGTGCGCTCCTCAGTCGATCGTTGCACTGGCTACTTACAGTAACAACCCTATCATCTGCCTCATCATTTATATGATTGGGACGCGGTGGGATTGCGCCACTAGCGGGTGCTTGTACCGCTGTCTGTGTCGGGGTTGAGATGATAAAGTTGCTCAGTACCTCTGAGCGCAGCCTATCAAGCATCGTCCAACCTGCGGTTACGTTGGATGACCCGCACCTGATCCGACAATCGTTGCGCCGTGACGTCAAAGGTTAGTTCTAGTTCCTGGAACAGAGACAGCATCCTGACACGATACGCAGTGAGGTTAGTTCCCCCCTCTGTAGACCCATAATATGCGCATGACGTTCTCGTTCATGGACTGAGTCCATTTCATGCGCTGCACACAACCACCGGCAGCGGGGACCCGGCTCGGGGCCGGTTGGCCCCTAAGTCCCAGGCTGTTCGGTGGCCGGCCTCTCCCCTGCCGACGTACAGGTGTTGGCGATGTCGGCGGGGAGAAATACTCGTCGCTCGAGCTCAACGCGACTGCAGCCACCGGTGACACTGGTGATCCGAGGACTGGCGGCGGCGAGGCGGAGCTCAGCGGTGAGTCCGGGGGTGAAAGGCGTGCGCGACGGGCAGCTGCTCTGGTCAACATTTTATTTCATTCCATTTTTATCATTTTTCTGTAAACATTCTGTGTCGTCGTTGACAGACGTCATTCTGTGATTTCTTGATTAACTTTCTTCTTTTTTGTATATTTTATTTGTTTGGCTGGATAATCAATGGTCTTCTTGTATTTTTTAAAGTTTAGGCTTTCTGTACGGTAATATTAACTCCGATTTTGGGTAAAAAATGGGTTTTTGCGATTTTAAATGGAATAGAAAAAATATGACTTGTGTTGTCAGTGGGTTGCCAGGTTATATATTATTTATTATTATTTTATTTTTATATTATTATTATTTCGTTTATTTATCTTTTTAACATATTAAATACATTTTTAAATATTTCTTAAAAAAGAATATATAAAAAACATTTAAAAATATAAAAAATAGTAGCCCACCGGTATCGGGAACAGGGTCCAAGCTACCGGCGGTCAGGGCTCCAGAGAGAGGAACCGCCTGACAATGCGAGCCGTGTCCAGAAGTACTGCTTTCTGAATCAAGCCCTTGATCCAGCCGCCTAACGAGAGCCTCCTGAGGTGTTGATCGAGGCTCGTGGCTATTAAGCCATTGGCTGACACGACTATCGGTACAATGATTGCTGAGTCCACATCCCACATGTCGACAACCTCGCGAGCCAAGTCAATATACTTGATTTGTTTATCTTTCTCGGCTTTCACGAGGTTCTCGTCATGTGGGACGGTAATGTCAACAATCATTGCACGCCTCTCGATTCGGTCCACCACCACTATATCAGGCTTATTGGCTACAATAGTCCTGTCAGTGATGATGGACCGATCCCAGTACAATGAGATATGACCATTATCGAGAACTGGGTCGGGCGCATATCTGTAGTACGGCACTTCCGATTCCACAAGAGAGTACTTCAGAGCAAGTTGCTGATGGATAATCCTGGCTACAAGGTTGTGCCTATGCAAGTATTCACCGTTAGCTAGACGAGAACAACCAGAGATTATGTGGCGGATTGATTCTCCCGGACGATGACATGCCCGACATATGTCAACCGTGCCGTCCTTCACAATAAATCTCCGGTAGTTTTTCGTCATGATAACTTCGTCCATAATTGCACAGACAAAACCTTCGGTTTCCCCAAAGAGGTCACCGACACGCCCGATAGAAGACTATTAAATACCTTCTTCAGGCGGCCAACGAAGCGCTCCTTCAACGATTGCTTCATGTCAGTAACATTGATACCTAACGCTTCCGACATACCCAAATACTTATAGGTTTCGGTTGGAGAGAGGGATCTCAGGTTTATGGAATCCGAGAGTTGAGTTCCCACGGATTCCACAATCTCCCCTCGCTTTACATGCATGACTGCACATTTCACCAAACTCCATCCTGATGGCACTACTGAAGGTTTCAGTTACCTTCTGTAGCTCCATCAGTTGCAGATTGTTGGGGGCAAAAAGTTTCAAGTCATCCATGTAAAGCAGGTGAGATATAACCTGACCACCTCTCTTCAACCGGTAACCTAGTCCTGAATTCTCCAGCAGTGTGCTTAGAGGATTCAAGGCTAGGCAAAACCAAAGCGGACTCAAACTGTCACCCTGGAATATACCCCGCTCGATCCTTATCGGTTCGCTATTCCTCTGGATTTGTCGACATCCTGGATAGCGAAAGACCGTCCTCCATTGCCCCATACATGACATCAGGAAGGTGCGTAGCGTTGCATCAACTTTATACAATTCTAGCACCCTCATGAGCCATGTATGAGGAACTGAGTCATAGGCCTTCTTATAGTCTATCCAACATGTCGACAGATCCTTTCGGGAACGCCGAACCTGTTGGCTAATGGTCATATCTATGAGGAGAAGCTCCTTAGTACCGCGGGACCCATTCCTACATCCATTTTGAGAGGCAGACATGATACAGTTACTATCTATATGTGTGTTTATCTTAGCTCTCAAAATGGATGTAAGAACCTTAAAGACCGTCGGTAAGCACGTGATCGGTCTATAATTTTTAGGTTCCGCAGTACTACCTGATTTATGGAGCAGGTGGGTTATTTCTGTAGTCAGAAATTGGGGCAGCGACCCTGACTCTAAGGCAGACTGGATCTGAGATGCCAAGCGGGCATGCGACCTTGTAAACCATTTTATCCAGAAGTTGTGCCGCCCGTCCAGCCCTGGATATTTCCAGTTAGCTAACGGACGGACTGCACGAGCTATATCTTGGGGGCTGATGATAATTGCCCCCATTTCTGGTATTAGATCGCACGCGCGCTCAACATCCCGAATCCAATCGCCCTCGGTATGACAGACAGGCACCGACCAGATGCTGCGCAAGAAAGAGTATAATATGGCGTCATCATCCGGCAGGTGCGTATTAGTCACACCTTGGTCCGGTCGCTCCCAATCCCTGTACACCCACCTTTCATTACTTCGGAATGTGCGATTCTGGGTGTACCGCTCCAGTCGCCGCTTATACCTGCGAATACGGTTTGCCCATGCATATACTTTCTGCTTCAGGAAGTCGATACGCTCGGTGACACGGGACATATAGTCACGGGAGCTGACATCAGTCCCCGAAAACGCCCGTCTCACAAAGCGCATCACTCTTGGGCGAGTGTTGCCCTCCCTGAAGCAGATTAGTTTGCCTATGAGTGCTCTGGCCCCACCAATACGACGCTCGATCCTGCACTGCCAAGCCGGCACGGCTGGCTTCGGTCGTGTAGCTCTGTCATTAGGAAATTTGACGTGAGCTACACGACATGCCGCTACAGCCGCGCAGTACAGTCTCGAGTGCGTATCGGTGAGGTCGTCGCAGTCATCAAAGTAATTTGACAACTGCGAATCCAGAGCAGCCACCAGTGCCCTATTCTTATTATGCATGGGCAAACGAGGTAAGCGTGGCCTAAGCTCGAGCGGCATGTTGCGATATTCCCGAATAGCACACTCCAAAGCACTCCTCACTTCATCATTGCAGTGGGTACTTACGTTTGTAACCATGTCATTACACTCCTCGTCAGCGTGGTTGGGAGCATGGTTGGACGGTGGTACCACAACTGGTACCACAGTCTGCAACGGAGGGGCAATAACATGGCTACCCATTTCAGTTCGGAGGCGATCAAGTACAGTATCATCCAACATATGATTACGCAGGATGACCCGTACCTGATCCGACAGGCGTTGGGCCGAAACGTTGACGGCTGGCTCAAGCACCTGGAACAAAGAGAGCATCCGAACACGGTACGCGGTCAGGTTGTTACCTCCCTCTGTAGCCCCATAGTATGAGCGCATGACGTTTTCATTGATGGATTGCGTCCATCGCATGCGCTGCACACTTCCGCCGGGAGCTGGGACCCTATCAGAGGCCGGTGGGCCTCGAGGTCCTAAGCCGCTCGGCGGCCGGCGTCCTCCCCGTCGACGCGCAGGTGGTGGTGTCGTCGGCGGCGAGAAGAACTCGTCGCTGGAGCTCGACGCAACTGCCACGGCCAGTGTCACAGCACTCACGGTGGGGCTGGGTTCCGGCGGCGGCGAGACGGAGCTGAGCGACGAGGCCGGAGGTGGTGGGCGTGCTCTCCGTGCTGCAGCTCTCGTCAACATTTTTCTCTTCTCACTGTTTCATTCATCGTCATTGTTAACTTTATCTTGTCATTTTCACTATTGTTTTTTTATTATTTATATATTGTAGGTATTATTGCAGTTTTTGTCTGGTATTGTATGCATTTTTGGACGTTTAAAATAAGATAGTTTGTTGATGTAATTGATAAAATATGCAGAGAATTTTTTTCTGTCAGTTCGGTTGACAGTCGAGCCACAGATTATATTATGTTTATTAATTTTGAATGAATTTTATCTTATTTGGAATCCTGATTTTAATGTTGTTTTATGTTAATTTACTATTTTTTAATACCGAGTTTAATTGCACTGTATGGATCATGTTATCTGAATTAAAGGAATTTTATTTATCTTATTTATTTATAAACGTACATGGTTCTCATATTATGATTTAACCAGTACATATTGTATGGATTTGAACACTTTAAAAGAGACTTTTACCTCTGAGTTTGTCCGAAACAAACTTTTTTCTCAGGGTAGTCAGCTAGGAAACACCGGCCTCATCTAGCTTAAACTGACAAAAAATATTGACGTGTAAAAGTGTTCCTTGTAACCTATTTACTGAATAAACATCATTTATCATTTAATCTGAAGAAAGCATTAAACACCAACATGTGGTCCGGAGTTTATCGAGAAAAAACAACACCAAAGTTGGAGATACCAGTGTAAAGAAATTATTCTTCCACCGGCTAGCGTCAAAGATAATTTATGGCATGAGACCCTAATTACCTATCTTCGGGTTTAGTGCATGAGGTATGTCTGAAGCAATGAGTCCTTTGATTTGGTCTTCACATTTATCACATTTATTGTCAACACTGCATCACACTAGATAGTATTCAGTACACAGAAAATTGTATGTTGAACTTACAATTTATGATGAACCACTATTACCCTATCGTTCGAAGATCGAAGATTAAAGGTCCAGTGAGGAGATCCACAAGCAGTATCTAAGCCGTGGTCATCTAATCCTAGTCATTTCTGGACACGTGGACGTTTGTGTTCCGAACCTTTTGCTAAGACCGCATTGTTCTTCCAAATAATAAAGTGAAGTTTATGATCCGACCATTTTTATATCGTTTTTTCGTATATAACTAAATGTAAAGTAGGAACCCTGCCAACAAGAGAAAATTTCGGTGAGACTCATAAATGCCACGCTTAAGATTTAGCATCACTACAGAAAAATCCCAAAAAGAGTACTTACAGCGTCCTACATCCCAATGCTTAACACATTTGAACTTAACTCTGGTTCCAGCCGCCCTTCGAGACATCAGCTAAATATCCTCTTAGATCCTTCCAACACACGGAGATTCTGTCTCATCGACGTATCAAGGCCAAAAAGGGCGAAGCTAAGATGACCTTCCGTTATCGCCAGTCAAACGTCTCGCTTCACAGTGTGACATATAAATTTTAATTAAGTATTATTTATTTCTGAATTAAATCTAATATATAGTAGGAACCATTGTGTTTATTTTAATAGATTTTAATAACACAATTTCCATAGTTACGATTTCAAGTAAGTTGGTCATCTAGTGTCTTCGTAGTATATATTGATTCGACATTCGCAGCACTACACCCGTTCTCGGCCAGATGGCACCACAAACCCCGAACCAACATGTACACTTTTATTATTATTATTTTTTTTAACGTTACACCAGTACTCCACGGAAAATTTAATCAGTGGATACCGTTCAAAGACCTTTTCACGGAAGCCATCCATAACAATACATTCTTGTCTCAAGCGCAGAAGATGCAATTTTTGAAAAGCAAGGTCCAAGGAGAAGCTAAAAGGTTGACACAATACTTACAAATAAGCTCGGATAACTACCTAGTGTGTTGGGACATTCTCAACAATCGCTATAACAACAAAAAACTTATATTTACATCGCATATCAACATGCTCTTTAATCTGCCTACCATGCAACAAGAGTCATTAGCACCAATCAAGAAAATCCATGACGTTACAATAGAATGTTTGCACGCCATCAAGAATTTAGAAGTGGACATTAGAACCTGGGATCCGTTACTAGTGCACATCTTGGCACAAAAACTGGATGCTGAGACATACTCAGACTACATTGAATCGCTAAAGAACTCGCGAGAACTACCGGTTCTTAAGTATTTCTTAGACTACCTGGAGGCGAAGTTTACTTCAATGGAATCATCGCAGCGTAAACAAGAAAACCATCAGAAGACAAGTTCTGCAACAAATCATAATCATGAAGCATCTCATAACAAGAAACACAACAAGAATCAAGCGGCTAGTAACAACAAGGTGACGAAATCGTACCATGCGTCAATGTTTACTTGACCACTCTGCAAAGACGAGCATGGTCTCTATTTTTGCGCAAAGTACTTAGAAATGTCGAATGACGAAAAACTTAACAGTAAACAAACTACAAGTCTGCATTAATTGCCTGTACAGTCATAAGGGCAAAAATGTACGTCAAACAACCGATGTCGCAAGTGCAAAGCTAAGCACAATACGTTAATACACGAGGCTGCATCAAAAAACAATGAACAAGATCAACCAAATTCATCATCTCATGTCTGTCAAAATGATGAAGACGCTTCAGAGATTCTATTAGCGACCGCCATAGTGAAAGTCAAAGGAGCTGATGGAACTCAGTACAACATGCGAGCTCTTGTGGATGAAGGGTCGCAGATATCACTGATAACAGAACACGGAGCTCAACTTCTCGGGATCAAACGCCAGAAATGTAAGGGAGTTATCTTTGGAGTTGGGGAAAAAGAGCAATTGCAAGGGCATGATAACAATCTCATGCAGCTCTGTCTTCAGCGACTTCACGTTCAGAAAATCGGTATACATAATGAAAAACTTAATCAAGAATTTACCGAACAAAAGTTTTACAAAACCATCATGGCCACAAATACAAAATATCAACTTGGCGAATCCCGAATTCAATAGCAGCCGACCAGTAGATCTTCTATTTGGAGCAGACATTTACTCCCAGATCATGCTAGGAGGGTTCATCAAAGAAGATGATGTCATACGGCCTGTTAATGGTGTGGATCGAGGAAAAACAAAGCGTATTCAGCAAAGGATTATATTAAAAAATTTGTAGGGTTGGACAACAAAACTTTTAGGTTAGGAAGCGCGCGCTGTCTCAAGCATTAGTAATGGTACTGTCTTTTCGCAAATCAAAATGGCGGTTTGAAACGCCCTCCCCCCCTTGTGCCGCTCTGACCCCGCGCACTTTTTACAATTTTTTTTATTTTCTTTTTGTTGCGTCGCTTACATTCCCCACCCCAGTGCTGCCTCAGCAGCACTCACCATCAACTGGTATTCGAGCGACGCGCGTGACCGATCTAGTCAACACTCCTGATTTGGTCTTTATTCGAACCATTCTGACTCGGTTGTCTTTTCCAGGGATGACTTCCTGAATTATTCCCTTGGGCCAAGAGTTGCGGGGACTGTTAGGATCAACTATGAGTACGAAGTCACCCATTTGTAAATTTTTATGTTCCTCTTGCCATTTCTTGCGGGGTAGCAAGTCTGGCAGGACTTCTTTGACCCACCTGCGCCAGTACATGTCAGCTAATCTTTGTGAAATTCGCCATTGTTTTCGCAGATAAATGTCTGAATCATCAAATTTTCCTATGTGAGGTAAGCCAGACGACGATCCCAGCAAGAAATGATTAGGGGTTAACGTTTCAGGATCATTTGGGTTCACAGACACGTGAGTCAACGGCCGGCTGTTCACCATATTCTCTACTTCTGTCAACAGGGTGTTTAGAGTGTCATCTCTGGGAGCACGTTCTTTTAAAACTATTTTCAGGCTGGTCTTCACGCTTCTGATGAGCCTTTCCCACGCCCCACCCCAGTGGGGACTCGCGGGCGGTATGAAAGTCCATTTGGTTCCGCGATTTAAGGCCTCATCTTTCAGCACTTCTTCGTCTAGTTCTTTTAGAGCCTTTTTCATCTCCATATCCGCTCCTCGCAGGTTTGTTCCATTGTCGGAGTATAAATATTGTGGCCATCCCCGTCTTGCGGCCATCCTTCGCAATGCCAGTATAAAGGAATCAGTTGTAAGGTTAGTGACTACTTCCAGGTGGATGGCTCGTACTGTTAAGCACGTGAATAAGACGCCGTACCTTTTCTCGCGGCGCCTCCCCACCGTGACTTCCATGGGGCCAAATAAATCTACACCGCAGTAAGTAAAGGGCCGTTCATGATGGGCCATTCGAGCACCGGGTAAGTCTCCCATTCTTGGTACTTCTGGTCTGGATTTTCTTATTCCGCAAGTTGAGCATTTAGATGTCACATGTTTAACGGTAGGTCTAAGTCTGGTGATCCAGTACCTTTGTTTGACTTCATTCTACTGTTTCTTGATTTCCGTGTGCGTAGCAGTAATGATAATACTTGACGATCAATCTCGCAACGTAACTTCTACCATCTAATATTACAGGGTTTTTGTTTCAGGTTGAATTCCAGCAGCAGCACTAATGCGGCCACCGACGCGCATGAGTCCGTGTTCGTCCAGGTAAGGAGACAAGGTAAGTATGTTACTTGTTTTTGGTACACATCTGTTGTTTTTTATTTCAGTTAACTCCTTGCTAAACGATTCAGCTTGCGATTTTTTCAGTAATAATATTTCACCATTCTTCATAGTGTCGTCGAACTCACAAGTTATCTTCTTGCATTTATTTATAAATTTTAGTACCAAAGAAGTCGATCGACGCAAGCGAAGCCAGGAATTAAATCGAGTAGCGTCAGGTACGGGTAAGTTAATTTCTTGTACATTTATTCTTATTAAATTAATACACTCCGATAGTGTTTCTTTTCTTTCAACAGATGTGACGTCATGCGGCCATTCGTCTTCTTTGCAGTGTAAGAACGTAGGCCCGTATCTTCTTGCAGGACAGGGCAGATATAGTTTTCTCTCGTGGCCATATCAGCTACGTTCAGCTTCGTAGGCACATATCGCCATTCATTCATATGTGTTAACTCGTCAATTTCGCCCAACCGGTTTGCTACGTACACTTTATAATCGCGAGCATCATTTCTTATCCAGTGTAGCACTGTCGTCGAGTCGCTTCAGAATATTCGTTGTTCAGGCTTTATATTATGTTCTCTACCAACTGAGTCTGCTAGTCTAGACCCTAGGACAGCAGCTTGAAGTTCCAAGCGTGGAATAGTTATCGGTTTGTTTCCTACAACCCGACATTTACTCGCGATGAATGCTACGCGTGTATTATTCTGGCCATCATTCCATCTCCAGTATGCGACGGCGCAGTATGCCTTGCTAGACGCATCACAAAATACATGCATCTGCAGGTGTCTATAACAATCTTGAGTAACAATCTTTCGGTCATTGACATTACAACAGCTGTGCGTCATAGTACTCGTAGCCGATGTCGCGTCTGCTACGTTCGTAGCAATGTTCGTAGCATTCGTAGCCGTAGCGCTTGAGGTAGATGGCGGAGGGATTTTATTTTTCTTCTCGCTCACTCCTGTAGTAGCAGCCGGATAGTGCCTTGGCAAGCAAACATTTTGCAATGATTTCAATAAACAAATCCATTTGGACCATTTCTCAAACACTGTATCGGGTATATAATCATCCCAACTGATATTTAATTTCCAAGTTTGTTGTAATATAATTTTTCCGTTTATGGTGTACGGTGCTAGAATGCCATATACGTCAAAAATGGACATTACCACACGTAACATTTCTCTCTTAGTAGGCTTTTGTGCCATTTATAATATTTTCTGGTATCCGCTTGAAAGATACGTCGAATCTCAAAGTATCATCACTTGGATGCCAAATCAATCCAAGCGTGCGTTCGCCTTCATACTGTTGACCTATTTTGAATTTGACGGCTGCATCGCCTAGTAAATCTTTAGGTAGGCTCGCAAGTACTTGTTTACTATTACTCGTCCAATTCCGCATCTCGAACCCGCCTTTCTGGTGAATGGAAATCACGTCGTGAATCAGTTGTATCGCGGTCTCTTCGTTAGGTAGGCTGTCTATATAATCATCCATATAATGACTTTTATATATAGCAGAAGCCGCAGCGGGCATTGATGACTCATACTGCTTTGCGTTTTTGTTTTTTGTAAATTGGGCTATAAAGGGCGAGCAATTAGCATCAAATATTAGGGACGTCATAACGTAAGTGTTTATTGGTCGTTCTGGTTCTTCTCTATACAGAAATCGGAAGGCGTCCTGGTCTTCTGGTCGAATTTTTACTCTGAGGAACATGTCTTTAATATCTCCAGACACGGCTACTCGATTTTCTCTAAATCGCAACATAATGCCGAATAACGACATAAGTAGGTCAGGGCCTTTTAATAAGTAATCGTTAAGTGATAACCCATTTGTTTCGGCTGCCGCGTCAAACACTAAACGCAGTTTCTTTTTGTTGGGGTTGTCAACTCCAAAATGAGGCAGGTACCAACATCTCGGCGGTGTAACATTTAAGTTGTTACATATTTTTGCGTAGTCGTTATCAAATAGATGTTGTATGCGTTCTTCGTATCTTTTCGCATATTCTTTGCTTCTTTTTAATTTTATTTCTACTCCTTTCAGCCTACATAAAGCCTTCGGGAACGAGTCCGGCATCACACATTTCTCGTCTCGCCAAGGTAAGCCAACATGCCATTGACCATTGATGAGTACAGAAGTTCGTTCTAAACTTTCTACAGCACGTAAGTCTTCCGAGTTCTGTCTTGCCCTGCCAGACACACCCATGGACTCGATTGAGAACGACCTCCGTACCTCCTCCTGAATCTCTTGCAGTTTACGTTCGGTTTCTAAGCCGTCACTACTAGTGATAAACAATGAGGGGTGACGTACGGCAGAATCAGGTAAGTAAACATTAGGCACCCTTCCATGCAGGCACCAACCCAGAGGAGTCCGGGTGGCGCAGGGTTCATTGGGTCTACCCACCCTCATTTCCAAGGGTAAGAGAAGGTGACAATTATCTTGTCCGATTAAGACTTGTGGTTGTTGTTGTGTTTTTGTGCAAAAATTATGGCTGACGTCACGTAGGTGCGTGTAGCTTTTGCTATTTACTGAAGGCAAACTTTGTGGTAGGTTTAATTCTTCAACAATTCGCGCGTCGACTGTAAACATCTTGTTATCAACACCACACAAAGTCACCTTCGCGCGCTGTGCGTTGCACACTAGTTCGGTGTCGTTCCACGCGCCGCACACACGAAGACATTCCCGGCGGCCGCGCAGCCCCACTTTATCCGCCAGCGAAGCGCTAACTAACGACACAGTTGAGCCATCGTCTAGCAGGGCGGTCGTGCTCACACTTCCGTTCGGTCCGTGAATGTTTATAGGTACAATTTTCAACATTACGGAGCAGCTGACATTAATATTTGTTACTGTTTCGGATGGGACTTCAGTTTCGGGTGGGACTTCGGGTTGTACCGCTGGCATGGATTCACTGTTGTCTTGACGCGGCACATAATGTAATAATTGGTGATGCGATTGTCCACAATTGTTTACATCACAGCTGGGAGCAGTGCACGTGTCCCTACGATGATGCGCTATTAAACACTTATAGCAAATACCGTTACGCTTCACGTGCAGCCATCTGTCCTTTCGTAGTGATTTTTTGAACTTTTTACACTCAGTTAATTTGTGACTAGCAATACGGCAATAACGACACTTTTCTACACTTTGTCCATCTTGCACTAGAACAGTTTGTATATTGTTCACTTTATCACTTTGTTTACGTTTGAAATTGTCTGACCTAGGTTGTAATAAAGTAGCACTACAGGTTGATATTTTCACAGCTTCTTCGGTGAGGAAATCTGACAGCACATCTAGTCTAGGTTTTGGTGATTCGGCAGTGATAAACGGGTAACTATAATCTGTCCACTTCGCGAGTAGGGTAGTAGGTAGCTTGAATAAGATTATATTAGTTAATTCCATGCCTTGTAGGTATTCATGGCGGCCGAGGGCTCGTACAGCTGCGACGTAGTTCTTTATTTTGACAGAAAATGGCACTATTTCTCGATAGTAATCTGTAGACAGGTTGTTCATCTTTTTTATGTCTGACACGATGCGGGAAAGAATGACGTCAACGTTTCCGAATTGCAGTTTCAAAGTGGAAATTACGTCTGCAGATGAAGCACCACTGATAAGCAGGCCAGCTACAGCTTCTTGAGCGGCGCCACGTAGACACTTACGTAAGCGCCAAAGGTTTTCTTTATCGGTGAAGTTACAGATTTCTGTGGATTCCATAAAAGCTTGTTCGAAATGGAGCCACTCTTTTGGGTCGCCGCTGAAACTAGGGAGCTCTTTCGGTGTGCTGAGACGACTTATAAATTAAAAAACAAAGCGTATTCAGCAAAGGATTACTCGTATATTAAAAAATTTGTAGGGTTGGACAACAAAACTTTTAGGTTAGGACTTAGGAAGCGCGCGCTGTCTCAAGCATTAGTAATGGTACTGTCTTTTCGCAAATCAAAATGGCGGTTTGAAACGCCCTCCCCCCCTTGTGCCGCTCTGACCCCGCGCACTCCCTTTTACAATTTTTTTTATTTTCTTTTTGTTGCGTCGCTTACACGGCCCATCGCATAACAAACATACTTAGGCTGCCTACTATGTGGACACGTCAAAACTACAAAACTAACTACAATGCAACGCGGCGCTGAACAATCTGGAAGATATGATACAGTTTTGGGATTCCGAAGATATCAAAGACGAGACGATTTCTCAGAGAAAGATCAGAAATGCGTTGAGTACTACACCAACACCACCCAACGTTTAGACAATGGGAGATACGAAGTGAGATTTCCCATCATAAACGACTGGTAATGCAAACTAGGCTCTTCCAAACAGATGGCCATTGCCCAATTCAAAACATTATAACGAAGATTGGGAAAGAAACAACACTTAGCAAAAGCCTATAAAGAATTTATAGCAGAGTACATGACTTAGGTCATATGCAACAATCAACATGTAACAAGACACTTGACTGCTACTTGCCGCACCATGGCGTCGAACGCGCCGTGTCAACGACAACCAAGTACAGGGTTGTGTTTAATGCGTCCGCAAAAACAACTACCGGTTGGAGCTTAAACGACCTCATGTACAAGGACCCAAACCTACAACAAGATTTACAAACAACATTAATACAGTGCAGGCAATACAAGTATGCTTACACAGCTGATATTGAAAAGATGTACAGGCAAATTTTAGTGGCCCACTGTGACCAAAGCCTACAGCAGATTTTCTGGCGAGAATCACCAGAAATAATAATAATAATAATAAATTTATTCATATCCAAAGGTTACAGACTTAATTTAAATGGTTAACAAAAGTGGTAACAAAAAATGGTTAGCAAAAAACAGCTAGTGCATGAGATAAGGAAGTGATCTATGCTACAAAAAATCTGTATACAATCATTGGTGAACCCTGCCTCTCAAACTAGGGCTACCTGTATCTTGAGAGACAGTGTTCAGCTATGGGGTTAGTACGATAAGATTATACAAATTAAAGGTATGTCGATCTACCAAGCGATATAGAATCTAGCTTATTTTATGATTAAAGAAAAGATAAATAAAAGAAAACCAATTAAAGGCATGCATGGATAGGTGTGTATGTCAGTGGGTGTTTGTGAGTGTGTGTTTGTGAGTGTGTGTTTGTGAGTGTGTGTGTGTGTGTTTTTTTTTAATATGTGTTAATGCAATTTGTGAATCTAAGGGGAGAGGGTTGCTTGTGAGTGTACTCTTAAGCGATGTATGTAAGCAGTGATTCTGTTTGAAAGTAATCCTGTTTAAGGAGCCATTCTGTTACCTTAACCTTTAATTCATGTTTATTTAGGTCAAGTATGTTAAGTGCTTTATATTTTCAGGGTATCAGGGTTTGCCGACTCTCTAAGAGACCTAAAGGTGTGTATCAATCTCATAGTTCTAGAGGTGAGGGCGTTAAGTTGATTATCCCATCGTAATCCTGCGTCTATTTGTACGCCAAGATATTTTATATATTCCGTTCTTGTGAGAGCTGGGCAAAGACACGAGGATGACAGCTGTGATGAACATGTGTGAGCTTTTATCGAGAAGGTGTGATCTGGCGCAGTGTCAGGCCGAATAGAGAATGGAATGTAGGATGTCTTATTAAAGTTGAGAGTAAGCAGATTTGAGTTCAGCCATTTTATTACCTTGCTTAAAGCTGATTCTGCGGTACATTGAACACTATCCCACGTTGGTCCGTAAGCTACAATCACGGTGTCGTCAGCATAGGCAAATAGCTTAGTATTAGGGAGGGCGATACTGCACAGGTCATTCACATAAATTTGGAACAAAATGGGGCCTAAAATGCTTCCCTGAGGCACTCCGTAAGACACTGACTCCTCGTCACTAAGGAGATTATCAATTTTAACTACCTGGGTACGGTTACTGAGATAATCTTTAAAGATGTGAAGAGCGATACCAAGTAGCTCCAATTTGGCGATAAGTTTGGGGACAGAAACTGTGTCAAAAGCCTTAGAAAGGTCTAGAAATATACCTAGAGATTTGGTGTTATTGTCAAGATTTCCAGCAACCATCTGCGTCAGATCAAGTACCGCATCCTCAGTCGAGACTCCAGTACGAAAGCCGTACTGATTATCAGCTATGATACGGTACCTATCCAGGAAGTTCTTGAGACGGCTGCTGAGAATTCTCTCAAGAACCTTAGAGAGTGCAGTCAGAACCGAGATGGGTCTGTAGTTGTTGACACAGCTTCTGTTCCCTCCCTTGTGGATTGGATGTATTATTGCTCTTTTTAAAGCGTCAGGAAAAACCCCTCTCTGCAGGCAAGAATTAAAAATATGCGTTAATGGCTTTGTCAGAGTCTTGAGGCATGTTTTCAGTAATATGGGCGATATACCATCCCAGCCTATTGCACAGTCATTGCGTAGTTGCAGTATAAGGGATTCCACCTCAGTTTCATCTACCTCCAGTAGCGCAAGGGAGTTGGCGGGAGAGAAAGGGTTGATGTCAGTGGTATTTAGGACTTGTCTTGATTCCGAATGACATCGGGATAAGATGTCGGCCGCGAGGTTTTTTCCAACATTACTAAAGAATTTGCACACTTCATTTATGGAGGATTTATAACTGTCGCGTATTTTCAGGAGTTCTATAGGGCTTGTTATAGTTTTAGTTGTGTCAGTTATTTCTTTTATTGTTTTCCAGAGGGCTTTAGGGTTATTTTTAGCTGTCTCAAGTTGACTCTTTTCGTAGGCAATTTTTAATTTTCGAAGTAGGGTAGAAAAACCTTTGCTTTCATATCAGCTCGCTACATTAACTTATGGCACCAAAGCAGCACCATTCTATGCTGGAATTCGACAGAGGACAAATTTACATTCCAATGTTCGATTTCAAGCGTCAACAAAAAACATACAAAACGCAGCTTATTAGCTGAAATATCAAAATTATTTGACCCAATTGGCTGGCTGGCTCCCTTATCAACAAATTAAAGTTATTATTCCAAAAGGTGTGGGAGGTCAAATTACAATGAGACGACGAAGTTCCCGATAACATACACAAAGAATGGTGCAAAATACAAGTGGACATAAGGGCGATAAACTTTTGTGAAGTACCAAGATGGCTCAGATGTGACGGAAGACAAGCTATAGAACTACACGGCTTCAGTGACGCCTCCCTGGATGCCTATGCGTGTGTTATCTACGCACGAGTCCACCCATCAACAGACGTTACACTTGTCGCTGCAAAGTCTAAAATTGCACCACACAGAAAAGTAACAACATTGCCTAAACTGGAATTAAATGGTGCACACCTTCTATGCAAATTAATGCAAAACGTTAAGGAATCTTTACATCAACATGACATTCGAGTCTATGGCTGGACTGATTCTATGGTCGTCCTGGGTTGGATACAAGGAGACCCATCACGATGGAAAACATATGTAAAGAATCGAGTTCAAAAAATCAACACTGTAATACCGCGATCGTGTTGGGATTACAAGTCAAATCAAGTGAAAATCCCGCTGACGCCGCAAGCCGAGGCCAGTATTTGAAGTAAAACAAACTATGGTGGCAAGGTCCAACTTGGCTATCATCCTTTGAAATGAGGACCCTAGTCAAACAGGTCTATACGTCAGACCAAGAAGTGAAAACGACCACAGACACCATCAACATTATCGAACAATTATTGCAAAAACATAGCTCTATTAATCATTCGAATAGTCGCATGGATACACAGAGCATTGCACTTAATAGTTCGAACATTGGACTCGAAACGTCGCCAATTACCAAGTTATCTTACGTTGCAAGAATTGAACAGGGCAACTAGGGCAATTGTGAAACAAACACAACTAAAGGTATTTAAACGGATATGAGTCATTTACGTAAACACGGCAGAGTGACATCGAATAGCAAGTTACTGCCTCTCAATCCTTCCATAGATCAAGAAGGCTTGCTAAGAGTCGGGGGACGATTGAACAACGCTACGTTAACTGAAGAGATGAAGCATCCGATGATCATCCCTCATGACAGCCACTTAACGCATTTGCTCATCGATCAAGCTCACCAAATGACTTTTCACCTTGTCGCACCTATGCCAAAAATACTGGATCATAGGTGGCGTGCGAGTCACGAAAATGCAAGTCAGAAAATGCGTAACGTGCCAAAAAATCAGTCCAACAAAACAACAACAAATCATGGGTGAGCTGCCAACCGCAAGAATAAACCCTGCCCCGCCATTCTACCATACAGGAGTGGACTGTTTTTTGGGGGGTGGGAAATCATCTTATGACTTCTTCCGCTCTAGGGTGGAGCAGAAGGGCGTGTCAGACTCTTACTGACTAAAACCCACCCCTGTTCCTCCCTGCCCTACATGCCCAGGGGCGAGGTAACTCTTTCGAATTTATCCTCAACCCCCGGGCAGGCATTGGCCGTGGCAGGCCCCGTCCCTTTGCTGACAACTCTTTGAGGCGCGCGTGGAACCCTACGCGCCGTCGACTCTCGGGCCTGGTGCTGATCGGACAACGAGATACCCACTACTCGCCGTCCGCAGGCCCGGGTAACCACCAAGGGTTACATAACCATCTTTGTTTGCATGGTAACACAGGCAGTGCACATTGAGTTGGTCTCTGATCTTACAAGCTCGGCATTTTTGGCAGCCCTTAACCGAATGGCAGCAAGAAGAGGCGCCCCGCGCCATAAGTACAGCGATAATGGCACGAATTTTGTCGGCGCTAATCGACTGCTCATAGAACAATCCGAGGAAACAGAGAACACATACAGGAACGAACAACTACAGAAAGAAGTCACCGAGATCTTCATACAGTAGCATTTCAACGCTCCTGCCTAGCCTTCGGCGGGCGGATTGTGGGAACAAGCCGTAAGAAGCTTAAAACACCATTTAATACGAGTGGTGGGTGAGCAAAAGTTAACATTCGAGGAGCTCATCACAATCCTAACAAAACTAGAAGCTTGTCTAAACTCCAGACCTCTGTGTGCGCTAACTAAAAATGTGGAAGACCTAGACTGTCTGACGCCAGCACACTTTCTAACAGGGAGATCAGGTTTGACCATCATCGAAACAAGTGAAGACGCCCGAACAAGATGGGAGCTGACTAGAAAGATATACACATAAATCTGGAAGAAGTGGAAAAACGAGTACTTGTGCCAACTGTTAGCAAGAACAAAGTGGCAGAAGCCTCAGAACAACGTGAAGATTGGTGACTTGGTTGTTGTACATGATGACCAGCAGCCCGTAGGAAAATGGTTAATGGGCAGAGTTACAGATCTTCACCCGGGGACCGATGGATATGTTCGTGTCGTTACCATGAAAACAAGAAACGGCTCCTTAAAGAGACCCATAACAAAGCTATCTATTTTACCAATAGAAAGCTAAGAAAAATCTATTCCAGAAAACACCGAAAATGCATACAGAAAACCAACTACAAACAAGACTACAACAAAACGTGAACAACCTGCCAAAACAAGCAAAATTAATATAATTGGATTAGTAATGGCCCTGCTATATCTACTGAGTCCAGCAAGAGCGACAAAAAAACATAAACTATCGAATTGCAACAAGGCCTATATTTGGATAAAACCACTAACATTAAATTGATTCGCGACGAGTGGAAGATAGTTGTCTACTACGACGTCAAACCCTACTGGGATAGTACAGCAGTGTTCACTAAATTCAACGATCACCTTGAAATCATATGTTCAAAATTGGAACAGAAGACACAATGTGACGTTATAGCGTTACAATTACATCACGCGTTCGCTGAACTCGAACACTACAACCGTATGTTGCTGAATCCGCAAGGTCTGGTGAATATGAGAAGCAAACGCGGGCTTATCAACGGTGTCGGATCAATCGCACGTTCCCTGTTCGGAGTATTGGATGACCAATTCGCCGAACAATATCAACGGGATATAGAACGCATTAAGGAAAACGAGTAACATCTAGCCCTGTTGTCTAAAAATCAGACAACTATAATAGAAGCCGAATACAACGTATTAAGAAGATCGGAAGAAACAATTATTGCAAAACAACACAAATTATTCAATCAACATCTGCTAAGCCTAGATAAGCTAACGAGCAACATTCAGCAAAAAATTGAGTCTCAAGAATTATCGATCGAGTTTGTGATGTCGGCTATCTCTGCAAACAGCTTTATAGAACATATGCCTAGGGGTAGCGGATAAATTCTGAAAATGAGTTACCGCACCCCTGGGCACTCAGGCAGGGAAGGAACAGGGGTAGGTTTTAGTCAGTAAGAGTCTGACATGCCCTCCCGCTCCACCCAGACCTGGAGAAGTCATTGGATGATTTCTCACCCAAAAAAAAAAAAAAAAAACTTTATAGAACATCTAAGAAACGTTCAAGAGACTCTGTTGGATACCGTAACCAACATTTACAACGGCAAGATGAACTTACACCTCATTGCGCCAGAACAGCTACGGGACGAATTGTACGTCATATCCGGTCAATTATCAAAGGATGTAGCACTACCTATCACCATCAATCAAGATGATTTCTTCCGCCTTTATCACCTTCTACAAGTTAAGGCAAAAATGACAGAGATATCTAATCATTGAGATACGAGTGCCGTTAGTCAGTAGAGAAAACTACGAAGTCTACCACGTCATACCTGTCCCAAAAAAGAATGGTGACGACATGGTCACCCTACTACCAACAGCGGAACAATTAGCAATTAACATACAGAAGGATTCACACCTACAGATTACTGCAATTATCGTGGACAACGCAGCTGTATTTAACGTCACAGACGACAGCAGCGTTTTTTTTTTTTTTTTTGGGGGCGGTGGGAAATCATCTTATGACTCTTTCCGCTCTGGGGTGGAGCGGAAGGGCGTGTCAGACTCTTACTGACTAAAACCCACCCCTGTTCCTCCCTGCCCTACGCGCCCGGGGGCGAGGTAACTCTTTCGAATTTATCCTCCACCCCCGGGCAGGCACTGGCCGTGGCAGGCCCCGTCCTTTGCTGACAACTCTTTGAGGCGCGCGTGGAACACTACGCGCCGTCGACTCTCGGGCCTGGTGCTGATCGGACGGCGAGTTACCCGCTACTCGCCGTCCGCAGGCCCGGGTCTACGGTGGCCGGAGATCGTCTCGCAGCCCCTGGCGTCTCCTGCGACGGCTGCTGCTGAGGGCGCTAGGGCGACTCTGCCTCTGCTGAGTCTCCCTAACGTGTGCCGCCTCCCTCTTCGCGAGCATTACTGCTTCGCAGAAGGAGGAGACGGCCCCCCATTCCCTCTCGCTCCGTACCATGACCTGAACCAGGGCACGGCGCGAGAGGTCGCTGCCGCCTATCGCATCAGACGACAGCAGCGTAGTGCACTTATCGCGTGCAAACTCAACAAAGCAACGTCGCCTATTGCGCGTTGTGATTCAATTGTATAAGGCTATGATAAGATTATTTTTGTTTTACATTTTATGTCCTTTTTAACATATTATAATTTAAATTTACATTTACATTTTATCGTTTATAGTTTTATTGTTTACATTTTGTAAGTGGGCAATATGTACGAGCTACGCTGTACATTGACCTTTGTGGTAGTTTGTACGTCATTCTCAATAATGCACAAACCTGTTATTGTTTAGCTGTGCATTTCTCCAACATAGTATTTAAGTGTAACAATATTGTAATTATATTAAAATTAAGTGACTCGGCCCCCAAAAAAAGTTTAATAATTATATTAAATTTTTTTGGGGGCCGAGTCACCCGCGTCCGTAGGAGTATACCCATTGAGTCCCTACACGTGGTCCCCGGGTGGTGCTAATCAGATGACACTAACTGGTGGTAGGTTTCGACCGATGGCTTGCGACCACTCACTGGGCAAAGACGTACCGCCAAGCGGCCTGGCCGTGTTCCGGTACGATGCTCAGTGTAGCCAATCCAGAGGAGTTGGGTCGAAATAGTTGTTCCATTGCAGGCAGACCAACCGGGCTCGCGCTGATATGGATGTATCGGGAGACTGGTCGCGGAGGGTAGCGGAATCCAAAGCACGGTGCGCCGCTGGCCGACCGCAGGTAGTTGGGGGCCCAAGTAGTGTGCTAGCCACACATGAAAGGCTGCACCGCCAACTGTCGAAAAATCACGGAATGCACCATCGTGCTGGTTGGCGACCAGACGAGAGGGCCCGATGGACATTCCCGGGGGAGCTCAGGCGTCCCCGCAGTCTCCAGACTAGTCCCCCAATGATACCGTCTTGTCAGTGCGTGCCTGAGGGTAGCCTGCATGGAACCTCACTTCACTTCCTTCTCTTCTCCCTATTTCACTCTTCAAACTCATGCGAAAAAGAAAAAAATAAGAAAAAAGCTGAACAGCGCAGCACTCCCTCTCTCTTAAAGTGCACCTCTCTAACATACGAGGTCTGAACTCGAATCTCGCCGCAGTCCACCACCACCTAGAGATTGAGAGACTGGCTCTCTTGTTCCTTTCAGAGACGCGGATCAGATGTCCGTCTGACGTGGCGTACCTATCTTACCTAGGGTTTACCCTGGAGCACAATTTTAAGCCACACGCTGGTGTATGCATGTACGCCCGGGACGCCATCTGCTATCGGCGTCTCCGTAACCTTGAGGACTCCAGGTTCTCAACTCTTTGGGTCCTAGTGGACACAGGCCTAGATAAAATTGTCTACGTCTGTGTCTACCGTTCGCACAGCGGTGATTTGGAGACAACTAGGCTCACACAACACCTCAGTGAGGCGGCGAATGTGGCTCAGCAGCGGTACCCTTCTGCCCAATTGGTGTTACTGGGAGACTTCAACGCCCATCAGGCGTGGCTCTTTCCATACCAGTGCACAGACCATGCTGGACAAGAGACGCACAAGCTAGCGCTAGCGTTAAATCTCACCCAGTTGGTCCAGGGGGCAACGAGGGTACCGGATGTTGAGTCGCACACGGCCAATTGCTTGGACCTTCTGCTGACAACAGATACAGACCGTCACTCGGTGTCAATTACTTCACCATTACGTACCTTCGACCACTGTCTGGTGAATACTGTATCCGTCTACTCCCCGCCCGATCCTAGCCCTAGAGGCACCAGGCGGGTTTGGCGATACAGGTCAGCAGATTGGGATGGCATGCGATCTTTCTTCGCATGTTATCCTTGGCTGCCTACTTGCTTTTCTTCGACTGATGTTTCGTCGTGCGCGGACGCCGTGACGGACGTGCTGTGGCAGTGAATGGAGTACTACATTCCATTCTCTGACGTAGCAATGTCAGGCGAGGCTCGACCATGGTTTGGTGTCGAGTGCAATCGCGCTGATGCGCTTAAACACGCGGCCTACCTGGCATGGGTCGACCCTCGGACGCGAAAAGCAAATGACGTGAGTCAGAAGAAGAAAGCCTTCAACAGGGCTGCCAAGTCCTGCAAGAAGGTGTTGCGAAGGGCTCTGTTTGACCACATTAGCCGAATTGGGAACAAACTTGCTTCTTACCAGCTGGCAGTAAGGCGTTTTGGTCCCTGGTTAAGTCGGTTGAATCGAACTTCTGCCGCCTCTCACTACCTCCAATGCTGAAACCCGACGGGTCGCTGGCCCACTCCGCTGAGGAGAAAGCAAACTTGTTTGCCTCTCTGTTTGCGGAATCTTCACGTCTAGATCCTGGTGGCGCGAGGCTCTCTGGTACTCTTGGTGGATGCGAGTCGATTATGTCAGACATTTGCATTCACCAGAAGGATGTCCGAAGGGTACTGCGTAAGCTGGACGTAAACAAGGCTAGTGGCTCCGACGGGATACCAGCAATTATACTGAGGACTTGTGCGCCTGAGTTGTCTCTGATCTTAACACGCCTATTTCGCCTTTCGTATGAGACTGGAAAAGTGCCGATGGCTTGGAAGCAAGCTAACGTGCAACCCGTGCCCAAGAAGGGTAGCCGAGTTGACCCAGCAAATTATAGGCCCATCTCGATAACTTCCGTACTCTTTAAGAGTATGGAACGTATACTGAATGGCAAGCTCCTGGCATACCTAGAAGCTAACGATATCCTCAGTGACCGACAATACGGCTTCCGCCGAAAGCGGTCAACTGGGGATCTTCTAGCGTATGCCATTCACATCTGGAGTGAGGCCATCAACAAACAAGGGGAAGCCCTTGCAGTCTCCCTTGACATCTCGAAGGCCTTCGACCGGG
The DNA here is from genome assembly GCA_951329385.1 of Polia nebulosa. Classification (NCBI taxonomy): domain Eukaryota; kingdom Metazoa; phylum Arthropoda; class Insecta; order Lepidoptera; family Noctuidae; genus Polia; species Polia nebulosa. The sequence continues at coordinate 32,496,436 of OX589604.1, forward strand.
TCTGGCACGACAGCCTAATTGACAAGCTTCCTTCCTTTGGTTTGCCCGCTGGTTTGTGTGAATGGATTGCAGATTTCCTGAGGGATCGGTCTATCCAAGTAGTCATAGATAGCTGCTCGTCCGGACTGCTGGCTATTAATGCCGGTGTTCCTCAGGGGTCGGTGCTCTCGGCAATATTGTTTTTGCTGCATATTAACGATTTGCTAAAACCCGGTACCTATGGGTATGCAGACGACAGCACTGTTGCCGAGAGATACGTGCCTGACGCACGAGCTAGTGGGTCTCAGGTTCGGTCTCTCCGAGAGGCTATGGTTGGGCGCTTGAACTTGTCCTTACAGGCTGTCTCAGAATGGGGCGATGCCAATCTGGCTGCTAAGATCCAGGCGTGTCTAAGAGGACCCAATTTCACCCGGCTCCATCTTTCCGAGGTGTGACCGTGCCGATAACCGACCAACTTGATCTTCTTGGTGTTACTTTAACATCTACCCTCAATTTTGGTACCTTCATAGAGGCAAAGGCTCAAGTGGCTGCCAAAAAGTTGGGGATCCCCGCAAATGTGAGACGGTACTTTACACCGGAACAGCTGCTCCAACTGTATCAAGCACAAGTTCGATCGTGTAAGTACTGTTCTCATCTTTGGGACGCATCTGCCAAATACCAGCTTGATGCCCTCGAGTCAATTGAGAAAAGAGCCAAGAGGATCATCGGTAATGATAGGCTCGTTCAGTCGAAACTCCAAAGTCTAGAGCATAGACGCCGAGTTGCTAGCCTGTCGGTTTTCTATCGGTTACATTTTGGGGAGTGTGCGACGGAATTGCATAATTTCATTCCACACGAGCCCGTTTCATCAATGGACCACAAGACGTACGGCAAAGTGCCACCGGTTCATGGTGGACATCCCATCCATACGCACAAAGCGTTTTGAGACTCACAGACAGCTTTCATGCATAACATGTGCGTTCAGCTAGGGAGTGGAATTCCCTACCGGAGTCTGTGTTTCCTGATAGCTACAACCTGGGAGTCAAGAGTGAATAGGTTACTTCTAGGCAAGCGTGTTCCATCTTCGACCACTTCATCGCTTACCATCAGGTGAGATGGTGGTCAAACGCGTGCCTATCAATAATAATTTAAAAAAAAAATAAGTAGCAATAAATCCATCAAGGGAATCGTTGGTCTACTCATTTACATAACATAACAAACATAACATAACATTTTCACTGTTGGGCACTAAACCCCAACATATGTATACTCGTACGTTCGCAACGACGCTGTGCGCAAACCGTTGACACCTACCTATAACGGCCCATATCGCGTTATCGATCGCACAGATAAATACTTCACCGTACAGTTGGAGAGTAGAACATCTAATATATCCATAGATCGGCTGAAGCCTGCATTCCAGTGCAACGAAAATCAAGCAGATGAAGCACCTGTCACCTTCAGCTACGTCACTAAATCTGGCGGGACATCCATACCTCCTGTACGCTTCGCTGAGGGGGGAATAATGTAGTGACCTACCTACATACACAATAATAAGAAAATATCAACACGTCCGGCCGCCGTCACAGCGCGCAGCGCACTGAACGGCCGCATGGGCGCGCGGCGCACGCACACAGCTCATGAGCTGAGCCATCACTCTGAACGAATGCGTCACCGCTGGCGGCCGGCGTCTGCGCTGGCGACCGTACGAGGAGCGACAACATGCCTGCTTCCGAGTCCATCGTGCACTGACTGACGTGACGAGGTGCCGCGCCGGCTGTATTTACGTGTTGCGCCGCCGCTCCGCCTGTATCTCCGTATCGAGTCGCGCGCGCGCCTCCTACGTCATCCTCGGCCGGCACCCAACTTGGATCGCAGCTATTGGTCTACTTACGTTACCACTCCACCACTTCTTGTATGATGCCATATTGTATTTAAGAGACTAAATGTTCATGACAATATATTCCTATTGATTAGTGTCGCATTCGCCTTTCATTCACCGCTCGCACTTCAACGAACTGTCACATTCTCAACCGTGCACTGCTGGAGATCACACGTATGTGTTTCGCAGTGTATTACTCCGGCCGTTGGGATATTCCTAAAGGTGGTTTTACACCGGCGAGACGAGGCGTGGATGGGCGAGAATTGAAATATGTATGGTAAAATTTCTATCTACGCTCTGCCCATCTTTGGTGTAAAAGGTCTAGATGCGCGAGGCGAGAATTGAAATATTTGGTCTAATAGAGTATTTATTTATTGAATCGTGTCTGTGTGTCCCGCAAGTGTGCTCCAGCAATCCTGCCATCAAGTTCTGACAGCTGGTAGACCCAGGTGAGTACACTCACGTCGATCATCCCACATCAACCTCCTTGCCATTATTTAGTATTTGTTCGATTGAGAATTGTTTTTGTAGCTACAAAAGTCACATATCTACATACCTAGCTATATGTTTATCGTGTCGTCTTTTGAAGCAGTTAATATTAAAGTTTAAGTTAGTCGCCAGTACATCTCCGTTCAATCAACACGTATTTTATTTATCCGAAACCCAAACAAGCAATAGTGAACCTTAATACAATCATCATATGGTCCTTCGAGCCGGATCCATCCAGTACGAACACCTGGCGAGAGAACAAAAGGCTCACATTCCACAACAGCGATAAGCCGACCTTTTTTTTTTGTGCGCATCGGTTGCCGATAATTAGCAAGTTGTTTACTACGAGGACTATTGAAGTAATAATTACGTAACTACTTTAAACATCGGGTATCAGCTGCATTCAAGTTTGTTTACGTGAAAAATGACTACGACGACTGAGGATCAACATACACTTCTCTCCGTGCTAGAAGATACTGCAAACCTGCTACGGAAAACACAAATTAACCTAAAAAAGTGCCCTAAAATACGCTTAACAAGAGGATATATCGAAGCACGTATGAAAATCATCGAAGATTATTGGGATACATTCAAATGTGCGCATAAAGACTTAGTAAAAATAACACCAAAGGAACAGAAAGGAACTTTGCCTTATTTTTTGAATGAGGAGTTTTTTATTTATGAAGATTTGTTTAACGTGCTTCAAGGTGACTTAAAGGACATGGTTATTTCGTTATCTGAATTATCAGTAGTGGAATCAAAATCAGCAAATAGTAGTTTCGGCTGCACAAGTCCCCAAAATACACTAGTGCACCTACCGAGGATCGAGATACCTAAGTTTGCCGGTAATTATGAATCATGGCAAACTTTCCAAGATTTGTTTACATCGTTGGTGCACGATAACAATTTGCTCAGTGATGTCCAAAAGCTTCATTATTTGAAGACTAGTGTTACTCAGGAAGCCGAATCACTATTGAAACATATACAGGTAACCGATAAAAATTATTTAAATGCATGGGATATTTTGAAAAAGAGATACGGCAACAAACGCTTACTTTTGAATCATTCCATGAAAAGATTATTCAACCAAAAGAAGATGACTTCTCAATCAGCTTCTCAGTTAAAGGGGTTGTTAGATACAACCACAGAGTGCCTAAACAATATAAATAATTTAAATATTGACGTCGGCTCTTGGGATCCATTCCTTATATATCTTCTAGTGCAGAAGATGGACTCAGAGACGCACAAGAACTGGGAAGAATATGCATATAAAGAAGAATCCGAAAACTTACCTACCTGGAGTGATTTCAAGAAGTTCTTAGAATCGAAGTTCCGTACCCTGGAATTAACAAACCAGAATAATACATCTAAGGACAATAAAACAATAAAGGAGCGTTCATGCCACGTTGCCGCACCAGTTACGGAGAAAGTTTGTGTGATGTGTAAAGAAAGTCACAGTTTAAGTCATTGCAAGGAATTCTGCAAGAAGGAACCTGCTGATAGGAGAGAGTTTGTGAAAAACAAACAATTATGTTTTAACTGCTTAGTACCAGGACACTCGGCATTTAAGTGTAAAGTGCCAGTATCTTGTCGTATTTGTCACAGGCGCCATCATTCCCTTTTACATGAAACGAAGACCAAGCAGCATGGAGAATCATCAGTCACCGCACCTCCAGCTGTAACACATGTAGAAGAAGAGCAAGCATTACAAGTAAATACAATGATAGCGTCGCATTGCAATACTAAGAAGAGAGTAGCAGCACTTTTAGCAACGGCAGTAGTGGAAGCAACAAGCGAGCAAGGTAACACCATTTTACTGCGGCGCTGATAGATCAAGGTTCTGAGGCAGCCTTCATTAGCGAGAAGGCGACTCAATTGTTGAAGCTCGAACGACAACCTGTAAAAGCAAGCATTATAGGGGTGGGATCCCAGAAGACTGAAATAAAACATGTGGTTCAGCTACAAATACGATCACGATTGGACCGAAACTATTGTTTACCGATCAAGGCATACGTAATGTCCAAGCAACTGACCATAAAGATACCCACCAAAACAATCAATAAACAAGATTGGGCACACATTCAAGACCTCAACCTGGCTGATCCAACTTACTTCAAGCCAAGGTCTATAGATCTGCTCTTGGGTGTGAAAGAATATGCTGAAATTCTGCAAAAGAACCTCATCAAAGGACCACCAGGCACACCAAGCGCTCAGGAAACCAGCCTGGGGTGGATTCTTTTTGGAGAAGTTAATACAACAAATCAAAACCAGTATGTTGTCATGCATCATTCAGTTGACGTAGAAGACATGTTGAAATCAATATGGGAAATTGACGTAGACAATAAAAGACACTTAACAAAGGAAGAAAAACTGGGTGAAGAAATATACGAAAAGACAACTGCTGGAAATGAAGAAGGAACATATATTGTTAAATTACCATTTAATACATACAGTCCACAATCACCAGATGGTAATACAAAATCAATAGCAACATATAGATTTACACAATTAGAAAAGAAGTTCAGGAAATCGCCGGACCTGCAAAAGGAATATAGTAAAGTTATAAATGACTATACAGAACAAGGATACATCGAGAAGGTACCTGATAAGGAAAAGAATAAAAGAGCTGTCTACTTACCTCATCACGCTGTTATCCGTGCTGACAAGGAGTCCACGTGAACTCGCGTGGTATTTGATGCGTCGTGTAGAGGATCAAACAACGTTTCGTTGAACGATGAATTACTTGTGGGTCCTCAGCTGCAAGAAGACTTGAGAAACATTTTGATGAGATGGCGCATGAAACAAGTCTGTTTTATGGCAGATATAAAACAGATGTTCCTCCAAGTATTATTGAGCCAAGAAGACGCAGATTTTCAGCGAATTCTGTGGAGGCAACATGAATCTGATACCCTGGAAGAATATCGATTGCTCAGAGTCACCTTTGGTACAGCGTCTGCACCATATTTGGCCGTTAAAACACTCCAACAGGTAGCCAAAGACGAAGCTAAGAATAATATTCTTGTTACACAAACTATTAACGAGGATTTTTACATGGACGATCTTTTGTCTGGCACAGACTCAGTAGCTGAAGCTATGACCCTTTCTAAAGAATTATCAGACACGCTGGAAAGAGGTGGTTTTCAACTTACGATATGGGCATCCAACAGTATCGAGTTAATGAAGTATATAGAAGAGGATAAAAGATCTGCCAAAACACATATTGATTTAAACCTCGATGGAACTCTCAAAGCATTAGGAATTGAATGGAACTTAAAAACAGACCAGTTTCAATACAATCTTAGATTTACACCCATAACCAGGTCCATAACAAAGCGAAGCATATTATCTGACATACAGAGAGTGTTTGATCCCCTTGGTTGGATAGCACCCAGTACTATTATGGCTAAAATATTAATACAAAAGCTTTGGCTTGAAAGAGTTAACTGGGATGAACAAGTTAGTAACACATTAGAACAAGAATGGAGAGAAATAAGATCAGACCTCGTTAACATAACTGAAATACAAATAGAAAGATGGCTTGGTACGATGACTGTTAACAACGATAAAATACAAATTCACGGATTCAGCGATGCTTCAATGCGTGCATATGCAGCGGCAGTCTATATACGTATTGAAACTCCAGACAACAAGATCGAAACAAAACTGATAGCTGCCAGAACCAGAGTAGCGCCATTAAAGACCATATCGTTACCTCGTCTGGAACTTTGTGGTGCCCTACTTCTTTCAAAATTAATGAAGCAGGTTGGACAATCAATGAGGATACCGACAAAACAAATGTACGCATGGACTGACTCTTTAATTGTTATCGCATGGCTTAGTGGTGAACTCAACAGGTGGAAACCCTTCGTTGCAAACCGTGTAGTCGAAATTGTTGAAAACATTAATAACAAGCACTGGTTCCATGTTCAGTCACACGAAAATCCCGCTGATTTAGCATCTAGAGGAATGTTGTTATCCAACTTGAAGAAATGTAACTTATGGTGGCACGGACCGGGCTGGCTATCTGAAACAAAAATGAACATTAAGTATGAAATAACAGAAACAGACTTGGAATTGAAGAAAATTAAAATCAATATTTACCTGAACGCAGAACGGATTGAAGAACCTGAAACAACTTTAGTATCACAATTTGATCATTTTGAAACATTAACAGATTTGATAAAAGCGATTACTTACTGTAGAAGATTTTTAAACTATAAGAAGAACATAAACAGTGAAAATCAGAATTTAACAACGCAAGAATTTGAAGATACTTTACAGATATGTATTAAAAAGGCTCAAGAAGAAGAATTTAAAGAAGAGATAGATAGAATAAAAATAGGAAAACAAGTTAAAAAGAAAAGTCAGCTTCGATGTCTAAATCCGTACCTAGACGAGAAAAATGTACTCAGGGTGGGCGGTCGCCTAAGGCATGCTAACTTACCTGATGATAAGAAGAATCCAGTGATACTAGGAAATAGAAACGCACTGATACAGTTAATCATTGCTGATACACATGTCAAAACGCTTCATGGTGGAGTACAGTTGATGTTATGTCACTTGCGTTTTAAATACTGGGTTATAAGAGCTAAATCACTGGTGAAGAAACATATTCACAAATGCATGAAGTGTGCTCGATTGAATGCCACAACAAAAGGACAAATAATGGGAGACTTACCAGTGGAAAGAGTAACACCGACGAGGCCGTTTCTGCATAGCGGTGTAGATTTCGCAGGGCCGTTTCAAACACTGGTGTCTAAAGGAAGAAGCAACAAAACTAAAAAGACATATGTGGCAATTTTTATATGCATGTCCACCAAAGCAATCCACATAGAACTAGTTGGAGACCTTACTTCGGAGGCATTTATAGCAGCCTTTAGACGTTTTGTTGCCAGAAGAGGTAAATGTGGCCACCTGTGGTGTGATAACGGTAAAAACTTCGTGGGAGCAAACAGAGAACTTCATGATTTGTGGAATGAAACACAGAAGGCAGGAGAAGTTGCATCCACGCTAGCAACAGATGGCACACAATTTCACTTTATCCCAGCATATAGTCCAAACTTTGGAGGATTATGGGAAGCAGGCGTGAAGTCGATTAAGTATCACCTAAAACGTATTATTACAACTCACCTGACGTTCGAGGAAATGACTACAATATTATGCCAGATAGAAGCCTGTCTGAATTCACGCCCGTTGTGCCCAATAGATAGCACCGACCCAGAAAACATAGATCCATTAACTCCTGGATATTTTTTGATTGGAGAAGCACCGATTGTGGTACCTTCACCTGATCTGCAAGCTGTGAAGGTTCATAATTTATCACGCTGGCAACATACACAAAAGCTTCTTCATGACTTTTGGCGACGCTGGCAAGAGGAATATTTGACCAGGCTTCAGCAGCGTCCTAAATGGATGAAGAAAGAGAAAGAGTTTGCTATAGGGGATATTGTGTTGATCAAGACTGAAAACCAACCACCCAGCAAATGGTCCCTAGGAAGAATTACAGATAAACATCCAGGCATGGATGGTAACACGAGAGTGTATAGTGTGAAAAGTGGAGGTTCTATTACTAAGAGAACTATTACTAAGCTATGTGCATTGCCAGTTGATGCTACTTAGCATCTCTTGAATTATTGAGATATTGTGAATAATTTTAGTAGGTATAGTTAGAATTTCATTGTTAATTAATTTAATGTTGTAATAATTTGAGCTTTAGACTGACGATTTGGAGTTAGGTACTTGATTTTAGAGGATAATTTGTTAGAACTTAATTATGATTATAAAAGAACTTAAAGTCCTTTTGGTGGGCGGTATGTTCGATTGAGAATTGTTTTTGTAGCTACAAAAGTCACATATCTACATACCTAGCTATATGTTTATCGTGTCGTCTTTTGAAGCAGTTAATATTATAGTTTAAGTTAGTCGCCAATACATCTCCGTTCAATCAACACGTATTTTATTTATCCGAAACCCAAACAAGCAATAGTGAACCTTAATACAATCATCAGTATTATTAAAAATGCTTCACCAGAGCTTATTTTGCGTAAACTCAAGAATGTACCCTCAGTATAGTATAGTATAGGGACTCCGTTATCCGCACTAACGACTCCCATTTGATCCGGTGTGCGTGGCTGGCTAACATAGCTAACATAGCCAGAATAACTCCGCCCAGAAGCACAGAATCTTCCTGGGAGCTTCACAGGCTTCGCGGAGCGACTTCACTGTTCCGAGGATTTGTGCACGTTGGGTAGCCACAGCCTCGCATCCAAGACGACGTGAGCGATCGATTCCTCAGCGCCAAAGCAGTCTCTGCAGAGAGGGCTGTCGGTGGCGCCTAGGTTGAAAAGATGTTTTGCTCAAGAGGCAATGATTGTCTCTATTATTATTATGAGATTAGCTCTACAAAGGCTGAGCAGTTGTTTGGTTAGTCGTGGGTGTAGGATCGGCATGAGAATATGGCCTCTTTTCAAAGATGACGACATAAGGCTAGTTGATTCATGATATAATTTTTGGGATGGATAGCCACTATAACAATGCTAAGGAGGGCGTACTTGAGGAGTGGCTGGAGAGGCGTCACGGCGTCTTCACCTTCCGCCTGATGCAGGTCCTCACCGGGCATGGTTGTTTCGGAAGGTTCCAGCATCAGATCAGCCGGGAGGAAACGCCCGGGTGTTACCACTGCGCCGATCGCCCAGAGAACACGGTGGAGCATACGGTGGAGGTCTGCCCCGCTTGGGTGGAGCACCGCCGTGTCCTCGTGGATGCGATAGGTGGCGGCGACGTCTCGCGCCCGGCCACTGACGGGGTCCATCGTGGCCGGTGCCTGCATGCCTAGGGGTAGCGGATAAATTCTGAACATGAGCTACCGCACCCCTGGGTACTCAGGCAGGGAAGGAACAAGGGTGGGTTTTAGTCAGTAAGAGTCTGACATGCCCTCTCGCTCCACCCAGAGCGGGAGAAGTCATTGGATGATTTCCCACCACAAAAAAAAGGAGGTCGGACGCCTTTAGTGTCAATGATGGCACATTTTAGGTTACGATTGTTTATTAAATACGGAAATCAAACACATCTTTGTACATAGGTATCCAATTTTAATGCATAAGATACTCTATTATACCTGCCTATAAGAAATTTAAAATAAAAACAATCTTGAACTTAATAAACGCCTTTAGTGTCGATGATGGCACATTTTAACTTACGATTGTTTATTAAATACGGCAATCAAACACATCTTTGCACATAGGTATCCAACTTTAATGCATAAGGTACTCTATTATACCTGCCTACAAGAAATTTAAAATACAAACAATCTTGAACTTAATAATAAAACGTGTTAAAATAATAAAGTGGTTCCTCTACTTTATCTTCTTTGGTTTGCAGTCGAAACGTTTGTTTTTAAAAAATGATCGACTTTTTATCTTTAAATCATCTTTCACCTGCGACAGCGAAATAGATCCCTGAAAACATAATAATATCAATCATAGCCAAGCACCCTGCCGCTATGTGCGTGACGAAAGAGTATGTAGAACCTACTAGATGCACCCAGCGTGCGTTGCAATGGCACATTTTTTTTTTATTCGTGTAATTTTTTTAGGCCAGGCCCTGTAGACAAAGTAACATCGCTTCGTAGCGAAACGATATCTAAATTCGTCATCGTCTCTGAGATATCGATAAACATTTCCTAGCGTTAGCGTTCGTTCGTTATCTTTTTTGGCGATCACGATCGAGGTGAAGGCGAACTCTGAAAGCGCTGCTTGTCTACGCATTTGTATGGGATAAACACGATAGCAATTCGTTTCTTTATGGTTTCGTTACGAATTAAAACATTGTCTACCAACTTGCGATAACGATGTCGACAGTCGACTGACCACGTGACTTAGCGCGGTTTATGTCAATCTCATACAGTTTAGTCTTTTCTAACTTCGTTATCGTTTTTAAATTGTTATTTGTCTAAGCCCCCAGGAATCCTAGCGGGCGTCCCCAGAACACCCTACCAAAGTTTTATCACAATCTGATAAATGGTTTTGGACAGGAACATACTATTGATTTATACATACATGAAGAATATTGTTTATAAATGGCACTGGGCGTTAGTTACGTTAGTAAGTTTTTGAAGTTCCGTACGTCGCGATTATGAACTTTGTCAGTTAAATGATTCGTCATAACGTAGTTTCTAACTGACGTAATTCATACTCTTAAACTTTATAAATACAGTTCATCGATATTTAAAACTTCGAAGTTCAGTAGGACAGTCGTGGTGTTGGTCACTATGAATGCACTAATAGGATTCGCACTAGTAACTTTTAGGATCGCATGGAATGCATGGAGCCAATACCTGGCCGAGGAAGTGTGACTAACTGTGCACGTCTACCACTAATCTACCCAAAGGTAGTTGAAGAACACAGTGTGGTTTTAGTCAGACAAGCTGGCAGAACATCTTTTTAGATTTTAACTCGCAAAAAAGGATTAGGGCGCGGTGCAGCGCGCACTCGTGCAGTCGAGCACCTACCTGCGCCGCGCGCAGCCGTTCGTCGCGCACGTCACGCCCATCGCGCACGTCACGCACGTCGCGCACGTCACGCCCAGAGCGCACCTCGCGCCCGTCACGCACCCCGGAACGCGCCAGCGCCGCGAAGCGCCGACCCACCTCGCGCGGCTGCAACACAAGCGAGCGTCACAACTCGGCACCCGCCGCACCCAGACACCAGACGGCGCCGCACAGTCACTCACGTCCAGCGCGTCGCCGTCCACGCTGCCGTCGCTGAGGAAGCTGTAGAGCTCGCTATGGCGCGGCTCTGGCTTCCGTGGCTCTGGCTTCTGTGGCTCCGCGTCGAGCGGCCCGGCGTCCAGCTCAGGCGGTTCACTCGTATCAGCGGCCCCCTTGGGCGCTGCCAGGCGGCCTGTCAGCTCCTTCTGGATATTGTCTATTGTGTTCTGCATCCCCTGGATCCGCTCCTGCAGCCGCTCCTGGGAATCGAGTGCTCACTGAGTGTACGCCGCAGAACCGCGCTCGGTGCCGGCGGTCGCACTCGCTCACCTTCTCGCCCCTCATATCGAGGATGATGGTCATCTGCGTGCCCAGCTCGTCGTCCTTGGCCTGCAAGCAGAGGAGCCATGAGCGTGTCGCGCGGAGGGAGCGGGGGGGGAGGGCTGGGAGAGCGCGCAAGGCAGCGCGGGCGTCACCTTGACGGCGAGATCGAGGCGCGCGGCGGCGTCGCGCAGCTGCTGCTGGGCGGCGAGCGCGGCGGCCTGCTCGGCGTCGTGCTGGCGACGCGCGGCGGCCAGTGCAGCGTCGGCACGGGCGCGCGCGTCGCTCTCGGCGCGCAGGTCCGTCATGAGGCGCGCGATGGTGCCGGTGTTGGCGTCCAGCTCGCGGTCCTTGGCGGCGGCGGCGGCGCCGAGCTCGGCCAGGCGCGTGGCGTCGGCGTCCCTGCGGGGGGAGGGGAGGGGCATCGGTCAGGGCGCGTCGTGGGGCGGGCGAGGGTGGCGGGAGGTACGCACCGCTGCGCTGCGTGCTGCTGCTGCTCTAGCGCGAGGCTGGCTCGCAGCGAGTCGGCGGTGCGGGAGAGCTCTTCGAGAGTGGTGCGCAGCGCGCCGCACTCCTGCGCACTCTTGTCCAGCTGTTCCTGAGCTTCGAGCTTGTCTGTTTCCAGTTGACGCACACATTCTTTAATAGAATTTATTTCCGTCTGCATATCTCGCTCGTGCTAAAATGACGAAAACTGAATTGAAAACCCCTTAATGCAACATTTCAACAGAGATTCCGATTGAGAGATTAATCATGTTATTATTGAATTTGATTTTTTATAAGTTTTCCTGTAATCTATAAGTAAAAAACTATTTTTTTTGGCACATTGATTCCAGAGATAGCGAAGGATGGGTAGAAAAGCGGTTTCGGTGAATAAAACTATATTTTGATGAAGATTGACTTATAGCTTCTGCCGACTTCTATATCCTTCTTGGAATATTTAAATCTTTATCTAATAATTGGTTAATAAATAAATCCCCTTAAGGGGATGAAAAGTTGCACTTTCGACGTTTGGCTCCCAGATTGGACCGGGCCGGGGCCGCCTTAAAGCGGCTCCTACCCAATCTGAGGGGGCCAAACGCCTCCTGCCGGAGGGTCTACGCGGGGATCGTGCGCTCCATGGCCCTCTACGGAGCACCGGTGTGGGCGCGTTCATTGAGGCAGCGATCAGCTCGCCAGATGAACGCGTCCCAGCGGGTCATGGCGATCCGCATGATCAGAGGTTATCGCACGATCTCCCGTGAGGCTGCGAGCCTCCTTGCCGGACTGTCACCGTGGGATCTGGAGGCAAAAATCCTCGCGCACCTGTACGAGTGGCGCGAGGAGGCCAAACGCCGGGGCGAAACTCCGCTGCCGCGACAACTCGCGGCTCGGCGGACGGAGCTCCGGCAGGATCTCATGGTGACATGGGAGAGCGACTGTCGTAACCCAGCGCTGGGCACGCCACCATTTGCGGCGGTAGTGCCCCTCTTTGAGGAGTGGCTGGAGAGGCGCCATGGCAACCTCACCTTCCGCCTGACGCAGGCGATCACCGGACACGGCTGTTTCGGGAGGTACCTGTGTCGTGTCAAGGCGGAGGTGACCCCCGAATGTTTCCACTGCGAGGATCGCCCAGAGGACACGGTGGAGGTTTGCCCCGCTTGGGCAGAGCACCACCGTGTCCTCGTGGACGCGATAGGCAGCAGCGACCTCTCTCACCGTGCCCTGGTTCAGGCCATGGTACGGAGCGAGAGGGAATGGGAAGCCGTCTCCTCCTTCTGCGAAGCAGTAATGCTCGCGAAGAGGGAGGCGGCATACGTTAGGGAGACTCAACAATAGCCGAGTCGCCCTAGCGCCCTCAGCCGCAGCCGCCGCAGGAGACGCCAGGGGCCGCGAGACGATCTCCGGCCACCGTAGACCCGGGGGCCTGCGGACGGCGAGTAGTGGGTAACTCGCTGTCCGATCAGCACCAGGCCCGAGAGTCGACGGCGCGTAGTGTTCCACGCGCGCCTCAAAGAGTTGTCAGCAAAGGACGGGGCCTGCCACGGCCGATGCCTGCCCGGGGGTTGAGGATAAATTCGAAAGAGTTATCTCGCCCCCGGGCACTCAGGGCAGGGAGGAACAGGGGTGGGTTTTAGTCAGTAAGAGTCTGACAGTCTGTCATATCACAGCGAACTCTTGCAATGCGGTGGCTTGTTTTAATTAAATTAAAATTATAAAAGCTTAAAATGGTGGAAGTAGAAATTTTAATTAATGGTATTCAAGAACAGGTTTGGTGGCACTTCACATCGCTATTCGTGTTCGCGTATTTGTTTGTCTTATTCAGCCAAATAGGACGATGTGAAGTAGGTCTATTCGTCTATATTTGCCTATTCTCACGAACAAGACGAATACGCCAAATACCCGAACACCCGTATCCGCCCGACTGTCGGTTTTTTGCAACATATCAAAGGATTGCGAATATGGCGAATATGTTTGTTTACCGGCCACACATCGCTCGGTCAGTAGTGTGCGGTGCGCGTCAGCAGCGGTACAGCTTGTTCGCGCCAAAATGGATGGGACAAATGACCTCGTTATGCGATTTTTATGTTTTGTTTTTACGTCCGCATAACATGTACTGGTAATTCCGTAAAGTCCGTGTGGCTCCGGCTTAAGAATGCTGCCACCCCATTTCATCCCATGGGTGTCGTAGGAGGTTAGATTATTTCAGCAGATGAGATTATTTCAGCACCTTAGATCACCCGCATGGTGGCGGGTAAACCATCAGCAACCGCATTCCTAACGAGGGTTGGTGTCAGGCAGGCGGCCGAGCATAAAACATTTGCCAAATCATTAGCAATATGTTAGGAATAAATGGATTGTGCGACAGGGCTAGGGCGTACCCCACAGGCGACGCACAGGGGCAGCACCCGGCCGCTGTGGGAAATGGACTAGGGTTGTTGCACCACCCCGGGCGGGGGCAACGTAAGAAGCTAGCTCGGGAAGTGAGATTGAGGTACCTATGCAAGTTGGAATGTTGGGAGTATGACTGGAAGGGCCAGAGAGTTAGCGGACGTATTAAAAAGAAGACGAATAAATATAGCGTGTTTGCAGGAAACTAAGTGGAAGGGAACAAAGGCGAGGGAAATTGGTGAAGGATACAAGTTTTTCTATTGTGGAAGTGACGGTAAAAAAAATGGCGTTTGAATAGTATAAAATAAATAAATAAAAAAGCCTTTTTATTTCATGCATTAATTACAGTTTAGTTAAATTATAATTTTTGAAAATCCTAGTTATACTCGTACATTGAATTTTGGATGCTAAATTTAGATTAATACCATGAATTTAAACAAAAAAAGCAAAATCAATTAAAATTAAATAAAATGAAATAACAAAAATCAATTCAAATCAAATAATTTAAATTAAATTAAAAAATCAATTAAATTACAACAATATATCAAAATTAATTCTAATAAAATAACAATCACATAATAAAATAATAAAACAAGTTAAAAAATAATTAATAAAACAATTGCGTAATTCAAAATAAAGTTGCATTCTTTAACTATTTAAAACTTTAATGAAATGGCATGCATGAACCTCTCACGTGGTGAGCGTGAAGGCCTCCTCCAGGGATGACCAATGGTCGCGGTCGGTGGCTTGCGACATCCAATTCCTTCCTGCGACTCGTGTGATTTCATCTGTCCATCTAGTGATCGGTCTTCCTCGTTTCCTAATGCCTGTAGGGCCAGGCCATGACGTCATTCGAATAGTCCAACGGTCGTCACTCATTCTCGCTACGTGTCCTGCCCATCTCCATTTAAGCGCTAGAGCGTAGGTGAGTGCATCTGTTACTTTCGTCGCTTGTCTGATAATAGAGTGCCGAATTTTTTGAATTCTTTTTATCTTTGCGATACTTCTCTCCATGCTTCGCTGGCAGGACGTAATTTTATTCTTTACTCGCTGAGTGAACTTCCATGTTTGACACGCGTAGGTTAGTGAGGGTAGCAAACACGAGTTCATGACTTTACTTTTGATTTTCATCGGCATTTGGCTTTTCAATATTTCCTTTACACTCCAAAACTTTTTCCACGTCGTTGTAATTCTTCTATCTACTTCTGCGTCGTTGTTATTTTTTCCAAAAGATATTTGTTTTCCCAAGTAGATATAGCTATCAACGTATTCCACTGGTGTGTTGTTGAGAAGTATTGAGACTTTCAAGGAATTAGTCATAAGCTTGGTTTTACTCAAATTTAGTTCCAGTCCGGCCTCTCTGCTTGCTTCTTGTAGCGTGACAAGCATCATCTCCAGCTCTGAGCTTTTTTCTGATAGCAGGATAATGTCATCGGCGAACCTCAGGTGACTCATATATTTCCCTTTCACACATATGCCCACTTTTTTCCAATTTAATTTGCCGATTATAGATTCTAGAACTGCTATAAAAATTCTAGGTGATAGAGGGTCACCTTGCCTTACTCCTCTTTTGATGGGAATGGGTGGTCCTTTGGTCTCGAGTTTCACTCTACTTGTAGTGTTCTCGTAGAGGTATTTTAAGACCTGTACGTATTTCTTTTCCACCTTCTGTGTTTCTAGAGCTTTCCATATAGAGGTATGTAAAATTGAGTCGAAAGCTTTCTGGTTTGAATAGTATTAGATAGTAAATTAAAAGAAAGCGTGATGGAGGTTAAAAGGATTAATGATAGATTGATAGTTGTGAAAGTTATGATGGACAATGTGATGCTGAATATAGTAGTGCGTATGCCCCGCAGGTAGGATGTGACGAAAGGGTGAAAGAGAAGTTTTGGGCGGATTTTGATACAACGGTAATGACCATTCCCGTGCATGAGGAATTGATAGATGGAGGTGATTTTAATGGGCATGTAGGTAGAACGAGAAATTGTTATGAAAGAATACACGGAGGATGGGGTTTTGGAAGTCCCAATAACGAGGGGGAGACTCTGTTGCAATCTGCTACCGCATTTGATCTGGCAGTAGCCAACACTTGGTTCCAGAAGAGAGATGAACACCTACTCACATACAAAAGTGGTAACCACAAGACCCAAATTGACTATTTTCCAGTTAGGCGCAACCATATTAGGCACGTCAAAGACTGCAAAGTGCTGCCAGGAGAAGACTTGGTCTCACAGCACAGGCTCCTGGTTGTGGTATTAGCGCTAAAAACACAGTGTACAAAAAGAAAAGAGCGTCCTCCTCCTAAAATAAAGTGGCATATGCTAGAGAAGAATGATTGTGCGAAGGAATTTAGAGAGCAAGTAGTAGACAAAATGATAAAAATGGGAGACATGAATGATCGAAGTGTAAATCAAAGCTGGAATGAGATAGCTGGGTGTATTAGGGATGCAGCGAAGGATATTTTGGGAGAGACAAAAGGAAGGGGCACAATAGAGACGGATACATGGTGATGGTCTACAGAAATCCAGGAAGTGTTGAAGGAAAAAAAGAAGAAATTTAAGGAATGGCAGAGTGTAGAACTGAAAAGCGTTAGTTTGAAAGCTGAAAAAAAGAGCGAGTATGATGCGTTAAAGAAAAAAGCTAAGAAAGCCGTGGCAAGAGCGAGAGCAAAACCTCAGGACAAACTGTACGATACACTGGACAGTCCAGCTGGCCAAAAAGATCTGTACCGGCTTGCTAGAGCCAGAGAGAGGAAGGCGAAGGATGTTAGTCGGATAAGATGTGTAAGAGATGAAACTGGAATGCTTCTATCAGAGGATGAAATGATTAAGGATAGATGGAAGGGCTATTTTGAAAGATTGATGAATGAGGAAAATATCTGGAGTGGTGTTGTAGAGAATAATCCAATGAATGAGGGGTTAGTGAGAATGGTCAGTGTGGATGAAGTGAGAATAGCAGTGAATGGAATGAAGAATGGTAAGGTAATTGGTCCATACCAATTGAAGTGTGGAAGTCATTACGGGTAGATGGATGGACGTGGTTAACTTTGTTCTTCAATAAGTTGTTGCTGGAAGAAGCCATACCTGATGAATAGTGCAACAGTTCGTTGGTGCCCAACTTCAAGAACAAAGGTGATGTGCTGGAGTGCAACAACTATAGAGGAATAAAGCTAATGTCACATAGTATGAAAGCATGGAAAAAAGTTATTGAAAAGCGGCTGAGAGAAGAGAGTGAAACCTCACAAAACCAGTTCGGTTTTATGCCTGGTCGGGGTACAACGGATGCCATTTTCGCTATTCGCCAGCTGTGCGAAAAATACAGAGCTGTGCATAAAAACTTGCACATGGTGTTCATTGACCTCGAAAAGGCATATGACCGGGTGCCTCGAGAGGTTTTGTGGTGGGCCCTTAAGGAGAAAGGTCTGCCTGGGAAGTATGTGCAGTTGATCAGAGTGATGTACAGTCGATGCAGTACCCAAGTCCGGTCTGCAGTGGGCACTTCTGACAGTTTCAGTGTAGCGGTCGGTTTGCACCAGGGGTCGGCTCTCAGCCCTTACCTCTTCCTGATGATAATGGACGCTCTGACGTCGGATATCCAAGAAGAGGCTCCCTGGTGTATACTGTTTGCTGATGACATTGTACTGGTTGCCGAAAGCGGCTCAGAGGGCAAGAGCACATTGGAGACGTGGTGGTAAAGACTGGACAGTGTGGGCCTGAAATTAAGCGAAACCAAAACGGAATATCTGTTCTGCGATCTCGGCGATCTCTCCAGTCCTATGCCTGTAGCTCTCACCGGAACGCCTATACCGATCTGCTCCGACTTTCGGTACCTCGGGTCGCTTTTTCAGGGGGATGGCGATATAGACCGAGACGTAACGCACAGGCCATCCACAAACAAGGGGAAGCCCTTGCGGTCTCCCTTGATATCTCGAAGGCCTTCGACCGGGTCTGGCACGACAGCCTAATTGGCAAGCTTCCTTCGGTCTGCCCGCTGGATTGTGTGATTGGATTGCAGATTTCCTGAGGGATCGGTCTATCCAAGTAGTCATAGATGGCTGCTCGTCCGGACTGCTGGCTATTAATGCCGGTGTTCCTCAGGGGTCGGTGCTCTCGGCAACATTGTTTTTGCTGCATATTAACGATCTGCTAAAATCCGGTACCTTTGGGTATGCAGACGACAGCACTGTTGCCGAGAGATACGTGCCTGACGCACGAGTTAATGGGTCTCAGGTCCGGTCTCTCCGAGAGGCTATGGTTGGGCGCTTGAACTTGTCCTTGCAGGCTGTTTCAGAATGAGGCGATGCCAATCTGGTTAAGTTCAATGCTGCTAAGACCCAGGCGTGTCTTTTTTCTGCTAAAAGGAGCCAATTTTAGGTTCTTACGTCAAGGTGCGTAACACAGGAAACACGGGAACGCAATATTAAATAATGTTATATTATAAAAAAAATATCTTATTCCATTGACAACTCAATATATTGACGATCGTAGTGAACGGACGTATCGAACTGATTAAATTCCCACTCAAGGATTTCAAACAGATGAGAACTCATTTGAATAAAATAACACTATATTTCACCACACTACAGAGTCTTGACAAAAAAAAACATTTCCAAGACCAAAAATGGCGGTGTTATCATCAGCACCGAGACGAAAGACGATATCGAAAAGCTGAGAAAATCGGAGCAGCTAACAAAGTCAGGTCTAACTGTCGACGAGCCTTACAAAAGGAAGCCTAGGGTTGTAATCATAGGAGTGCCGTCATCCATGTCAGAAAATGAGGTTTTCGCGTGTTTGTACCATCAAAATCTTGCCGAGATACTACAGGACTGCAGCCTTGAGACGTTCTTGACCTCAATTAGGTTAAACCACAAATCAGGTAAGAAAGACGCTGAGTACTGCAACTACGTAGTAGAAGTATCTGCAGTCATACGCAAAGCCCTGATGTCAAAGGAAAGAGTATTTGTGAACTGGTCATCATGCCCTGTGAGAGACTTTACATTGGTCACACGATGCTATAAGTGTCAGCAGTACGGTCATGCTGCCAAGTCTTGTCGGCAGACGACCTACACCTGCGGTCACTGTGGCGATCAAGGGCACTCAATCAAAGAATGTCCAAAGAAGACAGATGAGCCGAAATGCGCTACTTGCTTTCATTTCAAAAAGCTAGACAAGCACAACACAGGCGCTGCTGACTGCCCGGCGAAAATAATGGCCGAAAAAAGATACATAAATTCCATTGATTATGCAGGCGCCTAAGAGCGCCGTTAATAAGTTATTTATTTAGACCTTTTAAGTTTTTGTTTTTATTTTTGTATTTATCACCATATTATGATGATAAACAATATAATTAACGAATTAGATAATTTCTCTGTATCTGAGTCAAAAGTTTGTGAAGCTGAAAATTGCAAACAATATCTTTCCGGCTACTAAACTCCATTTACCGTACTAACACAAAATATTCGCAGTATTTTTAAGAATTTTGATAGCTTTTGCACCTTTCAACAACGGTTAAACATAAATAGTGACGTTATTGTTTTAACCGAATGCTGGCTTGCCAAGCAATATAACATTCCACTAATACCGGGTTATAATATGTACAAAAGTAATAGAAATTACAATCAAAATGATGGGGTGATAGTTTATGTAAGGAATCATTTGAAGGTCTCTGTTGAGGAACCTAATATGCACGACTGCAACAGTTTGGTGGTTAAGATTGGATCAAACTTTGCAATATTAGCATTATATCGACCTCCCTCCTTCAAAAATATTAGCAATTTTACTGACTCGCTGAATGACAGCTTGCAGAACCTGTCATCCATCAAAAACACAATTGTAATTGGAGATATTAATATCAATATTCTACCAGGAAGTACTGATGCATCTGCTCAGGACTACCTCAACCTATGCGCATATCACGGCCTGCTCCCCGCACACACTTTACCTACACATCATAGTGGCTCCTGCTTGGACCATGTCATGCTTAAAACAAATTACCTCTCACTTGCACTCGTTGTTAACTTGACAATAACCGATCATAATGTCCTACTAACTCTAGATTGTAACTTACCTAAGCAAAACACTCGCACAATTTCGAAATTGAATATAAATAAACTTGAAGAAGATTTGCGCGTCATCAAGTTTGATCCAGTCTATAATTCCGCTGACCCGCAGTTTGGTATGTTGTATGTAATAGAAAATTTACGACATGCAATTCAGAAAAATACGGTTATATCGCAATTGAGCAACAAAAATTGCAACATAAAACCCTGGATCACGACAGATCTTATCCGCTGTATGAAACATAGAGATAAACTGCACATGAAAGCTAAATCTCACCCAGATAATGCTATGTTGCAATTGTCATACAAAAGATATCGTAATTTTTGTAATGATCTACTCAAAAAAGTTAAGAGCAACTACGATAAAACTGCATTAGAAAAGGCTGGAACAAATAGTAAAAAGATCTGGAAATGTATTAAAAATATAACATATTCCTCGAAACAAAATGAGTCATCTTCAGGTTTATTACAAGTGCACTCGTCACAGCTGGCATCTGCTAACATAGCAAATAATTTCTTTGTTAATGTTGGAAAGTGTCTTGCAGAAAAAAATCGGGGTCAATCGCCTTATCTAACGAGCAGTCCTATTACGGGCAGCTCCACCTTAACATCCTTTGCACTGCTAGATACTGACGAGACTGTGGTAGAAAGTATCATCATGACTTTGAAAGACGACTGTGCAGTTGGTTGGGATAACATATCAAATAAAATTATTAAACAGTTCAGGAATATTTTAATACCACCACTGGTTTATATTTTTCGCATGTGTTTATCTCTGCTTATTTTTCCAGAGTGCCTCAAAAAAGCAGTTGTTGTCCCTATATATAAATCAGGCAACAAAGAGCAAGTAACAAATTATAGACCTATTTCTCTACTGCCTTCTATCTCTAAAATATTAGAAAAAATTATAAACAAAAGGTTGTTCAAATATCTGGAGAACAAATCAATTTTGTCGGATCGACAATTTGGATTTAGACCTAAACTTTCAACTGCCGATGCCGTTCACCATCTAACTCACTATCTGGCTCAAGAACTTGACAAGGGTAACCATACAGTAGGAATTTTTCTGGACCTCGCCAAAGCTCTCTATTCCTATTCTGTTGCGCAAGCTTGAGACATTGGGCATAAGAGGCATTCAACTGAAACTCTTTAAAAGCTACTTAGAAAACCGTACCCAGTGCGTGAAGATTGGCAGTGTTCTCAGCGCAGACCAAAAAAACACGTCTTTTGGTGTTCCCCAAGGAAGTATTTTAGGGCCCACTTTATTTCTAATATACATAAATGACCTTTGTAATGTAAAGCTAAAGCATGGCACAATAATATCTTACGCTGATGACACTGTTCTTCTTTTTTCGGCTGTATCGGAACATGAAGTCTACAAGCTCGCGCAAGACGGCTTCAATAGTGTAAATAAATGGCTTCAGCATAACTCACTAACTCTAAATGCGGATAAGACAAATTATATAAAGTTTTCGATGCGCAAACAAGCTTCTCATATTCCTTTAACGTTGTTTGCTCATTGTTGTACAGTCCCTGCAGATTGCCCGTTTGTGTGTACCAATATTAGTGAGACCAATAAAATAAAATATTTGGGTGTTTTAATTGATGAAACTCTAACCTTCAAACAGCATATGGAAGCATTAAATAGCAGAATTCGTAAGCTGATATTCGTATTCAAAAAGCTACGATATATTGCAGACCCAATAATAATTAGGCAAGTTTACTTTGCTCTATGTCAGTCAATATTGACGTACTGCATTACGTCGTGGGGTGGAGCATGTAAAACTTTATTACTGCCCATCGAAAGAGCTCAAAGAGCGATTCTCAAGGTGTCTACTTGCCGCCCTTTTCTCTTTCCCACTAACCTACTCTATAAATCTTGTGAAGTACTAACAGTTCGACAATTATTCATAATGAGCATTTTACTAAAACAACACGCAGCTCTTCGCTACAGCACTGAATTTACTAACAAGAGACGAAAAGACATAGTTTGCCCCACAAAAAGTACAAAACATGCTTTCACAGCCAAATTTTATGTTTTCCTTGGACCACTACTCTATAACAGACTAAATGCAAAAGCAAATATTTATTCCCTAAATTATAGAAATTGTAAGAAAAGTCTCAAGGTAGCTCTTCAAAGTTTGTCTTATGAAGATACAGAGAAGTTGCTAGCTGTAATGAAATAAAGAATGTATTGTTCTATTCATTTTGTTTTTAATTAGTTAGCTAAGTTAGTATACTAAGGTTTTTTTATACTATTTACTCCTTTTTACATACCTCTAAAATGACTATTTTACTTTATTTTATATAATTACCGTGATTATTTCATAATATTTTTACCTCATATCGCCTGAAACACAGGATGTCCTAGTTCAGGCACATAACACTTGTGAACTTGACATAGATTTAAGCAAAAATTTATTTACTGTTTTACCAGACAACATGAATAAAAAATTTATTATTATTATTTATTATTATTAATTTCACCTGGCTCCATCTTTCCGAGGTGTAACCGAACCGATAACCGACCAACTTGATCTTCTTGGTGTTACTTTAACATCTACCCTCAATTTTGGTC
This sequence comes from Polia nebulosa, assembly GCA_951329385.1. NCBI lineage: Eukaryota > Metazoa > Arthropoda > Insecta > Lepidoptera > Noctuidae > Polia > Polia nebulosa. Next base: position 32,519,321 of record OX589604.1, read on the forward strand.
CCTTCATAGAGGCTAAGGCTCAAGTGGTTGCCAAAAAGTTGGGGATCCTCGGAAAGGTGAGACGATACTTCACGCCGGAACAGCTGCGCCAACTCTATCAAGCGCAAGTCCGATCGTGTATGGAGTACTGCTCTCATCTTTGGGACGGATCTGCAAGATACCAGCTTGATGCCCTTGAGTCAATTGGGAAACGAGCCAAGAGGATCATCGGCAACGATAGACTCGTTGAGTCGAAACTCCAAAGTCTTGAACATAGACGCCGAGTTGCTAGCCTGTCGGTTTTCTATCGATTACATTTTGGGGAGTGTGCGACGGAATTGCATGATTTGATTCCGCCAAGCCCGTTTCATCAAAGAACCACAAGACGTACGGCGAAGTGCCACCGGTTCATGGTGGACATCCCATCCATACGCACAAAGCGTTTTGAGAGAACATTCATTGCGCGTGCAGCTAGAGAGTGGAATTCTCTACCGGAGTCTGTGTTTCCTGTAAGCTACAACCTGGGAGTCTTTAAGTCAAGAGTGAATAGGTTACTTCTAGGCAAGCGTGCTCCATCTTCGACCACATCATCGCTTACCACCAGGTGAGATAGTGGTCAAACGCGAGCCTATCAAACATAAAAAAAAACCAGGATCAACTCAGGATGGATGAAATGGCGACAGGTCACTGGAACAACTTGCGACCGACGAATGCCCCTTAAGTTAAAGGGGAAAATCTATAAGTCCGTGATTAGACCTGTCGTACTGTATGGGTCATAATGTTGGGATGTGAAAAAAACGGATGAAAAAAGACTGCATGTGGCGGAGATGAGAATGTTGAGATGGATGTGTGGAGTAACGAGAATGGATAAAGTGAGAAATGAGTACATTAGAGGTAGTTTAAAAGTGGCGCCAGTCACAGAAAAGTTGAAAGGGAACCGCTTATCTTGGTATGGCCATGTAAAGAGGAGGGATGAAACACATGTAACTAAAAGAGTTATGAATATAAATGTGGTTTGATGGAGAGGTAGAGGGAGGCCAAAGAAAGGATGGATGAATTGTGTGAGGAGTGATATGAAAGAAAAGGGAGTTAGTGATAGCGTGACGGCTGACAGGACAGAATGGAAGAAAAACACCGTGTTGCGCCGATCCCAAGTAACATCGGATAAGGGCAGGAAGATGATGATGAACATGTACTGGTAATTACCACAATGGAAATAATAAGCCGCTGCTGCAGTTAACACGTCCATCGTAAACTATAGCAAAAACATTCGTAAATGTTCGGCATATTTGCTGTTCATGAACGATGTGTAGTCGGTGTATTCGTGTTATTAGGAATTCCAAACGAATATAGCGAATAAAGACGAAAAAAAACGCGAACATCGAATAGCGATGTAAAGTGCCACCATTACGGCTTGCACGACATAGTCAAACGTGGCAACATTCGGCAACATTGTTTTTAAAATAACATGGGTTGAACCCGTAATTCTTCGTACAAATTATGAAAGTCCCCATAAATATGTATTTCTAATATTGGTTGCACTCCTCTGTCGTACCTACATGCTTCTTGAGTATTCGATATTTTAAAATTAATTTTCCAGTAAAAATAGTTTTTTCCGTCCGTCCACGACAAATGTAGAGTATTGAATGGCGGCGGCGCGGCTGTTGAAAGCTGTGACTTCGCGTGCACGTAGGACAAAGCCACCCGAGAGATGGGTCGTCGAAGTTTTTATCGTTAACGAAACTAGACCCTCCATTACCGTTCATCGACGGGTCGATCAACTAGTTAAATTTAGCGACGTCTACAGCTTGACAATTCAACATAGTTTGTCGGTAAACTAGACTAAATAGCGTAGCGTCTCGTAACTTTTATTCAAAAAACATTGAAATGTGGTTTAGTGATATTTGAACTTCCCGTCATAACTCATAATGCACCAGGCTTAGGACTGATGCCATAATTTACTTAGATGATTACGTCTAGCCTTTTTATTTTTAAAAGGTAAACTAAAGACGTTCTTCTTTACTTAGTTATTACACTTGACAATTTTACAATATTGTTACCATTCGCCCATTCGCCGGTGTTTCTGATTTTGTGTAGGTATACGTTTTTTGACACCGACTTCCGAAATTAAAGTTATTTTGCACTATTTTTGGACGTCGGGTCTCTGTCTTCGAAACTCATCATCGATCTATATGAAATTTAAATGGGACCATTTCGGAATACTTAAAGCCCTTTGGAACAAAAAATGTGTGTACCTACTTATGTACGCACGTAAGAAGTTATACTTCTTTGGCGTAACAAGATAAAAAACCAAACTGTCACAAAGTTTACAAAAGGATAACAATCATTCTTTCATGAACCACAGACCATAGCTAACTTCAGAGTGTCGGTTCTAGCTAACTTCAGGCTGTAGGTTTTTTGTGACGGTGTGCGCGCGCATCGTAAAATTTACTCTCATCATTTTTCCCTAACGCGCCAAAAAAAGTATAACCTCAAAAAAATAATTTTGTAAATCCGTTAATAAATGACGGAGTTACGCCCGAACATACATAAAAAAATACAAACATTCTAATTGATAACCCCCTTCTTTTTTTGAGGATAGGTAATACAGCAGATATTCACCGCTTGATCTCTGACTCGTAAGCGCAATTCGTCACACAATGACTCGTAAACTCCTAAAGTAACGATTTAATAAGTTCTAACAATTCGGTTTTGCACATGTTAATTGGCATCCTTTTCTTCCTAAAACACAATGCATTTTTACTCCAAAATGGCTTTCGGCCCATAGAAATATCAACTCTTTGAAACTAGAGTTAAAGGTTACATTAATTTGATCGTTGTTCGTCCGTCCGTTGTTATTTTTTAACCGACTTTCGAAAAAGGAGGAGGTTCTATGTTCGACTGTATGTATGTTTTTTTTTTATGTATGTACGCGCATTTCTCCGTCAGTTGTGGACCGATTTTCAAAATTCTTTTTTTATCTGAAAGAATATACTCCCGAGGTGGTCCCATATAAATTTTATTGAAATTGCTTTAGGGCTTTTTGAGAAACTGAACAAAAACGAAAAATACGCATATCTTGATGACGTTTTTGTGTTGAATTAACTATCGACCTAGCCATTTAATTGCATGCCGGGTGTTTAATGAACGGGCTAGGCGTCCAATTGAATGGCAAATTCAACCAGATGGCTGTGACATGTAGAACAAAATTAAAAGGAAAACTACCACTGCTAAGTTAGTTCTGTAAGTTTTAGTGTAATAGTCGCCCAACTTATAAAATTTTTCTACTTGTTAAACGTACAAAATCCTTGGAAAAAAATTACTTAGGTGAAGTACTACGGTCTACGGAACCCAATCTTGCGCGCGTGGCCCGACACGCACTTGGCCGGTTTTTTTTTTTAAATTATGGCCTACCCGGCCTGTCTATTTCTTATGCAAAATTGCCAAACCCATTTTCCGCTTTTTTAATGATAAGTATATCAATATACGACGAGTTCTTTCATGTTACACTAAATTTTTTAGCTACTGAGTACCTAATAAAATTAGAAGTCGATAGATGCTAAAAATAACAAGCATGCTGCCTTAGACTATGAAAGGTTATAGACGGAGTGTCAAAATCTAGTAATCTGAAGTACCAGAATGAGAAGCCGGCTTGTATCTGTACACGCGAAATAAGGGTGTGGGCTCGGCTCGCCCCTTGGATCTTGCCCCTTTCGATTAATATGTTCCACTCACCCCGTTTTTTATTATTTTGGTGAAGGGGCGACCTGTAAATTGATATTTAAATAATTATTTTTGAGTATCGATTCGCCCCTTGCGTCATTTCCTTTGAAATTGAACCGAAAAGGTATGGTTACATTAAAAAAATCACACATTATAAATAACGCTATTCTCAACCTCATTCCTCGAAACGCACCAACGATGAAACATTGAGAAGAGCATGAAAGATTCGTAAAAAATGATATCGATAGACGTTTTAAAATTCAACTGTCCTATTGTTTATTTATTAAAACTACCAGGGAAGCAGAAATTAACTAGATCTAGGTGCATAAAGGACTTACTACTTAGCTCAATTATGGCAAAAATACAGGTTTTGAAATTGAATCATTTGTTGTTTTAAAAAGTACCAGGGTGACAGAAATGAACGGAAAATAGACGCCTAAACGATCTCACTAAGTTGTGCACCGACGATTAAACACAAAGAGGAATATATGGTATTTACTATATATCGATACTAATCGATAGAAGTCTTAGTCCTAGTTCCAGTTGATTCCTGCTTTCCTGGTAGTTCTAATAAATAAACAATTAGAACAGTTAAATTTTAAAACGTCTATATTTAAAAACTTAACAGTGCTGACAGACCCTACTTTTAACTTACTAACAATCGGGGGCGATTTGGGGTATCTAATATTCAAGGGGGCGAGTATATATAGTAATATGACCATGTCTCGAACCACAGGTCCGAGCTTAAATGGATGCCCATACGCCAGAGAAGAAGTTTGCGGGCACTGACTACACTTTTCTCTCTACTGAACTCTCCCACTCCTCCTTCTTATCTTATATCTCACTTTCAATATCTATGTTCTTCACACGCCAGGAATCTGCGTTGTTCTAATAATTTCTACTGCTTTGCCCTGCTCATACTTCTGATTTTGTTCATTCTTCCTTTCATATTCAGTCCATCCTTTTGTGGAATGCGCTGCCTCTCGATATCAGGACGGCCACCAGTCAGTATGCATTTAAGCGGAAGTTGCGGAATTATTTTCTACACAAGGAGTAGAGTCGTCTCAAAAACCTTATTTATTACTTCTTTATATATATATATATATATATATATATAAATATTTATTGGTTGTTATTATATTAAATATATATGTATGTTTATTACCTATTAATATATATATTTTCGTTTAGGTTTTTTTTTAATATTTCTACTTGGTGTTGCTTTGTTTGTTTTTTTTTATGCACCTGCCATATTATCTCTCCACCACCCTTGGTTGACTGGTAGAGAATGCCTAAGGCATTAAGTCCGCCTTTGTACTTTAGTTGCATGAAGTGTAATAAATAAATAAATATATAAACTTAGAGCGGTTGCGCACTACGTCCGATACTTATCCGATACTTATCCGTGAAAGTACGGTCCGGCGTGGTCGTAGAACAATTTGTATGGTTGGTTACGCACTACCGATCCGAGTTCGGTCCGAGTTTTCTATAGATCTGTATTTTGACGGATAAGTATAGGATAAGCATCGGACGTAGTGCCCAACCGCTCTTAGGCAATTAGGGGCAATATCCAAGGGGCGAGCCGAGCCCACACCGAAATAAGCTCACATAGACATAAAAAACTTTTTACAAAAAAAATACAACCGACTTCCATAAATAATACTAAAAAAACCAAAATAACTTTAATTTCGGAAGTCGGTGTTTCTAGTTTGGTTTCTTCGTTATTTGACACCGACTTCCGAAATTAAAGTTATTTTGGTTTTTTTAGTATTATTTATGGAAGTCGGTTGTATTTTTTTTTTGTAAAAAGTTTTTTATTTTTCACTTTTTAGTTGTTTTACCCCATTCTAAAACTAAATTAATAGTAAAGTTATGCCCGAATTGATAGCCCCAAAAATACGTAGTTGGTGAAATTAGGGTGTATCAGGGTGAACTGTACAAATCTGTATACCCCTTCAGAGCGCATCAGCGTGATGTAATGTTGTGCAGTGGTGAAAACAATATACAGACATGCGATTGCAGCAATTCTGGAAGGTTAGCTATCATTTATTGAAGAGTTCCATTGTGTATCTCCGAAGTTCTTCATCAGATTTTCACCAAATTAAAATGGGACCAAATGTAAAGCAACAGCTTTCAAATAAAAAAAAATCTTCAAAATCGGTTCACGTGCTAAGAAGTTATGAGGTAACACACATAAAAAAAAAAAAAAAAAAAATACAGTCGAATTGAGAACCTCCTCCTTTTTTTGAAGTCGGTTAAAAATGAGAAGCCGATCGTCATCGTTACGTTCGTCAAGGTCACTCACACATTTTAACGATCCTGCTTCATTTTATGTCCAATGACGTTCCGTCTATAACCTTTCACAGTCTAAGCATGCTGCATTTTATTTAGGTACAGTAGGTTACATCGAAGATATTTATAATGGATAAGATAGTTTTGTTCAGACGCACATTGATAGTGGCTGATTTCGTCATTCAGAGGACAATGTAATTTTTTCACACATAAAATATTAGGAAAAAGTCAAGCAAAACATTCTAACGCTGCCGGGGGATGTTCTTATAAGGGTTCCATTTTTTCATTTAGTTTTACGGGATTAAAAAAAAAATTAAAGACAGGCGAAATCAATTAGACTGCGGTACTTACTTGATTTTTATCATTAATTACTTTCTCCAAGTTTTGAATCTCTTCAATATGCGCCGCGTCTTTCAGATTCATGCGATCAATCGTATTGTTAGCGTCCTAAACAATGTAGGGTATTTTAAAATCATATGTGTGTACAAGGTAATCTCTGGATGTACTGGTCTGATTACGTGTGTTCAAGGTAATCTCTGGATTTCACATTGACATTCTTACACTGATAGAAAGCTACACTATCGCTGAGTTTTAAAGAGCGTTTCCACTAAAGCGGAGCTGAGCGGAGATGTGCTGGAATCGACCAACCACAATGGTATAAATCGTCATCGCGTCACTAGTCACGTCTGCTCAGTCCCGCTCCGCTTCAGTGGAAACGCACCCTTATTGGCTAATGGCTCGGCATACATAGATGGTGTATCCCGGCAAAAGTTTCAGGGCCGTGGAAAAGAGCTAGTGGGGCCGATTCTGCTAGGAACAAACTAAACTTAATTTAGGCTATTGCTATCTTTTTCTCTCTAATAAAACAAGAAAGAGACGGACGTAAATTAGAGCTGTCAAATTTAGTTGAACTAACATTTCAATACAAATTAAGACGACACTTAAAAACATGTCGACTAAAACCACGGTGAAGCGCAAGGCGAAAACTAGTTTGACATCTCTAACTTAGTTCATAGCTATAGCCGTCCTTTTCTCGCACTGTCTTTTAGTAAAAGATAGCGATTCTCTAATTTTAGTTTAGTTATTGAACAAGAGAATCGGCGCCAGTATGTACCTACTTAATAAAACGTTTCATTTTTAATATTGGTAGATTAGATTTTGCGAATTGTGGTAGGCACGGGGTGCTAATCAGTAGATGGAGAAAAGCCTTCGGCCAGGCAGGCGCATTGTTGAGTAATGACGGCACTCGAGTGGTGTCGGATATGTGTGTGACCGCACCGCCAGCTGGTCGCTCGCGCGCCGCAGCTCGTCCTGCAGCGCCGCCGCCGCGCTGCGCAGCCGCGCCGTCTCCGCGTCCGCCGCGCGCGCCCTGCACACCACGCAGCACGTGAGCGAGGCGTCCGACTGTACGTCGTACACCACGCATAACGCAATCAACGAATGCTACTGACTCGTCCTCCTGCCGCACGATGCTCTGCTGCATATGCGCAGTCTGCGCGTCGAACTGGCGCACCAGGCGCGTCACCTCGTCCCGCATGCCCGCCGCCGCCTCATCCGCCTGCAACACGCGCCGCTCAGTGTGTGTGTGCGTGTGTGTCAGGGTCGCTGTGACTGCACCGCACTGACCTGGCGCAGGCGCGCGGCTAGCTGGTCGCGGGCTGCGGCGCGCTCGGTGGCATGGGCGCGCGCGGTGCCGAGCTGCTCGCGCGCCTCCGCCAGCTGCCGCGCCGCCTCGCCCGCGACCAACACGCGCCGCTCAGTGTGTGTGTGCGTGTGAGTGAGGGTTGCTGTGACTGCACCGCACTGACCTGGCGCAGGCGCGTGGCGAGCTGGTCGCGGGCTGTGGCACGCTCAGCAGCGTGGGCGCGCGCGGCGCCGAGCTGCTCGCGCGCCTCCGCCAGCTGCCGCGCCGCCTCGCCCGCGACCAACACGCGCCGCTCAGTGTGTGTGTGCGTGTGAGTGAGGGTTGCTGTGACTGCACCGCACTGACCTGGCGCAGGCGCGTGGCGAGCTGGTCGCGGGCTGTGGCACGCTCAGCAGCGTGGGCGCGCGCGGCGCCGAGCTGCTCGCGCGCCTCCGCCAGCTGCCGCGCCGCCTCGCCCGCGACCAACACGCGCCGCTCAGTGTGTGTGTGCGTGTGAGTGAGGGTTGCTGTGACTGCACCGCACTGACCTGGCGCAGGCGCGTGGCGAGCTGGTCGCGGGCTGTGGCACGCTCAGCAGCGTGGGCGCGCGCGGCGCCGAGCTGCTCGCGCGCCTCCGCCAGCTGCCGCGCCGCCTCGCCCGCGACCAACACGCGCCGCTCAGTGTGTGTGTGCGTGTGAGTGAGGGTTGCTGTGACTGCACCGCACTGACCTGGCGCAGGCGCGTGGCGAGCTGGTCGCGGGCTGTGGCACGCTCAGCAGCGTGGGCGCGCGCGGCGCCGAGCTGCTCGCGCGCCTCCGCCAGCTGCCGCGCCGCCTCGCCCGCGACCAACACGCGCCGCTCAGTGTGTGTGTGCGTGTGAGTGAGGGTTGCTGTGACTGCACCGCACTGACCTGGCGCAGGCGCGTGGCGAGCTGGTCGCGGGCTGTGGCACGCTCAGCAGCGTGGGCGCGCGCGGCGCCGAGCTGCTCGCGCGCCTCCGCCAGCTGCCGCGCCGCCTCGCCCGCGACCAACACGCGCCGCTCAGTGTGTGTGTGCGTGTGAGTGAGGGTTGCTGTGACTGCACCGCACTGACCTGGCGCAGGCGCGTGGCGAGCTGGTCGCGGGCTGTGGCACGCTCAGCAGCGTGGGCGCGCGCGGCGCCGAGCTGCTCGCGCGCCTCCGCCAGCTGCCGCGCCGCCTCGCCCGCGACCAACACGCGCCGCTCAGTGTGTGTGTGCGTGTGAGTGAGGGTTGCTGTGACTGCACCGCACTGACCTGGCGCAGGCGCGTGGCGAGCTGGTCGCGGGCTGTGGCACGCTCAGCAGCGTGGGCGCGCGCGGCGCCGAGCTGCTCGCGCGCCTCCGCCAGCTGCCGCGCCGCCTCGCCCGCGACCAACACGCGCCGCTCAGTGTGTGTGTGCGTGTGAGTGAGGGTTGCTGTGACTGCACCGCACTGACCTGGCGCAGGCGCGTGGCGAGCTGGTCGCGGGCTGTGGCACGCTCAGCAGCGTGGGCGCGCGCGGCGCCGAGCTGCTCGCGCGCCTCCGCCAGCTGCCGCGTCGCCTCGCCCGCACGCGCACCGCTCTCCCGCGCTGCACGCACAGTACGCACTATACCACACGGTACGCGCCACGAGCCTGCAGACTGGACTTAGCGGCATGGACTACACGCAGCTAACTTTACAGCGGCTCCCAGACATAAAGAGTCGTGGCGCAGATCGTAAGTTCGTGCCCATTTTATTGCTGAAGACGAACTGAGTACGTCATCGTCAGTTCGTCACCAACTGGCGAGTTGGACTCGCATTACCTACGAACGGCGATTCATGATTCTACGCGTATACCTACGATTAATTTTCTATGATTCAACAACAAGTAAGTACAATATTTTTAACAGACAGCCGGCTTAGTAAAGATAAAGATATTAGTGAGCTGGTCTTGGTAGTGTGTGCAACGATTTTAAAAGAGACTTTGACCTCTGAGTTTGTTTCGGTGCATCTTCTCAGGGTAGTCAGCTAGGAAACACCATCTTCATTTAGCTAAAACTGACAAAAAAAAAAGTTGACGTGTAAAAGTGTTGTTAAAACCTTCTTACATAAATAAAATCATTTAACGTTAATTCAAATTCAAAGCATTTATTTCAAATAAACCATTTACAAGCACTTTTGAATTTTCAATAAGTCGGCCAGTCAGAAAGGCGAAGCTAATTGCACATTCCAAGGCGTAGATCTATACGGAGAAGAACGTACAAGAAGCTCCATGGACACTCTTATAAACCATGTTGTTCAATGTTACCTACATTGAATCAGCACTCGGCCTGACTGACTGCATCTTACACGCATAGGACACAAAGATTTTTGTATAATAGTGTGTAAAAGAAAAAGTAGTGTGGAGGTATGCGGAACAGGGTGTAAAGTTCCACAACCTCCATTGAAAAGGGAGGATCCTCCGACCAGACGGGTGTTGTGTCTGGTCCGGGCAACTGCCCAATGGTTGATTTCGGACTGTTGTATATGTTCAAATCGCGCGGAGAACTCTGCTTGCGCGATGTAGAATTTTTGCTATTTTTAGTTCGTGTGCGGCGTCATAGATGTCGCTACATCACTCCCCTCCGGAGATCGGAGATCGATGGTTGGGCTGACTGCATCTTACACGCATAGGACACAAAGATTTTTGTATAATAGTGTGTAAAAGAAAAAGTAGTGTGGAGGTATGCGGAACAGGGTGTAAAGTTCCACAACCTCCATTGAAAAGGGAGGATCCTCCGACCAGACGGGTGTTGTGTCTGGTCCGGGCAACTGCCCAATGGTTGATTTCGGACTGTTGTATATGTTCAAATCGCGCGGAGAACTCTGCTTGCGCGATGTAGAATTTTTGCTATTTTTAGTTCGTGTGCGGCGTCATAGATGTCGCTACATCACTCCCCTCCGGAGATCGGAGATCGATTGCCGGGCCAGTGGAAGGTTGGTTCCAGTGAGTCGGAACCGGAAGAGCCGCATAGTTCACGGTGAGTCGGAACTGTCTGCGGTGATGCCCCAGTGAGTCGGGGTGTTGCTATCCCAGTGAGTCGGGATGATGCCCCAGTGAGTCGGGGTGATGATGTCCCAGTGAGTCGGGATGATGCCCCAGTGGGTCGGAGCGGTGCTGTGCGACGTAGTGGCTTGACTGCTGGCGTCGACCAGGAGAGGTTCTTCGACCGGCCGAAGGTGCTGTTCGCTGCACTAAGATCGCTGATGAGGTTGACGGTGATGAAAGAGGCTGAGGATGCTGACCAGGAATGCGCATCCGCTGCATGCTGGTGGTCAGGATACCCGTAGAAGCCGTTGGTACTGGCTGGCTGTATGACTCGTTGCTCAAGAGCTTGAAGGAAGCGATGATGATGACGTCACGCTGAAGTAGCTGCACGAAGGCTGCGCTGACGTTCATGGTCGAGGGTCACCAGTTTGGAGGTGATGACGTCATCAAAAAAAAAATAAAAAAAAAATAAGCCAGTGCCAATTATGAGATGACTAGTGTCATCTGACGGCACCGGCGTTCACGAATATGACGCGTGAATCAGCACCACTCAGCTCAACCATGTCGAAGGAAACCGAATGACCCAACACACGCGCCACCATCAGCGAGACATCTAAGTGAGTGAGCATGACAAACTCTCAACTGCCATGCTCGTTCATGTTAAAAAAGCAGTTAAATTAAAAAAAATGGTACTCACTATTTACAAAATTAGAAAATGCTTCTAAATTAAACAATACTAGAACTTTTGAAAAGTTAGAAAAAAAAAACAAAGATGAATTAAAAAAAAATGATAAAAAAAGGTACGGTGCGGAACCTTAAAAAACCGGCCAAGTGCGTGTCGGACTTCGCACATTTAGGGTTCCGAACCATATGAGGGATATCAATATTTTGCTATTTGTTTGTAAAATATACGTAATGAAATTTCAAGTTCATAGGTCAATGGGAAGTTAAAAAAAATTCGGCACAAAATTTTGTGACAGATGACGGACAGACGGACACGTGACTGACAGCAATAGGGCCGGAGCTCTTTGTTTGTGCCCTCTCTTTGTTTGGACCCTTCGGGTACGGAACCCTAAAAGTTTACCTACGTGACACCTATACACATCCAAAACCAACCCACTTTGGTGAGATAGAATAATTATAATAGACCAGTTCCGGTTTTCACCGTACTGGGTCTGGAACCCTGAAAAAAAAATCAAATGATACAATAATGATGAATCTAATCCTCGGTTAAACTGTAATTACAGGTAGCATGAAAGACAAGTTATTTTAAAAAATAGAGTAAAAATAAAAGGCACATTATATTAAAATGCATGCACTAGAATAAAATGCGTCGGGCTGTCGGGCAATATCTATACTAATATTAAAGAGGTAAAGTTTGTGAGTCTATGAGGTTGTAGGGGGTAATCTCTGGATCTACTAAATCGATTTTGAAATTTATTTTACAAATAGAAAGCAACATTATTTGTGAGTCTCATAGTCTATACATTTTTGAAATTCACGTGGACGAAGTCGCGAGCGAAGTGCTAGTTTAGTATTAAATAGTAGCAACATTGTAAGCAATGAGAGCTGCGTCCTGAATTCCTGATTGACCGTGTCTCCCTACGTCGCCATGACAAAGTACTTTTTTTGACATATTAGTCCAGTCAAATTAGACTAAAAAATAGGGATGTGGTTACAAAAATTCCGACGTCTGAATATTGGTAGGATTGTTCAATACACTATTATAAAGGAAATGTGAAAATTCCTCATCGTTCCGGCACGTGCAAAAAAATTATTTCGGGGTCAAAGGTCACAAAAACGGGTTTTTCGCGATTTTCAGCAAAACGGTAAGTTTTATCATGAAATTAGCTCAGACAAAAATTGTAGATCCAATAATTATCTATAAAAAATGTCTACATACTTTTTTTCCTAAGAGCCACCGTTATTGAGATATAACGATTCAAAAAGTTGAAAGAGTTGTAATCGTTATAATATGCACACTTTTCCTTAAATGCATACTGACTGGTGGCCGTCCTGATATTGAGGGGAAGCGCATTCCACAGAAGGATGGACTGTATATGAAAGGAAGAATGAATAAAATTAGAAGTATGAGAAGGACAAAGCAGTAAGAGATTGTTAGCAGAACGCAAATTCCTAGCGTGAGTAGAGCAAAGATACTGAAAGTGTGATATAAGATAAGAGGGAGGGGTGGGAGAGTTGAGGAGAGAGAAAAGTGTAGTCAGAGCGCGCAAACTTCTTCTCTGGCGAATGGGCATCCATTTGAGCTCAGCTCTAAAGCTTGACACATGGTCATATTTCCTCAAGTTGAAAATGAACCGGATGCAGTTATTGAGGAGCCTATCAAGCTTATCCAGCAAAGCCGCGTTCAGGTCAAAGTAGCACACGTCACCATAGTCGATTATAGGGAAAATTTAAGTTTGCACAAGCATAGTCTTCGTCTTTGCAGGCAAAAAGTTCCTCAGACGATACAGACATCGCAAAGTCCCGTTAACTCTTTGACAGACACTAGAAACCTGGCTTTGCCAGCCAAGCGTCGAGTCAAGATGCAAACCGAGATCTTTTACGCTAGGACTGATGGGGATGACAGCACCATTTAAAATAATAGGCTGAAGAGAGCTAATCGCCACTCTACCCATCATGCGTGAGCTTCCAATAACAGTGGCCTGACATTTTGAGGGGTTCAAAGACACCCCAAATCTATCAGACCAATCATTGATTGCATCCAAATCTCGGTTTACATCCTCTATAGCGTCTGATAAACCTTCTACCCGCGCAGCTGTATACAGCTGAAGATTGTCGGCATATAGATGATACGAACACCGAAGATATATTAAATTGCTATTAATTGTAAGTAATTATTATGAAATTCTTAAATTATTCTTAAATTAGTATTAAATTATTCTTCGTATTCATAGATTATTTTTAATATTTTTTTATGTATTTATGTTTATATTGGGTTTTATATTTTTCTACAAAATGTTTGGTGTAAAAGAGAGAGAAAAAACTTTTTAACAAAAAATTCAACCGACGAAAAAGAACTAAAAAGCAAAAAATAAATAAACCTTTTAAGTCTTGAGTATTGAGCTTATTTACCTACATAAAATATCAAATTTTATATAAACAAATTTTGAATAAATACCCTATCTAAGAAAATAAGAATCATTAAAATCGGTTCATAAACAACGGAGCGAGGGCCAACTATACGTACAGAAACGCTAAAAGTGCCCACAATTGTCGAGGTTTTCTCTCAATTTTATCAGGATTCCATCTTCAGATCCTGATTTCCTTGACATGGGACCACCCTTAAGGTATACCCTATCTAACAAAAAAAGAATTATCAAGATCGGTTCATAAATGACGTAGTGAGAGCTGAACATACACAAAAAAAATATATATATATATATATACGGTCGAATTGAGAACCTCCTCCTTTTTTTTTCGTCGGAAAAGAAATTATTTTGGAATCGATTTATCATCTAAGAACTCCTTTACTCTGTAGTAAGACTTTGATTCGAGAAATCGCTTCAATTTATTAATAAATATATTTATTTTGCTTATTTCTCTAATATTTTCTGGCAATTTTTTTTTTTTCCAAACATTAACAGTGACAACCCTAGCTCTCTAATGGAGCGTAGGTTAATTATCTCAACAAGTAGGCTTAGTTTACATACTGTCCATATTTATACTGTGGCCATACCTAGCACACTTTTGCCGAAAAATGCGGTTTTATAAGAGGTAACATTAATGGTATCCTGTTATCGAAGAGAGCGCAGTTTTCCAAATAAATTTAAATACAGGTTACAGCGAACAAACACTCCCATTTCTTATACAGGCTGTAACGAACAAGATACCGCAAACTTCGCGAAAAGGTTACACGTAATGTCAGTAACAAAATTATGATAGTCATTAATCTCGGTAATGATCGATTACAGAAATTATTAATAATAATAATAATAATAATCTGTGGCCCGCCTGTCAAGCCGACTGTCATATTTTTTTCCATATATTTTTCCTAAACTATTTATATTTATTATCATGTTTACAATAGAGAAAATAAGACCAAAAACGAGAAAAAAAAAAAATATTACCAAGTGCAAATCATAGTGAACAACAGTGAGATGAGAACTACAAAAATAAAACGGAACTTATGACAACGTGAAAATGCTAACTAGGAACCGGGCCAAATTGCTGACCACACACCCAACATCTTCGGGTTCGTCGCTCAGCTCCGCCTCGCAGCCGCCGGGACCTGCACCAGCCGTGAGTCGAGTGATTCCGGCCGCTGCAGTTGCGTCGAGCTCGAGCGACGAATACACCACTCCGCCGACGACACCACCACCTGCGCGTCGACGGGGAAGAGGCCGACCACCAGCCAGTTTGGAACCTCGAGGCCCACCGGCCTCTGATAGGGTTCCCGCTGCCGGTGGAAGTGTGCAGCGCATGCGATGGACACAATCCATTAACGAAAACGTCATGCGCTCATACTATGGGGCTACAGAGGGGGGAATTAACCTGACTGCGTACCGTGGTCGGATGCTCTCTCTGTTTCAGGTGCTTGAGCCAGCTGTCAACGTATCGGCCCAACGACTGTCGGATCAGGTGCGGGTCATCCAGCGTAACCGTATGCTGGATGATACCACACTTGATAGACTACGCCTCGAATCACGGAGTAGCCGTGTCTCACCTGCTTCGCCACCGGCCGCGGTGCAACTGCAACCTAATGCACCACCGCGACCTGACCACGTTGGTGAAGATGATGATGACGTGGCTATATCCGTGAGTACCCAGTGTAACGAACGATTGAGGAGCGCTTTGGAGGATGCATTCCGAGAGCACCGCTCCACACCGCCTGGGCTTAGGCCTCGTCTACCTCGTTTGCCCATGCATAAGAAAAATAAGGCGCTGGTGTGTGCTCTAGATTCGCAGCTATCAAATTTTTTTGATAGCAGCAAAGACCTTGCTGATACCCACTCAATCTTGTACTGCGCGGCTGCAGCGGCATGTCGTGTAGCTCACGTCAAGTTCCCCAACAGTGACAGAGCTACACGACCAGCTGTACCAGCTTGGCAGTGCAGGATCGAGCGTCGTATCGGTGAGGCTAGAGCACTCATTGGCAAGCTTATCTGCTTCAGGGAGGGCAACACTCGCCCTAGGGTGATGCGCTTTGTGAGGCGGGCATTCTCGGGGACTGATATAAGTTCCCGAGATTATCTGACCCGCGTCACAGAGCGTGTCGACTTCCTGAAGCAGAAGATCTATGCATGGGCAAACCGTATTCGTCGGTACAAACGGCGAGTGGAGCGGTACACTCAGAATCGCACATTCGAAAGCAACGAAAGGTGGGTTTATAGGGCTTGGGAGCGACCGGACCAAGGTGTGTCCGATACGCACCTACCTGATGACGACGCCATGAGCTCATTCTGGCGCGGCATCTGGTCGGTGCCGGTCAGGCACACCGAGGGTGATTGGATTCGAGAGGTCGAGCGCGCGTGCGATCTTATACCAGAAATGGGGGCTATTACCATCAGCCCCCAAGATGTAGCTCGTGCAGTCCGTCCGTTGCCTAACTGGAAATCTCCAGGGCCGGACGGTCTGCACAATTTTTGGATAAAATGGTTTCAAAGATCGCACGCTCGCTTGGCAGCTCAATTCCAGTCTGCCCTAGAGTCAGGGTCGCTGCCACAGTTCCTTACGACAGGAGTAACCCACCTGCTCCATAAATCAGGTAGTACTGCGGAACCCAAAAATTATAGGCCGATCACGTGTTTACCGACGGTCTATAAAGTTTTTACATCCATCCTGAGAGCCAAAATTAACAATCATATTGACACAAATTTTATCATGTCTGCCTCTCAGAATGGATGTAGAAACGGGTCCCGTGGTACTAAGGAGCTGCTCCTCATTGATGTTGCCATTAGCCAACAGGTTCGTCGTTCTCGAAAAGATCTGTCGACATGTTGGATAGATTATAAGAAGGCCTATGACTCGGTGCCACATACATGGCTCATGAGGGTGCTGGAGCTGTACAAAGTGGATGCAACTTTACGCACCTTCCTGATGTCGTGTATGGGGCAGTGGAGGACGGTTCTTCACTATCCAGGATGTCGACAAATCCGGGAGAACAGCGAACCGATAAGGATCGAGCGTGGCATATTTCAGGGCGACAGTCTGAGTCCACTGTGGTTTTGTCTGGCCCTAAACCCTCTCAGTACTCTACTGGAGGGTTCGGGCCAAGGCTACCGGTTGAGAAGAGGTGGTCAGGTCATATCACACCTCCTTTACATGGATGATCTGAAACTCTTTGCCCCCAACAACTTGCAACTGATGAAGCTACTGAAGGTAACAGAAACCTTCAGTAGCGCCATCAGGATGGAATTTGGTGAGGACAAATGTGCAGTCATGCATGTAAAGCGAGGGGAGATTATGGAATCCGTGGGAACTCAACTCTCGGATTCCGTACACCTTAGATCCCTCTGCTCAACCGAAACCTACAAGTATTTGGGTATGTCGGAAGCGTTAGGCATCAGTACTGCTGAAGTGAAACAGTCGTTGAGGGAGCGCTTCTTTGGCCGCCTGAATAAAGTACTGAATAGTCTTTTATCAGGCGGGAACAAGGTGCGCGCCTTCAACGGTTGGGTCATGCCGGTATTGATGTACTCTTTCGGCATACTCAAATGGACTCAGACGGAACTTGACGCCCTGGATAGGAGGGTCCGCACACTGCTGACCGCAAATCGGATGCATCACCCACGATCATCGGTGATGAGGCAGTATATCCCGCGGAAGTGTGGGGGTCGTGGGTTCTTAAATGCTAGGACCCTACACAACCGCGAGGTATGCAGCCTTAGGGAGTACTTCCTCAAAGCTGACGTGGGTATGCATCGAGATGTGGTCGCTGTGGACAAGGGCCTCACCCCGCTCTCCTTGGCAAAAGAGAACTGGCGCAAACCTACAGTACTGGATACTAATGACCGCAGGGAAGTATGGCAGAGCAAGGAGCTTCACGGGCGCTTTTACCGGGTCCTACATGGGCCCGATGTAGATCTCTTAGCGTCCGTATCCTGGCTGCGCTTTGGTGACCTCTTCGGAGAAACCGAAGGTTTTGTCTGTGCGATTATGGACGAAGTTATTATGACGAATAACTACCGGAAATATATTGTGAAGGACGGTACGGTTGACATCTGTCGGGCATGCCACCGGCCCGGAGAATCAATACGACACATTATTTCTGGTTGTTCTCGTCTAGCTAACGGAGACTATTTGCATAGACACAACCTTGTAGCCAGGATTATCCACCAGCAACTTGCTCTTAAATACAATCTTGTGGAATCTGAAGTACCGTACTATAGGTATGAGCCCGACCCAGTTCTCGAAAATGGCAATATCACGTTATATTGGGATCGATCTATCATCACTGACAGGACTATTGTTGCCAATAAGCCTGACATAGTGGTGATAGATCGACAAGAGCGTCGCACAATGATTGTTGATATAGCTGTCCCTCATGACGAGAACCTCGTGAAGGCTGAGAGAGATAAAAAAACAAAGTATCTTGATCTGGCTCGCGAGGTTGTCGACATGTGGGAGGTGGATACAGCAGTCATTGTGCCGATAGTCGTGACGGCCAATGGCTTAATTGCCAAGAGCCTCGACCAACATCTCAGGAGGCTCTCGTTAGGCAGTTGGATCAAGGGCTTGATCCAGAAAGCAGTACTCCTGGACACGGCTCGTATTGTTAGGAGATTCCTTTCTCAGGAGCCCTGACCACCGGTAGCTTGGACCCTATTCCCGATACCGGTGGGCTACTACTTTTTATATTTTTAAATGTTTTTGTATTTATTTATGTTTTTATATGTAAGTACCTAAATATTTGAAAATGTAAATTGTATGTATATAAGATTAAATAAATGGAATAATAATAATAATGTTTTTTTTTTTTGTTTTGTTTTGTTTTATGTTTTTTTTTTGTTTTTTTTTTTTTGTTTTGTTTTTTGTTTTGTTTTGTTTTGTTTTGTTTTTGTTTTGTTTTGTTTTGTTTTTGTTTTGTTTTTGTTTTGTTTGTTTTTTTTTTTATGTTTTTTTTTTATTAATCGCAATGTATTGTGAACAATGCGATCTCAACGCTTCGCATTGAATGTAGGCGCGCAGTACGAGCGCGTAGTACGTGGTAGTACGTATTTACCTACCACATCTTATACACACAGACACAGGTGGTCGCGCCGTTATGCACTTGTACCTAAATACACTTTCTACTTTGTGATAAAATACATTTACGTCGATGTTTCCGATGTTTCCGATCGATGTGATAAACAACTAGATCATATACTTAATAGACATAAGCGCATACGTGCGTAAAACGTTTTAATAAAGAAGCTTGTAAGTACCTACATTGCGCTCCAGGAATGTAGGTATAAAGCGCCTGTTACACGGTCGCCAATCGCGTCCCTACAGAAGTGACCCTGGTGATTTTGAATTTTGAATTTCGAAATTTCGTAGGTACAGCTCTGCCGCTCGCCAACCACGAACACCTCTGTCGGGGACGCGGTTGGCAACCGTGTACTTAACTAATGAACCCACTGACCTTAAAGTTCGTTCATTTCTTACGAGTGAGGTGCCTACGTGCTTCATGCATGAGAATTTTCCTGGGCACTGAGGTGTTGTTTCAAAATCACTCAAAAAGCAAAACAAAAAACACACATACACTAACAATCACAGAAAATAACTTATGTTTTTGATAACTTTACGATAACAACCTAATTCGCAACCAACTGCACATCCGTTTCCGATGAACGTAAACTCGGAACTGACAAAAATTCATCGTCGGCGAAATGCTAAAGAAATAAAATTTTATTTATTAGCGTAGGTACGCTTTTGAATATGCCGACGCTCATAGACAGCATAGATCAATGAAATTGATAAACTGTACAATCGCATTAAGTTGTACCTACTACCTACTCACTCAGGAATTATTTTGATGTAGGTATACGAAATGTAGGAATGTGGTTTTAAAGAAATGAGTAAGTAACTTTGTTGTATTGTATTACTTAACTTTGTTGATAACAAAAATGTATCTAAGAATTATGTCGTTATCAGTAAAATGTAACTCATTATTTTTAGATCTTCTTTACTTGTTTGGATGATGGTTTATAAAAATAACCTCCCCTCAAAATAAGTTCAAATAAAAGTAGTCAATGGGATATCTATTTTTGTATCCACTTAAAATGCCTAACGTGTCGCATCTGTTAGATTCATAGGTCTGTATGAGCATTTGCCGACAAAGGAACGTCGGTCGGCGATCTTTGGCCGATGTTGCGTGCGTACCTACTGGGCCCGCGGTGACCACCGGTGAACTTAGGAAATCAGCTAAGCAGGGAGCTTCTTGTAATTTTATTTACATTTCGTTTTTTTGCGTAAAAAGCGAACTAATTATTTTTTAATTAAAAAGTTCATTGAGGTAGATAGGTATAACAACGCTTTTAGGGTGCTGTTGGGGCTGCCGCGTTTCTGTATAGTGCATCGGGCATGTTTGCTGAAGCAAATACAGACAGCTTTCAAGCTATTATGCGGAAAAGAACGGCATCCCTGATGCGAAGGATTCGGGGCAGCACCAACAGCATTTTAAAGGTGATAGTGAATAAGCCTGATTGCCCGTTCCTGGGGCACTGGACCCGTATGCACAGCTGCAGGTCTGGTGCAGCGGGAACCGGACATTGCTACAGGTATATGAATTAGTTTTTTTAATTTGTTTATTGATAAGAAATGTTACTAACCTAGTTTTATAAGTGTTACTAACAAATCTATGAATCACGTGTGTTCGAAATAAATAAATATTATTATTATTTCGTTTATTCATTTGTAAATACATATAAATTATATTTTTAAATATTTCAATGAAAAAATAAAAAAAAATAAAAACATTTAAAAATATAAAAAATAGTATCCCACCGGTATCGGGAACAGGGTCCAAGCTACCGGCGGTCAGGGCTCCAGAGAGAGGAACCGCCTGACAATGCGAGCCGTGTCCAGAAGTACTGCTTTCTGAATCAAGCCCTTGATCCAGCCGCCTAACGAGAGCCTCCTGAGGTGTTGGTCGAGGCTCGTGGCTATTAAGCCATTGGCTGACACGACTATCGGTACAATGATCGCTGAGTCCACATCCCACATGTCGACAACCTCGCGAGCCAAGTCAATATACTTGATTTGTTTATCTTTCTCGGCTTTCACGAGGTTCTCGTCATGTGGGACGGTAATGTCAACAATCATTGCACGCCTCTCGATTCGGTCCACCACCACTATATCAGGCTTATTGGCTATAATAGTCCTGTCAGTGATGATGGACCGATCCCAGTACAATGAGATATGACCATTATCGAGAACTGGGTCGGGCGCATATCTGTAGTACGTATATATTATTATTATTATTATAACGATTTTATACAGTTTAAAAAAAACCCTGATTTTTTTTAAGAAATTAGGAAAAAGCCGACGAAAAATTCCAACGCTACGGGGTCCAGAATCATGTTCGAATCACTGGTACACGTATGTGCGTTTATGTACTTTACAGCCTGTATATGTACAAAGACGGTAGAGGAAAACTAAGTTCCTTAATTAAACAATGGTTTACAAATTTTAATCGATTGTAATTTAGTAAACGATCGCAAGCATTTCTGTGTAATACAATAATACAAATGTATCTTCAAAACCAAATTCCGTCCGGCCAAAAATCATCCTTTTGAAATAATTGAAGCTTACTCCTCGGAACAGTTATTTTGTAAGAATCATAGTCCTTATTGATCTTCGTTGATACTTTCTGAAGTGACACAAATACGCTTGTTTCAGAAACATCTTTTTCAGATGTATCTCTGGAGACATTGTAGATAAAAGGCGGACTTTTTACATCTGCAGCTTTGAATTTTGCCGTAGAATCCACTGGTGCCCGTCCTTGTTTTCCTCAAAATCGCAATGAACGACGTCTTTTAACCTCAATCCATTCGCCTTCGTTAGACTCAATAGCATTATCAATATTTTGCAACTCATTGAAAATTGTTTTGATACCGGGCTCTGTATGTTGTAACGTAGTGACGTTACAATCTCAATTAAAATTAAACATAAGGAAAAAACGACAACGACCAAAAGCCACTACTTAATTTAATTTTTGAAGAAACTTAAACAATATGAGTTTGCTGACAACATTATTGTTTTTGGATTCGTTGTCATCTATCAATGACGGCGAGATATATAAGGGCCGCTCAGCTGGCATGGAGCCTTTTTTCTTTTTTTATTCCAACTGCTGGCGGTTGATTCACGTTCTCTTGTTCTGGCGAACACTTCTGAGATTTCACCCGTGAACCTCCCGCCAAATTCTGGCAGTTGCAGTTTACATTGGCAAATATTTGCCAACCTTAGTAAGTCCTGTGAGATCTACCCCGTTCTCGGGTAAGTGTTGAATCAGCAAACAAATAGCTTTGTGCATTCTGTGTTCCTAATTTTATATTAATTCTTTTCAGAACATCTTTTTCCTGTCTTTTCTTTGCATTGTAAAATCAAGGTGTATAACCTACAACAAAACTATTGTACTCGTATTGTTGTAATCACGCCTTCCGCGTGGTTAACTTTATAAGGCCTTTGCTATGCGCATCTCGACTTGTGTGTACCCTGCTGCTACACTCAAATGTGCATTTCATCGTGCTTTTTCACCTCACCTTTGTAAACTTCGTCTGATTTTGACAACCACACTTATTAGCACACGTACAGCCGCTTTGCTCATGCCTGAGTGTCAGAATCAGCGGAGAACATCAACAGCCATCTTTCAGACACGCTGGACATTATTTCCAGGGTCCCAGATTCGAAGTCGCCAATTCGGAGTCCCGGACTCCGCGTCCCAGGTTCAAGCTCCCAGAATCAGAAAACCAGAATATGGAGGGGAAAGATTTGGAGCCCTACGCTCCGAGCACGCACCTGCATCGTCCTCCATTGCGGCCATCCTGCCGCAGTGCCTCGTGCTGTCACCACTAGGCCACTTGCCACAACGACGGCCTCCACGCTGGTTACTTATTTACCCGCGTGGTTTCTGCTAGCCGTCTCCGAGCCGGCCCGACCACCTGCTGGCCGATTCTTCCTGGCTCCTATCGACCCTACGAGCCGGCGCTACCACCTGCCGGCCTACATCTCCGGGGCGAACGTAACATGGCTCCCCCGAGTCATCCGTCACCAGGCTGAGCCAGGGCAGTACCGTGCCATCTCCCAGGGAGTGCGATATCTGTGACTACAAACCTGCCCACGCCCTTTCTCTATTTAATATATATTTTTATGTTGACCGAGGTACGTGTTATCATTTATTACTTCCGACGTAGCCTCCTTACGTCACAATGTTTAGACGTTACAGCCGGAGACATCGACGTAAGCCCATCGTTCGTATTAGTCATAACTGTTTCTTCACTGTTCGAAACCGCAGTTGTTACAACGGGGGCCTCAACAGGCGCGGGTGCGCAGAGGTTGTGTCACATGCGACGGTTGAGCGAGCGAGACACCACTCACCCTACCCGCATATGTGGGTGATGAAGCAGCGGCCTTATGCGGGTCATCCGTTGCATTTTTAGGCGAAAGCGATATTGCTGACTCATAAGCCAAGATTGATATCTCCGAGCAGTGCATAAAACGCATAGGTCCACTATTGCAATCAAAACTATCTTGCACGCAATATCCACCCGTCTTCATATTCAAATTCGGGTTACTTTTTCTTGAAATTAAATTAGATTTTTTCAACTTTTCAATTTCGGATTTCAGTTGCACTAATTCATCTACTGTAGCATATTGAACACTACTCAGACACTTCTCTTGAATAATACGCAGCTCCCTCTGAATTAAAACTATATGACTAAGTAATCTTGTCACGTCAATATGATCAAACGTAACCGGGGGTAGTTTGTGAAGCTCCCGTGCTACAAATATTGGAGCTTTCTCTGGATCTACGTTCTTCAAGAGATCTATGATGTCATGAAGATTCCTGTTTGTCTTACTATCATCGCACCACATTTCGTTGCGAAACAGATTCAAATAGTAACATCTTCCTTCGTGAAATCAGTTCTCGATAGTGCAACAAGACTTTCGTCATCCATCACCATTATTTTATTCTGGATGATGGAAAGTACTTCATTTATCACTATATTACAGTTGTTGCACTTTAACACTGACGAAGCTATTGTTTACCGAAAACGACACATTGACTTTAGCAATTCGCACGAACCCACCCAAACGCGATGGCGGTCAGCTGTCAACTGTAAAGGCCCAAAAATTGTGTGCTGTCAATTTCAGAGACTGCTACGTTATCATATTTTTTTTCAGTTTCGGTTTATTTGTTATTTAATTAAATGTCATTATTTTAGTTCCGTCAAGATTTATATTTATATTAATATCTTTCGCTCGATCGCGGCGGTCACTGCACTCAAGCGCGAGCGAATTTCAAACTGTTGTTATTGTGAAAAAGGTGAACCTGAACACATATAAAAAAATAAAAGTCTATTTGGGAAAGTTGTTTGTAATCATGAGTACAATCACGTGTTTAAGTATCGGTCACTAGTTACCAGTCACCCTATATATGTCATTACTAGAGAATAAAATAGTGCTATCAACAGCAAATAAGATCATCTGATGTTTACTGACCATAAGCATATCATTTATGTAAATATTAAATAATGGAGGGAAGAGCTCGTGGCTAAAGTAATAACAGCCGCACGGGTCGATCCATCAGATTAAGCTAAGCTTGCCGGGATTGGTTCATGGATGGGTGACCATCTTTACATACTGAGACTCCTCCGTGGCTCGGAAAGCACGTTAAGCCGTTGGTCCCGGCTGTCAATAGTGGATCTTTGACAGACGTTACGGGTCGTCAGAAGCCCGAAAGTCTGACAACCAGTTTTACCAAGGGATATCGTATTACCCAGTAACTGGGTTGTGGAGGTCAGAAAGGCAGTCGCTCCATGTAAAATACTGGTATTCAGCAGCATCCGGTTAGATTGGAAGCCGACCCCAAGATATTTGGGAAAAGGCTAGGCAGATTACAGATTTTGATTTTGTTCAATAATGGAGGGCCAAGAACGTTGATGTTGATTAAAGAGGTACTAGTAAATATGGGTTTGGTGAGAGAAATTAGCATGGATGAAGTAAGAAAGGCAGTTCAATGTATGAAAAATGGAAAGGCCATGGGCCCTGATGACATACCAGTAGAAGTATGGAAGTGTTTAAAAGAGGATGGATGTATGTGGCTGACTTTATTCTTCAATAAGTTGTTGTATGAAGAAGTGATCCCACAAGAATGGTGCTATAGTTCGCTAGTGCCCATCTTCAAGAATAGAGGGGATGTACAGGACTGCAACAACTATCGAGGGATAAAGCCCATGTCACATACTATGAAAGTATGGGAGAAAGTGATAGAGAAAAGATTGCAAGAGAAGAGTGAGATTACCCCGAACCAGTTTGGGTTTATACCAGGTCGAGGGACAATGGACGCCACCTTAGCTCTCCGTCAATTGTGCGAGAAGTACAGACGTGTGCACAAAAAACTTGCACATGGTGTTCATTGATCTTGAGAAAGCGTATAATAGGATACCTCAGGATGTGTTGTGGTGGGCCTTGAAAGAGAAAGGTTTGCCTGGGAAGTATGTTGAGTTGATTCATGCTATGTACAGACAATCTAGTACCTACGTCCGGTCGGCTGCTGGCAACACCGATGAGTTCAGTGTGGCTGTAGGCTTACATCAAGGGTCGGCTTTAAGTCCTTACCTCTTCCTGTTGATTATGGACGCTCTTACGTCGGAAATACAGGAGGAGGCACACTGGTGCAGGCTGTTTGCCGACGACATTGTTCTGGTCGGTGAAGATGGACCTGAGATCCAGAGCAGATTGGAGAAATGGCAACAGAAGCTGGCGAATTAGGAATGAGTATATAAGAGGGAGTCTGAAAGTGGCACCGCTAACTGAAAAGTTGTGTGGAAATCGGTTGTCGTGGTATGGGCATGTGATGCGGAGGAATGAAGAAAATATCTTCAGAAAAGTCTTGTGTATGGATGTGGATGGCTATAAGAGTAGGAGAAGGCCAAGGAAACGATGGTTGGACTGTGTGAAAGAGGATATGGGTAAAAAGGGGGTGACAACAGAGATGACGACTAATAGAGGAGTATGGAAGAAAAAGACATGTTGCGCCGACCCCAAATAAATTGGGATAAGGGCAGGAGAATGATGATGAATGGAGGGCCAAGAATGCTACCTTGGGGAACACCATAAGTAGTTTTTCTAGGACGAGACATGTATGTTCTTTCAACTTTCGAGCTCGCACATAGCCTATCAAGCGTTGTGATTTGAGTGCGATCAGAGAGATAAGATTGTAATAGGTTTAGTGCAGTTCCTCTAATCCCATATCGCTCGAATTTGCTTAGAAGTACTCGTATACCATGATCTACATGGTCGAAAGCCTTAGACTTATAGTGATCGAGGCTATTATAGGAGTTCTAGCATCAACACTAAAAACATTTTTTTTGATCACGTTATAAATCGCCATGTTAATGGATTTACCTTTCCTGAATCCAAATTGTTCTTTGGCTATGAGATCATGCTTTTCAAAAAACGACGAAAGGCTATTTATATATCATTTTTTCTATAATTTTGGAAAAACTAGGAATAAGTGCAATCGGTCTATGACCCATGATACTTTTATTCACCTTTTTTATGAATAGGTTTAGTAGCAGTATTTTTTTATTTGTCTGGGAAATGGCCATATTTAGTGCAAAGATTGATGATATAACTCACAGCAGGTCCTATTAATCATCATCATCTTCCTGCCCTTATCCCATGTTACAGGTCGGCGCCACACGTTTTTTTCTTGATGATATAACCTCACAGCAAGTCCTATTAAAGACGCTACATATTTGAAAACTTTTGTAATAATGCCATCATATCCATGGCTATTACATTACCAGCCAGCTAAGGCGACAAAGTAATAAAACATGTAAGAATCCATAGACTAACGCTCAATTCAAATAGTCATCTATAGTCTAGATTCTTCGCCAGTTATTACCATTTATTTGAAACTCTAAAAGTTGTGTATTGCAGAACACAAAAAGAATTGAGGCTTTATAGTCATTGACAGAACCCCAGACGGGGTTCCTACCTACGTCTTGAGGACCTGCAGGATTCCTACTTACCCGTAAAACAACAGCGTATCTACAGGCGTTGCGCCTTCGCTCAAGTTCCGGTGGACCGACTCAGCGAATACTTATCCTATTGCAGCCGCCACAAGGGAGTGGCTGGAGAACCCTTCGTGCACACAACCCAAAACTGGAACCACCTACCTTATGGACCTCGCTAACTCTTGAGGACCTGCAGGATAGTGGTGTTCTTTAGGTGGTCTAATCCTTCGCGCTCTCAATATTTTATCCACACCCGGCTCAACCGGTGCCAAATAAACTCGTTTTATTTCTTTCTTTTCCTAAAATTGTATGAAATTAATCTTTTGTGACGTGAACTTAATTATTTTTTATTTTACTAACTACCCACCACTAAACCCACGTTACATGCGTTTAAATAATATATACATAGGTATGCAAAAAAAGAGCAAGGAAACAGACGGCATACGCAGTAACATACCGTCGCGACTACGCTCAGCAGCGACTCCAGCTTGTTGTAACATACCGCAGTAACATACCGTCACGGCTACGCTCGGCGGCGACCCCAGCTTGTAGTAACATACCGTCGTGGCTAAGCTCGGCGGCGATCCCGTGCGCGCGCGCCAGCTCGGCGGCCAGGCCGCGCACTCGCGCGCCGCACGCGCTGTAGGCGGCCTGCAGCGCGGCGCGGTCGGCCCGCGCGCGCGCCACGCAGCCCCGCAGCCGCGCGCCGTACTCCTCCAGCACGTCGCACACGCCGCGCGCGCCCGCCAGCTTGTTGAGCGTGTCGGGGCGCAGGCGCCGCTCCGCCGCGTACTGCGCCGACGCCGCCTCGTGCTGCATCTGCACCTCCACCATGTTCTGCTGCAGGCGCTCATGCGCGCCCGCCAGCTGCTGCAGCCGCTCCTTCAGGTCCCAGTACGCCGTGTCCTGCGCCACCTGACCGCACGCAAACCTCGACGTTATGCGATTACATCCTATCTAAGGAGCGTGCACGAAGAAGACTCTGCCTCTTGATGGCGCAAATCCGAATCGTTTAAGGAAACAATACTTGACCTTGTCACTAATAACAGTGTTTCGCAGCAGTGAAAATGTATTGTTGCATTTAAGGATGCTGGAACACTTCAAAGAAAAATAAAAATTAGTCAAATGGTATAAAATTCTATTACCTACTTTCCTACGAATAGTACTCACTTTCCATGGTTATGTGATAAACAACAAAAGTGGCTAAAAGCACTAAAAAACATGTAAGTATGAGTTTCAAAAACCTATATGAATTAGGTACTAATAATGTTGTTTGTAAAAATAGCTAAGTTTTTTAAGTAATATTCAATACAAATAAATACGTAAGTAAGCATTATAACCTTCTACGTAATATTACTATGTGCTTCTACTTCTAAGACATGCCCGGATTCGAACACGTTTTGGCCTTTTGGCATATTCTGACCACGCGGACGATCTTTATTAATCGGCCGGTACCCATATTTTATTATTTTAATCATAATAAAAACGATATGATATAATATAGACGGCAATACGATGACAGCTCTGAATAGTTAATTTTTTTACCACATTGTGGCGCTCGTGTCGAGTTGTGCTGCCACCTGTAGTTCGTGCACGTTCCCTATTATCGATTAACGTTTTGCAATTCTCAACTATATGAACTATTATAATTTTATTATTTTTATTGTATCTAGAACCTGATCTATAAGATTGCAAAAGCCTGTTGGTGGCCGCCCTCTGCCCGCGCCGCCACCGCTGTGGCTCAGCTCAGCCCGCCGAAGCGCGGGCGCGTACGAACCGAACCGACCAATCGAGCGAGCGAGTGATGTCGCGATGGGAAGAACGCGGTGGGAAGCATCGCACAGCCGCTGGCTCGATCAGCCGTTTAATCGGTATCGGTTCATTTCGTGCCTAGAGGACCTATCTAGTGCCGAGTTCGCAAATAAAATAACTACATTTAATAAGACGAAATTCAAATTCAGCAGCACTAACTGTCACTGCTAAAAGATCGCGACTAAGTCCAGATTATATTGCAGACTTCCTGAGGGATCGGTCCATCTGAGCGGTAATTGATGTTTGCTCGTCCGATTAGTTGAATCAATGCTGGGGTCCCTCAGAGGTCGGTGCTCTCGGCAACACTGTTTTTGCTGCATATAAACTTTGGGTATGCAGACGACAGTACTGTTGCTTAGAGATATGTGTCCAACGCACGAGCTAGTGGGTCGCAGTTCCGGTCTCTCCGAGAGGCTATGGCTGAACGCTCGAACTTGTCTTTTAGGGAATTGACTATAGAATTAATGCCAAATGTCCTGATTTCATGAAATACTTACATTTGTCATCAATTCTAACTGAGAGAGTTGTATTGATTATAATTCTATAAATACATACTTGCTACGGCCGCGAATCAAATTTTGACCAAGATACAACCTGACACTGACCTGCAAATTGTAAAAAACGTAAGAATATTTGAATTTCGCGGGCTACCCTGGAGCTTCCACCTTAAGTCGAGGGTGAATAGGTAGGTAACTTTTAAGCAAGCGTGCTCAATCTTCGACCACATCATCGGTGACGGTGACGGGCGGGCGTTTTTGGGGACTGTCTTTATGCAGAATTTGACGTTCAAAAAGTGCAGGCCCTCAGCCTAGTTTGAATAAATGACTTGATTTGATTTGACGGCAAAATATAGGACCACGCCGGCGGGGCGTCGCCACGCCGTCCGTGAACGGTCAGCGTGCCGACGCCGGAAAATTGGGGCTTGATCACATTTTACCTCGGTGCGCACGTCTACTATGTGCTGGGCGACCGAAGTTTTTCAAGGCATTTATGAATCACTCTAAATACAATACAAACCTTCAGTTTGATAATTTTTGCGGTTTCACGCGAGACTTTTTCTCTGAGTTTTTCGGCATCTGTGTTCATCCTTTTTCTGCTGGCGACCTTTCCAATATCAGTTACGTCCATTGTCGGTAATGGTATCTTAGTAAAAATAATTATTTTTTTAACTCTAGCAGAAAAACGTTTCCGTTCTGAAACAGTAAAGAAAAGAATTCCCGCCAAATTGAATTTATTTTTTTTACCCCGAAGGGAAGGCTACTGTCTTTTTACTATATTGCCTGGTCTTACGTAGTGTATTTTTTATTCTTTTTTCCATTAGAATGCAGATGTAACACATTCTAATGTTTTTGCAGTATTTGGCAACAAATGTGTCGAGTCAGCCTTCTCGGTAAACTTCGCTGAGGTAGCCATACTACAATAAAATTCTCAGCTCCATTTTACCGAGATCGCGCCTTTTTCAATGATTCCACATATTGTCCAGTTGCCACTTGAGACACAAAACTACAACAATTTTACATCACAATATCCACTAGGAATCAATTTGCGAATAAAAAAATCATAATGTTTTGTTTTGTTGAAAGTTGAAACTAAAAAACTATGATCGAATACGAAAGACAATGTAAAACATAACACGCAAGAAATTAAGGACGCAAAACTAGGCAATATAGTCAAAAGACATATTGCCTATATAGCCTTCCCTTCGGGGTAAATAAATAAAGTTTTTGGCGGGATTTTGTCGAGTGAAGTTCAGTTGCTGTTTTAATTATTCGTTTATTGATTCCTAGTGGATATTGTGATGTAAAATTGGTGTAGTTTTGTGTCTCAAGTGTCAACGCAAATGGACAATATGTGGAATCATTGAAACAGGCGCGATCTCGGGAAAATGGAGCTGAGAATTTTATTGTAGTATTGACTACCTCAGCGAAGTTTGCCGAGAAGGCTGACTCTCGACAATTTGTTGCCAAATACTGCGAAAAACATTAGAATGTGTTACATCTGCATTATAGTGGGACAAAAAAGTATAAATATACCACGTAAGACTAGGCAATATGGTCAAGACTTTCGCCTTCCTTCGGGGATAATAAAACAAGAAAAATAAAAAATGTTTTGTTGATGTTGACAATCCGTATGCGTCATACGCGTATGGTACCCATCATTGACATATAAATTATAAGTCAATGGTACCCATTGCCATATAAATTATATGTCAATAATGGTACAAGTAGCGGCACGTAAGTCTAGCGCTGAACGATAATTGCTGCGCATGGGTGGGTGGCGCGCGGGGCACAGAATGCGACTGGAGAGCCAATCGGCGCTACGCACGCTCGCCCTTCATTCCGCTAGCCCCCTCAGGTACCTTAATTTTTACTTCTGCGCAATAACGGTCAGCGCTAAAGTTTCGTGCCGCTACTTGTACCTACGGACTTGGAAAAAGTGTAAGGGGAAAGGCGCGCTTTTTAATCTCAAAATATTTAATTTGTACATTTTGCACAATATTTTTGTAAATCTTCTTTACCAAAATACCAAGTTTGTTAATAGTTCGCATTAATACATATATAAGCTCAAAATGGCAAAAAAGAGAAAAAAGAAGGATGGAGAACCACCTTCAGATTCCCAATCCCAGCAGGCGACTACTGATTCCGACTCAGGGGAATCAGCGGTAGTAACTCTTTCATCAGAAAAGGACCCGAAGGACAAGTACCAAATTTTTAAAGTAAAGGGTTACATACGTAAGTACCCAGAGGAGACAAACCAAAAAGAGCTGGTTGTATTCCTGAACCACCTAGAAAAAAACAAGCCTTTCAGTGATAGGGATCGTGTGGCTCTCTCTAAAGGTATACGCGAACATGGTGTCTCAGGCGTCATGCATTTGCGTTCAATTAATAAATATAAAGTTGGAATTACATTTGATTTGTCTAATAATGCAAACATGTTTATAAAAATTAAAAAATATTGGATCAATTGGCCCTAAAAGCTACCATTCCCGCTGCAGACAGAGATTACTGGAGTTCTTACTTCAGTCCCTGTAGACATGTCGAACAAAGAAATATTTTCACTAATCGGCAGTTCCAAAAACATGGTACAAGTAAGGCGCTTCATGCGCAGGGTAAAGAATTTCTTTGGTGTCGAATTCGTTCCTACTCAATCAGTTGCAGTTACCTTCGCGTCCACCATTCTTCCCGCGTATATATACCTGGACTCATGGCGGCACGAGGTGAGCAGATATATCCCTCCTGTCAAACAATGCCTCAAGTGTCTGCGGTATGGACATATTGCTAAATTCTGTCCGAATACCGAGGTATGCTCAATTTGTACTTTAAATCATAATTTTAAGAATTGTCAGGTCGACCCAAAGGATGCTAAGTGTGCAAACTGTAAGGACGATCATATAGCTATCTCCTCATCTTGTCCATTAAAAAAGCAAAAAATTGAAAAGAAAATAAAATCAAGTCAAGAAGCATTGCATACTCTGATCTTTTCAATGTAAATTCATTTCCAGCTCTATCCTCAAAACATTTAGATGTACAAATTAATAATTTAATGAAATCGGATAAATTTATAAATATATTAGTAGAAACAATTACAAAAATTGTTAGTAATAAAGATGTTCATAAAAACTCATCCTCAATTAAAGAGGTTTTAAAAACAACTTTAAGTAATAAAATTTCTTCATCTTCTTAATGGATTTATCAAATTTAAATATAATGCAATGGAATGCACAAAGTCTTAGTAGCAACAAAAAGTGATTTATAAATTTCCTCTATACACACAATATTCACATTGCAATTATCAGTGAAACATGGCTTAAACCTGAAGAAAATTAAAAATTACAATATTGAATTGACAAATGATTGTGGTAACATACACAATGGAGTTGCCATCATAATTCATAAAAGTATTATTTATACCAAAATTTTTTGACAATTCTTTACAAAACATTTGTGTGAAAATTTATGTTAATAATAAGGAGATAAGTATATTCAGTTTCTATAGTCCATTAAAATCTAATCCAGCTTTCAACAAAGATAATTTTGATTCATTGGTGAAGTCTATCCCTGGTCCTTTTATATTTGCTGGGGACTTTAATGCTCATCACACTTCTTGGGGTTGTTGTTCTGATTCTTCACATGGTCGAAATATCTTAGAGGTCATCGACGAAAATAATTTAATTCTGCTTAATAATGGTCAAGCAACAACAGTTGGCTCTTTAACATGGCGTCCTAACGCACTGGATTTGTCTTTGGTTTCTTCATCATTAGCACTTAATTGCGAATGGCAGGTACATGATAGTCCTCTCGGTAGTAGTTATCACATCCCTGCAATGATAAAAATTGTAGTTAACAATAGTCAAAATAATTATTCTTGTAGAAATTGTTCTAATGCTGTACCTATGCCCATCTACCCAAATTACAAAATGGTAGATTGGCAAATGTATAGTAATATTGTGGATGAATTGTTAGCTGATTTTAAAACAGTTAATATATGTCCTCTCGATTTGTATCATAATTTTTGTACAGTTTTACGTAAAGCTGCTGCTAATTCCATTTCAAATTGTAATGTCATTAAAAATACCAGCAATCGCTCATGTTGTACTAAAAGAATTAGAAGACCTTCCCTTCCTTGGTGGAATCAAAAGTGTTCAGACGCTGTATCAAAGTTTTAAAACAGCTTACATAAATTTTAAAAATAATCCATCAGAAGAAACTTATTTACCATTTAAAAGACTTCGAGCAGTTAAAAAGTTAACTATTAAAACAGAACGTCAAAAAAGTTGGTTGTCCTTATGTGAAACTTTTAACAGATGCACGCCAATATCTTTCATATGGAAATTCATGCGTAAATATAACAAAACGTTTAACTTTATTAACCATGAAAATGACACATGGATTTTCGATTTTTTGAAGAAATACACTCCAGATTTTGTGTCACACGGTCCAAGTTCTTTGTCTAATATTAGTACTAACTTCTGTCATAATTTTCTACTCAATTCTTTTACAATCAGTGAATTAGTATCTGCCATCTCCTCCCGAAGAGACACTTCTCATGGTCTTGATAGAATGCCATACATATTATTTAAAAAACTTAGCATTACTGGTTTAAAAACATTCTTAAAAGTTCTGAATCTGTTATGGGAAAATAATATTATACCTCAAGACTGGAAAGTGGATTGCCTTGTACTTACCAATTTTAAAACCTGATAAACCCAAATTATGTCCGGATTCTTATCGTCCCATAGCACTTCTTGTGTTGGTAAACTATTTGAGCAATTGTTGAAGCAGCGTTTAGAGTTTTATGTTGAAAAAAACCATATTCTACCTTCCAATCAGTTCGGTTTTCATAGAAATCGGTCTGCTAGGGAAAGTGTCTGTCAATTGCAGCTTGATATACATTCCTCTTTAATGGCCAAAAATAATTTGGTTGCAGTCTTCTTTGATGTTGCTGGGGCTTTTAATAGTGTAAATATAGATATCTTATGTCAGGAACTATTACAAATAGGGATCCCTGAAAAAATTATAGTTTGGGTTACAAATTTTCTGAGCAATAGAGAAGTATTTGTTAAATATAATAGCCATCTCTATGGTCCTAGATATGCATCAAAAGGAGTTTGTCAAGGCGGTATATTATCACCTTTATTATTTATATTGTACGAGTATATACGTAGATTGAATTTAATTTTAGGGTCTCGGGTAAAAAAATTACAATTTGCAGATGATTTAGTTGTTTACACTTCTGGAACCAATTTATCACAGGTTGTCAAAATAGTCAATGATGCCTTGTCAAATCTGTACAAATATTTCTCTTACCTTGATCTTAATGTTAATCCATCCAAGTCCAAAGTGGTTGTGTTTAGTAAAAAGTGCCATCCCTCCGTGCAATATAACAATAGCACATTGCCCATTTCACACGAAGTCAAATTTTTAGGGGTTCTTTTTTCTTACAATTTAACCTGGAATAATTATATGAAGCACATAACTAATAAAGCAAACAAAGCACATAATATATTGAAATCTTTGGCTGGTTCACACTGGGGTGCAGACCCTAAAATTTTGCTAATGTTGTACAAATCTTTAGTACGTAGTCACTTTGAATACGGTTTTTATTGTTTCGCTGCAGACACCAAAATTGTAAATAGTTTAGATGTTCTGCAAAACAAATGTTTGCGTGTTATCACTGGGGCATTCAAGAGTACTATAAATGCAATGCAGATTGAATGTAATGTTCCACCATTAAGGATTTGTTTCAATTACTTGAAAGAAAGATTTATTTTAAAACTTTTTAGTGTATCCAATAATAGTCTTTTAGTCAATCTGTTGTGTTCTAGTCCTAGTTTAGGCATTTTAAATCATTCTATATGTTACAGGATCTCCTTAATTTTATAAATTTTAAAAAATATAAACATTTACCAATCTAAACATACTCTGTCTTGTTATCAAGGAGCTTTTATTGCTAAATTTCCAGGTATAAATATAATTATAAAAAGTAAAAAGGACCTGTCCACAAAAGAGGAAGTTAATTTAATGTTGTCAGAGTGGTCAGACCATAAATTTTTATATAGTGATGGTTCCAAAAATGATAAAGCAGTGTCTTTTGCTATTTATGAGCCAACCTCAAATATAGGTCTTGGTAGAAAAATTGATAAAAATGCCAGTATTTTTACAGCAGAAGCTGTCGCCATTTTGAGTGCTTTGAAACATATAAAAAATTCAGGTTACAGCAAATGGGTTGTGGTAAGTGATAGCATGAGTGTTCTGAAAAATCTGGCAAATAATAAACTACATGCTGACACTAACTACATAATCTATTTAATAAAACAGCTATGGATCGAACTGTCTCATTCCAATTTTGAAGTTAGTTTTGTATGGGTGCCTTCACACATTGGCGTTGCAGGAAATGAAAAGGCAGACTATTTGGCCAGGAAAATTGTTGATCTAGATGAATTGATACCAAATTCTGATGCTGATATGAATGTTTCCATACGACATACAGACGCAGTTAGTCTTCTAAGACAACGTAGGTATGTGTCAAGCGTGGAGGAGACATTCATACCAGTATACACAGATAGAAAATAAAGGTTTGCCACTTTAGATGTACAAATAAACTCCATACCTTGGTTTAGCAGGAATAACAATTGTATAAATAGGAAATTTTATTCTTTTATCTGTCGCATGCGTTTTGGTCACTGTCGCTTGAATTATCATCTTCATCGTCTTAAAATGGTTGATTGTCCTTATTGTGAATATTGTCATTCACAAAAAGTTCAATCTCTACATCATACAATCTTTGAGTGTTCGTCTTTCAACCACACTTTCAATACACATGAGTCGGATATATCAAACAAAACGTAACTTATATCGGATATGTGTTAGATTATCATACCATATCGATATCTATGTCAACATAACCGATATCACAAAAACTGTATCGAGCCAAAAC
The DNA here is from genome assembly GCA_951329385.1 of Polia nebulosa. Taxonomy (NCBI): domain Eukaryota; kingdom Metazoa; phylum Arthropoda; class Insecta; order Lepidoptera; family Noctuidae; genus Polia; species Polia nebulosa. The sequence continues at coordinate 32,555,386 of OX589604.1, forward strand.
CTCGACTAGCGAACGAGAACTAAAAACTGTATCAATATGAAAACCTACGAACGTACGAACAAAACGCAAACTTCACAAACGATATGAACCATATTCGCCACCTCTCTTTCTAAGTACATATTCTTTTACGGGTGTAAAAGAGACGAAGCGAATATGAGGTAACTTTAGCCATGTTTGCATGATGAATGGTTTCGTAATAATATATCTTACTTTACTAGCAATAAGGTTTAGTTTCTATTGTATAGTTACGATAACTCTTTTAGAGTTTTTGTTTTGGTGGCTGGCGGCTACGACTACTTGATATTAGTGAGACAATTACTCTACAAAATAGAACTAGAATTCTAAGTAATAAGGTTGAATTTGATCCTGCACACTGTTTGATTTGTACCTGCATCTTTGTGTTGGATAACTGTAAATGTGTGAGTTGGATAACTGTAAATGTGTGATTTGGATAACTGTAAATGTGTGAGTTTGCGTTAGTTCGCGTTCGTTGTTAGTTTGCTCATCTAACTATCATGTTATCGTTTGCAAACTGTTCTAAAGATATCGATATCTAAAAACCGTTTTCGATATCGATATGCAAACTGTATATCGGTTACATAACCGTTTGCGGAAAAAACCGAAAACGCCCATGCCTATAAGATTCAGCGCCTTGTGTGTGTTGTCGCGTAGGGAAGGTGCGTATTTACGCGACTAGGTTTTTACACCAGGTATTTACTTGCAAGTACGCCGACCAAGTGCCGACCCGAAATACTTGCAAGACCTTCAAAGTATTTTACTCGGGTACTCGCTCCGCTGACCCTCGACGCGATTCTGCTTTTCATTTATATTTAGTTACGGATTAATTTTCTATGCACGTATTTTTCTTTAAAGGTTTTGTTGGAAGTATTTTTTTGTACACGCCATTCTGCTCCTTATTTTTATTAAGTTACAGATCAATGTTCTATGCAAGTATTTTTCCTTTATACAAGACTCGAGAGTTCAAAGTATTTTACTCGGCTGGCTACTCGCACCTACGATCCTTCACGCGATTCTGCTCTTTATTTAAATTACTCTACAGATCAATGTTCTATGCAAGTATTTTTCTTTTAAGGTTTGGTTGGAAGTATTTTTTTTGTAAACGCGATTCTGCTCCTTATTTATAATTTTAGTTACGGATCAATGTTCTGTGCAAGTATTTTTCTTCCAACAAGACATGGAAGTTTGAAGTATCCTGCATACACGATTGTACTCCATATTTGTATGATTTTAAGGATCAATTTTCGATGCAGAAAGAAAATACATCGAAGTATCTCGAGCCCTGGTGTCTAAAGGTGGACGTACTTGGAGTTGGAAGCTCTGCTCTGGTACTCGATTTTGCAAGTACGACCCACACCCATGTCTTATGGCTCAATTACACCTTCCGATTTCAAGGGACCCAATTTAGGAAACAGGAAGGTGTAATAGCAGTTAGAGCAGTTAGTGTACGATTTAGTGAGATTGGGACGTCCCGATTTGACTTCCTAAATTGTGTACGATTTAGGATAGTGTAATCGCATCACCCCGATTTAGAGCTAAGTGTTGCCAATTTAGAGACTTTGTCGCTACAAATGGGGTAGTAGTATTTTGGTTTGTGTTTAAAATTAAATTAAATTTCACAAAGACCCTTTCCCAGAAAAAAAATCTGAGTCCGCTCTTTTTATTTTTAAGTCTGCTCCTGGTAGAATCAGTTTTTAAGAGACTTTAGAGCGACTTTTGATATTCTGTTTAGGGACTCGAATTTGTAAGAGTTGGCAACACTGCCGACTTAGGAGTTCAATTTAGGATAGTGTAATTGCTCGCTTCCTGCTTCCTAGTTAGTTAGTTCCTAAATTGGGTCCCTTGAAATCGGAAGGTGTAATTGAGCCTTTAGAACGACCCGTGTCTATATACATTAATCCAAATACTTAACTTTTGAGAATTATAAGCGAGTAGTTGGCATAGCAACATTCTTCGCAGTCAAAAATATTAATAGAAGAGGCCTATGTCCAGCTTTAGTGGGCATGTTGAAAAAATATTTCCTCAAGCACCTATACTTACCGCGGTAACGAAACCATAGCGACTTCTAACTCGACGCCAACGCCATCTAGTTATAAAACGAGAACTAATTATTATTAACCTTTTTTGGGTGTTGTTTTTTTCTTGTCTTTTTGCCTCAAAATGTTTCTTGATTATTTAATAATACGTAAAAAATATTAATGAATTTTTATAATGCAAATAAGGAGGGTTTTGATATATATGTCTTGTATGGTTCAGAATGTTGGGCCACAAAGGGGATGAATGAAAAGCAATTGCATGTAGCTGAGATGAGAATGCTAAGAGCGATGTGTGGTGTTACGCGCATGGATAGAATTAGGAATGAGTATATAAGAGGAAGTCTGAAAGTGGCACCGCTGACTGAAAAGTTGTGTGGAAATCGGTTGTCGTGGTATGGGCATGTGATGCGGAGGAATGAAGAAAATGTCGTGAGGAAAGTCTTGTGTATGGATGTGGATGGCTATAAGAGTAGGGGAAGGCCAAAGAAACGATGGTTGGACTGTGTGAAAGAGGATATGGGTAAAAAAGGGGTGACTACAGAGATGACGACTAATAGAGGAGTATGGAAGAAAAAGACATGTTGCGCCGACCCCAAATAAATTGGGATAAGGGCAGGAGAATGATGAAATAAGGAGGGTTTTGATGCAAACACTAATGTCATTTTTTTTACTATTGATAGGCACGCGTTTGACCACTATCTCATCTGATGGTAAGCGATGTCGAGAGATGAGCGTGAGGCCGAAGATGGAGCACGCTTGCCTAGACGTAACCTATTCAGACTCCCAGCTAGGTTGTAGCTATCAGGAAACAGACTGGCAGAGAATTCCACTCCTTAAGCTGTACGTACAATGAATGTGTTCCCAAAACGTTTTGTGGGTGGAATGTCCACCTTGTACCGGTGGCGCATCGCGCCGTCCTACGTCTTGTGGTCCGATGATGGAACGGGCTTGGTGGAATTAAACTATGCAATTCTGTCGCACACTTTCCAAAATGCAACCGATAGAAAACCAACAGGCTAGCAACTCGGCGTCGATGCTCAAGACTTTGGAGCTTTCACACGATGAGCTTACCTGTAGGTACGGGCCCGAATATCAGGAGGTACACTTTTGCACTAGTTATGGGGTGAGAAATGAGACGCAGTGTTCGTAATAATAATAAAGTCTGTCTATATTTAAAAACGTGTCAACATGATCACAAAATTAGTTGCGACTTTACAAGTCTATTTTATACTACTAACTAGCTTCCGCCCGCGGCTTCGCCCGCTTAGAAAGTGTAATTATAAGTTTGAGTGGTATTTCCAGAGAGTAGCACGTTAAATAAACTCTGTAGAAATCAAAATCAAAAGTTATTTAAATTAGGCTGAAAGCCTAATTAACGTTTTTTGAACGTAAAAGTTCAAAGTCAAAGATAAAGACTGTAGGGGCACACACAATCGCTCAGTGTGTCGGGGTACCTATCTTGTTACTCTTACCATGATAAATATAATTGTTTACCATATCGAGACTGTTTCATTTATTGGGTCCCGAACATATCCTAAATTGGTGCTTAGCTTCTTGCCCGTGGCTCCGTCCGCGTAGGCATTTATATTAAACTATCTTCCGCCCGCGGCTTCGCCCGCGTAAAAAGTGTAATTATAAGTTTGAGAGGTATTTCCAGAGAGTAGCACGTTAAATAAACTCTGTAGAAATCAAAATCAAAAGTTATTTAAATTAGGCTGAAAGTCTAATTATCGTTTTTTGAACGTAAAAGTTAAAAGTCAAAGATAAAGACTGTCTAAAAGTAATAAAAATTAGCCTATGTATTAATCCAGGCTATGACCTACCTGTGTGCAAAATTTCATTGAAATACCTTCAGCCGTTTTTGCGATACCTTCAGCCAAACATACAAACATACAAACTTTCGCATTTATAATATTAGTAGGATTTGGGTATTCAGGTTGACAGTGGACTTACGTTTCAGCCGCATGTAGACGCACTTGCAGCCAGAACACGAAAATTAATATTCGTTTTCAAAAACTTACGCCATGTAGCAGAAACTAAGACTATTGACGCAGTTTACTTTGCATTAGTTCAATCAATTCTGTCATATTGTATAACGGCTAGGGGCGGAGCCCCAAAAACTACTCTGCTTAAGTTGGAGAGAGCTCAGAGGGCAGGTTAGGTTAGGTTTTTTTTTTTATTTTTTTTTTTTTATTCCTTCTATCCCCAACTTACCTACTCGTAATTGGAGTCTATGCTTAGCCTATTCTTATTCATTCATTCCAGTTCTCGCTTTTATTCCTCTCGTACTTTCATTCTGCATACTTTTTCTTTCTAGCATTCTTTCATCTTGACTTTTGTAAGGTAGGACGCCCTTCTATTCTATGTCTATTCTGTCTATTTTTAGAGATTAAACGAACTTACCTGTGAGTGAAGTTCGATCCTAATTATATGAAGGCTTCGTCCGAAGAGATTAGCATTTTATACACATGTAGTAACGCATAGTACACACCATTCCACACTATTTTGAGAATATTTTAATTTCTTCTGCATTTTCATCATCTTTTTTTTTTTTTTTTTGATGTGGGTAGATTAGTCCACTTGATTCCTGCACCCGCTATCCGTGTCATATAGTTTAGAGTTTAGCTCATTCACTTCATATTTTACGATTGACCAGGGTAGAGACTTAATGAGTGGGTGGGAGGGTTGCTAATCTCTTCGGACGAAGCCTTCATATAATTAGGATCGAACTTCACTCACAGGTAAGTTCGTTTAATCTCTAATTATACTTCAGGCTTCGTCCTCGAGATTAGCATTTTATACACATGTAGACTTTTAGAGATAAGAATCGTAAAATATAAAATAAAATACATGCGTTTGCAATGTATTTTATATTGTCACTAGCGACCCGCCCCAGCTTCGCTCGGGTACAAATTATACATATAAACCTTCCTCTTCAATCACTCTATCTATTACAAAAAACTGCATCAAAATCCGTTGCGTAGTTTTAAAGATTTAAGCATACATAGGGATATAGGGACAGAGAAAGCGACTTTGTTTTTAACCGACGAAAAAAAGGAGGAGGTTCTCAATTCGACCGTATATATATATTTTTTTTTTTTTTTTTTTTTTTTTTTTTGTGTATGTTCAGCCCTCACTCCGTCATTTATGAACCGATTTTGATTATTCTTTTTTTATTAGATAGGGTATACCTCAAGGGTGGTCCCATGTCAAGGAAGTCAGGATCTGACAGTGGAAACCTGATAAAAAAGAGAGAAAACCTTGAAAATTGTGGGCACGTTTAGCGTTTCTGTATGTATGTTCGGCCTTCACTCCGTTATTTATGAACCGATTTTGATTATTCTTTTTTGTTAGATAGGGTAGACCTTAAGGATGGTTCCATAATAAGGAAGTCAGGATGTGACAATGGAATCCTGATAAAATTGAGAGAAAACCTCGAAAATTGGGCACGAATATTGTTTCTGTTTACTTTTCATAACTTAATCAGGTATTTGCATTTAGGAACCATCACATCATGAAACTGAGCTGATGATGGAAACCATAGCTTTCCTAAACAATAGTAGTTAGATATAAAACTAGTTTTAGTGACAAATACCACTTAATATGGTTTGAAGAAAAGACGTCTTTACAGTATTGCAGGTAACCTCAACTGGTCAATATCCTGGGAACTTCATAGAAGGATGGTTATTTCATCAGCTGAGTGGCAAGAGGAATGATGAAGAATTAGAAATTAGCCTCAGTGTTACAAGATGATGCGAGCCACAAAAAATCATAAAATAAAAAACTTTTTAACAAAAAAATTAACCGACGAAAAAGAACTAAAAAGCAAAAAATAAATAAAACTTTTAAGTCTTGAGTAATGAGCATATTTATCTACATAAAATATCAAATTTTATATAAACTAATTTTGAGTCGGCGCCAATTAATAAAATGATTAATTACCTACTTACAGCCTTCTTCATTTTTCATTTGTAAGTAGGTACTTATAAAATTTAGATATTTAATAATCAGATTGTTGTTTGGCGCCGACTCAAAATTAGTTTATATAAAATTTGATATTTTATGTAGATAAATATGCTCATTACTCAAGACTTAAAAGTTTTATTTATTTTTTGCTTTTTAGTTCTTTTTCGTCGGTTAATTTTTTTGTTAAAAAGTTTTTTTATACTATGTAGTGATAACGAGAAAAAAGACAAAACAAAAAATTACTTCATTTTTCAATTGCTGTAATTTAGAAACTTAAAGGTTTACTTGTTAATTGAATGATTCATAATAACCATACCAAAACAATCATTAGACACATTACTAACCGGTCTACTATAAAATTTTGCAAATGTTTCGGAGCTAGGGCTCCAACCAGCAGCTTTCCTAATTTGATCAATATTAACACTTAATCTTTGCGCAGCAGATGACGAGTGCTATGTGCAGTGAACGTGGAAGTATCAATTCCGCTTAAACCTAGGATATTTCTTATCCATCTAGATAAAGTTAGTGCACCTACCGACTTATGAGGTCTTTTAAAACTGATAAATAAAGTATTCATATTAATACGAAGTCCTTCATTCATTTCGAGGTAATCGAGTGTAGCTTTTGCTGGACAAAACTTGGTTTTTTTTTTTTTTTTTGGTAATAAAACCGGAATAACGAGTATGGGTGTGATGCACCAATTCTAGATGTTTTTATAAGTTCGAGAATTTTAATTTTGATTTCTTTGGGAAACTACAATATTACAAATTTTATTTTTGATAATGTTTGCTCCCTGTGTGCAGTGACGAGAGCTAATAGAGTTATTAACTTTTCTTTTTTTTTTTGAAAATTTTTCAAAGCTTAGGTCTCCCTTGGGGAACTATTTTTCAGATAATTTAATACCAAAAACGTGTCCCAGGTTTCGTTATACTTAGGCAGAGGGGGTAGGGGGTACTCCTTTAAATAACCTTTTTATATCTTCATTCCCGAATATATTTTCTTTAGTAATTAAACTCAAAGCGGACCGGTATGAATTTAATATTTCGTACTGGGCACCACCATTATATGCAATTGTTAGGAAGTTCATAATATTTGGAATTAATACCTCATATATGTTCAATTTATTCTCATTACAATAAATGAACCACTTCTATAGAACCATTCTTAATTTTTATAAGAGTTCTCTGAGAGAGAGTTAAGTACTATACCCATAGATGACAGTGGGATACCTCTTCCTATCATCGCCTCACGGATAAAACTCCTGCCACCAGGGTAATGCTGTTGCGCATGTGGAGGCGACTGGAATCATAAATATCTAATAAAATTAAATTATCATTAGCCCTGAATATTACCATTTCTGACACTAAAAGACTTTTAAATAATGGGTAATACCGCTGGGTTGGCCAGTGTGAGACAACCATGATACCCATGGAGTTATCAGAATTAATTTTTCGTGATGATTTTAATATCATAGTAAACGGAGGAAAAGCTAAAAATAAAATTCAGACCATGAAATTGTAAAAGCATTTTCAGCGTACACATCCGGATCTGTGAGCCAGGAGACGTATCTTGGGCATTTATTATTTAACCGACTGGCGAAAATATCTATGTTTGGGTGACCAAGTTTAGTAACAATTTTACGGTAGGCATAGACTACAAGTTGCCACTCAATATCGCGTACGTATTGACTCCTAATCTGCTTCAAAGTTATCTGAAGAGCTAATATATGAAGCAAAAATATATAAATTTAATAAAATTCATTATTTAATTAAAGTTCGCACCATTACCAAAGTTGCATTGTATCGTCTGTCAAATGGGGGAACTAGATGCCTCCCATCCTGTTGACGTAAAAAATAGCGGTGGTATTGTTAATTCGAAGAAGAATCTGGGAGTTAGCTAAATAGCAAATATTTTAGGGCCAATATAAGCAGCCATAATTTTTATATAGTTGATATGCTGAGTTCAACGTCTCCCCCAGGTCACCAGCTCTCTGATCACCACACGCAATGCCCCACCCCGTTGTTGAGGCATCAGAAAAAATTTCAAGGTCATATCTATCCATTTTGATTTTACAAACAGAATGATTGATAGCATAATTCCACCATTCAAAGTCAAATTTTAATGAATTTGGTATTTTCATAACTGTTTTATAACAATTGTTCGTCTTTTTTTAATTATGGTATTTACATCTTTCAAATAGTTTTGTATAGAGCCAACCATACTCCACAGCTGGGCAAGCAGATGCCAAAAGACCAAGAAGGGTAGCAAAAACTCTGATTTTGCATTGTTTTAAATTTAACATTCTTTTAATTTCTGATTTTATTCTATTTCTTGTTTCTTTTGGTAATGTGACCTGAAACTTTCTTGTATCTACAACATAACCTAAATATCTGCAAGTGTGTGTAGGATTGAAATTACTTTTTTCCTTATTTATTATAAAACCAAGGCTCGTAAGGAGGTTTTGAGTTTCTTGCAGGTTTTTATAACATATTTGTTGACCAATAAGGCTAATTGTCATTTAAATATTATATAGTAGATAAATATCCTCGTCTTCTCCATAATTTCAGCCCTGGTTTCATAACCTTTGTAAATACAAGACGAAAGGTAAGATATTAAATTCATAAATAGAATTCTCAAACTGGAACCTGAGATATTTTCGATCATCTTTATCAATCTTAATTAAATAATATGCGTCTTTTAAGTCGATAGTGCATATGAAACAATCTCGTGATATTAGTTTTAGTACAGTTCTGAAGTCTTCCAGTTTGAAATGATTAGTATCGATAAATTCATTTAATTTAAGTCTAAGATAAAACGCATCTTTCCGTTTTTCTTGGTATTAAAAAGACATTTGACAAATATTGGTCGGACCGAGCTTCACATTCTGAAATAGCTTCTAATGATAATAAATTATCGATGGCTTCAATGAAATGTGCCCTTTCTGACTCGGAATATTTCCGAATGCAAGGAGGTACTGATTCAATATTGGTAACCGAGAAAAGGGAATTTTATAACCCTATATATATGAAAGGATCATTGGATCATGAGTGATCATTATCCATTCTTTATAAAATAAGGTCAATCGACCTGCAGGTTTTACCGTGTTGTGAAACAAATGTCGCTAATTTGTAGTTCTGTCGCTGCTGCGGATGCTGAGACTGCTTGGATGAGTTGGCTGGCCGATTGGGCGTCGAGGTCGTCACAGGCTCCATCATTGGTGGACCCGTCGGCCTGCGAGTCGGACCTGGATTCTTCCAGTTTTAATTCCTTGAAGGATTAGCTGTGCTGTGTGTAAACTTCTTATTTGCAGGTTTAGGTGCCGGTGGTTTAAGATCTGTACCGGTGGTTTATTGATGGCTTTTGCAGTATTTATGCTTTCTGCTAAGTTCTCACCGAAAAGAAGCTTATAAATGTTTGTATTCTGTAGCTGCTCTCTAGCTTCTTTCTTTACAGCATTGAGTAAGAAGTTTTACGCGTCGCAGAGTCAGTATGTTGACAGTCACAGATGATACGAGTAGAATCCATCAGAAGTTTGAGTGAAGCGGTGTTTTTCCTTAACTGATAATATAAGCGTGATGGCTTCTCCTATAAAGGTAAGTTGTTTTTGTTTACTTTCAATAGCTTTATCGCATTTAGCATTAATATCTGAGACAGCTGCTTTTTATAAAGATTTTCCACATTTTTTATCTGTTGTAGGAGCAGTGCCTAATATATCCATTAGTTCCTTGTCAAGTACTGAGTCTTCTGTTGCAGGTTTCGTCGCATCTGCAAGCGGAACAGGCTCTGGGACTACAGGCGGTAAAAGGCAGCAGGATCCAGCGCAACTATCACGAGAGACTGAATCTGGACAGAGTTATCATCGCGTGATGTGCTGAGGAGTGGATCTGGTTCTAGCTCCACGTCAGGCCGCGTTAGATCTACATCTGTTTTAAGCCCGGGAGAAGGTTGATCTAGGCCTGGTATGACCGCGTCATTGTTAAACAATCCCCATATTTATATACTCTGTCTGAAAAGGAGACGTAGAGTCCCATGTAGCCTGACAATGCAAGTCAGTATTATATTGTAAGTGACAGTCCCAAGTTATGATAACACGTACTGTCCACAAACAAATTTATCTAGCACCATGAGGCAGTCCCACTGTACTGCTCGGCGGGCCGGGAAACGACTGCATTATTATCGTAACAATAAAACAGAACAAGTTGTTCATTATGTTAAAATCTTTTATGTTTTCAATGTAAAAACACTTATTATGTAGTTACTTAAGTCTTGAGACTCAACTGAATTATTAGAAATTAACAGTAAGAAACAGTCCCAATGCAAGCAAGTACTGTCCGCAAACTATTATTTCCTGATGTGCAATTAAATCTTATTTTGTCTGGCTCGTATTAGTGAAAAAACAGTCCCACTGTACTGTCCGTAACACTAATTTCTCGAGTAGAAAAAACTATGAAGTATGTACTTACCAACATTGTTGTTGGTAGGTACGTATATACGATGTTAAACAAAGTAAACAAGACGTGTAATCTCGTCTATCCTACTTTAATTTTAATAACAGATGAAGATCGTTACGCAATTAAATTGTAGAAAATTAATTATTATGTCAAACACTGATTAATATAAAAATAAATGAAAGTAAACTATACCTTGATCATCTTACAGAGAATGGCGGCACAAACTTGTAGTTGACGATCTGTGAGTCATCCGAGTACTAAGAATCACGCGATCGACGCCGTTTGCGTTCATTTTCTTTGTAATCTTCTAATTTTATGTTTTATACGATCACAATTATCACCTTTCCTTGTAGGCATTATATTATTATTCTAGGTACTAGATATTAAGTTTTTAAATAAGTAACTGTAGTTGCGAGCGAGTGTGGAACGGCGCAGCACTAAAAAGCGAATGACACGGATAGCGGGTGCAGGAATCAAGTGGACTAATCTACCCACATCAAAAAAAAAAAAAAAAAGATGATGAAAATGCAGAAGAAATTAAAATATTCTCAAAATAGTGTGGAATGGTGTGTACTATGCGTTACTACATGTGTATAAAATGCTAATCTCGAGGACGAAGCCTGAAGTATAATTATTTATATATAGGGAAAACAACACAATGTTTTTTATTGATCTTTTCGCCAGTTTCTTATTTTAACTTATTTTTATTCCTTAATTTACACATTTCGGTTTATACAGCTTTTTATCCTTTCTTAAAACTAGTTACATTTTGTTACAGGTGTCTTATTCTAGTTTATTTCAACTTTAATAATTAATTCTTAGTGGATTACACTCTTCTTATACATACTTATGATTAGTTACATTGTGACTTTAGTAGTTGAATATTTTTTTTTTTTGGGCTACACAATTGTTTGCCTCTCATTTAGTTTTTGCTTACATACTCGTATAAATACTCTACATTCTTGTGTTCAATGCTTGACATTAATATTCTTCATAATATTATGTAAGCATTTATTGCTTATGCACTTTTGTTTCTCTCTATAACCCTTCTACATATTTTGATGCAATATTCTAATAGAGACTCCCTATTTTTGCCCGCTATTATTTGACTTATATTCTCGGCGTCCAGTTTGGTTTCGAGTACGTGCTCGGCCTCCAGCCTTTCTTTGTCAAAGACGGGACAACTAAACAATATAATTATGTGGCACCGTTTCGTTAACGTCAGGATCGCAGATGCACGATGGGCTCCCTTTACACCTGAAACGATTCAGATATTCCGAGAACCCACCGTGCCCTGTCATGACTTGTGTCAGTACATTATTTATCTTAATTTTCCTGATTATCCTGTAAGCCGCCTTCGCATCCGGGAAAAACAACTTGGTCATTGAAGCAGTTTCTCCGGAGCTGTATCTGTGGTTCCACTCATCGAACGTTGCCGCGCGAATGCACTGCTTGACGTATGAGACTGGGCACAAGTCGTAGTCAGGCTTTCGCTTGGAACCTTCAGCGGCTCTCTTGGCTAATTCGTCAGCCCTCTCGTTCCCTTCCAACCCCGCATGAGCTTTAATCCAGAACAAGGTGACGGCCTTGTTTTGGACGGACATTGCCCTGATATTGGCCCTCATCTCGACGGCTAGTGGGTGGTATCGGTCGTAGTTTCGAACGGTTTGGAGGGCCGCCATAGAGTCGCTGAAAATTCCAAACGATTGCGCACTGTGTCTTAGGATCTGCCTGGTTGCAACGCATATTGCCAGAAGCTCAGCCTGGTAGACGGTGGAGTAATGTGGGAGAGCAAGTTTGAGAGTTTTGGTCTCGGCACCTCCACTCCAAATGGAGAGTGCAGCCCCAACCTTACCCCCAATCTTGCTCCCGTCCGTAAAGATACGAACCTCAAGTTCGTTCTGAGTATCAAGTTGCTCTTGGTCTACCAGGCTTACAAGCTCCAGCTCAGCGCGCTCCGTAGGGTGTGGGGCCTCCATTACCGAGGCAGTCAGCTCGACCCTCCTGTCGCCAAGCGCTGGCTGAGGTACCCCTCTCCTGGCCTCGTATAACGATGCCGCCTCGCGGACACGGAGGTCGAGAGGCAGTATCCCAGCCAGCACCAGCGCGGAGTTCAAGGAGACTGTCCGGTATGCCTTGCACAGTTTTTGAGCAATGCCGCGCTGAACAGCCCCCAACTGCTTCATGACGCCCAGCTTTCCAACGGCCGGGGCCCATACGCTGGCGGCGTACAGGACAATCGGTTCTACGGTGGCCACATATATTATTCTTATGACTTCGGGATGAAGTCCCCAGCTTGTTTTTGCCGCCCTAGTTAATTGCTTATGGATGCCTATTGCCTTTCTGCATACATTTGCGACGTGCGTGTTAAAAGTTAGCTTATCATCGATGGTGACACCCAGGATCTTGATCTCTTTGGACATGGCAATGTCGACCCCGCCCATGCTCAGGCGTGGGGTGTCGTATTTTAATTTGCGAGTGATGACAATCGCGTTGGTTTTCTGCGGAGCAAATTTTAGTTTGTTTTGTACCCCCCACACCCGAACATGTTCGAGAGCGGCATTGGCACGTCCCTGGATCTCCATCGATGTGTAACCATCGAAGATCAGCACGACGTCGTCAGCAAAAGCTTGGCAATAGTCACCCCGGGCCTCCAGGCTCTTTAGAAGTGGGTCCAACAAAAGGTTCCAGAACATTGGTCCCCCTATGGAGCCTTGGACACATCCCTTGGTTGTTGCTTTGCCGTACTCTTCCCCTGCGTACCTGACTCTGACCCTTCTGTTGCTGAGGTAGCTGTCGATGACCCTCCTCAAGCCAATTGGACTCTTTTCCTCAGCCAGACGGACTCTTATGGCTGGCCACCATGCGCTGTCGAAAGCTCCCTCTATGTCCAAAGATACTACTACTACAATTTTCTTAAAAAAAAAAAAAAAATTGTTTATTTTGACCAAACACTTTTGCACATTTAGTTACACCCACCAAACTGCGTAACAGTTTGTCGGCGGGATTAGCGCTCGATTAGTTTCAGCTTCCCGCGTATATGCTGCATTAATGCATAAAGGGAGTCTTCCGTGCTCTTCTGGGGCATGAATCCATACTGGCGAGTACTCATCCCTGGAATCAAGTGGAACTTGAGGCGGGCCACCAATATCTTCTCAAATATTTTGCCCAATATCGGCAAAAGGCCAATTGGTCTGTACGCCTTGGGGGTATTGTAGTTTTAGCGCGTGACCTTGGGTGTAGATTCAATGAAAGACTGGCAACGATTAACTCGTGTATTGTTTCTTCATAAACGTCAAGTACCAAGAGCGTGCTCGGACTTTTTTTTTTTTTTTTTTTTTCTGTGGGACGTCTTGCAGGTGAGCCTCTGAGGCTGTCGTCTGCTTAACCGGGCTTGCCTGTGTAGGCTTTAATATATTAAAGCCTCCAGCCAGGACTTATTAAAACTTACAAACTAAGTGACCACGCTAAGGGCACCCCCTGTGGGGTACGGGCCTCGGCTTAGAACGTCACTGGGGGGGAACAGCAAGGGAAGGCTGGATCTGGTTTCCATTAATTGGGGAGTTTACTGGCTCAGCGGCACGTGCTGGCGAGAGACGGGGAGGACAATGACTTAGATTTCGCGACGGGCCTCGCCGGCGAGGTCGGAAAATCGGCGGTCTGAAGTGTTTTCTGATAGTGCTGGTCTCCCTACGGCTCTCTTGGAGCAGGGTTGTGGCGTCATCAGGGACTAAGAGGGTATGCCGGGGGCGGCGAATCCTAGAAATTTGGGAGGGAACGTATCGAGTAGCCGATGCGATAAGGGGGTTACGATGCTTAGCAGCTGTTTCAAGGAAGCGCTTGGTGGAGCGTTTCATGAACTGCTGCAAGGTGGGGATTTTGAGGTCAACATGCAGCTCCTCATTCCTCACAAAGTAGGGGGCATCCACCACCCTGCGGAGAAAGCGGTGCTGCAGTGTCGACAACTTGTGGAGGTGACGGGGCTTGGCATGTGCGAACACTGGGCAAGCATAGGTCATGATTGGTCGGATGACCGCGGTGTAGGTACGCAATTTGCACTTGAGTGACAATTTGCTTTTACCGTTTAGGATGAAGTGGAGTCTACCTTGAGCAAAGGCGGCCCGCGAGCGAGCTTGCTTTATGTGCTCGACGAAGGTGAGATGCTGATCTAGGATTACGCCTAAGTACTTGGCCTGCTTCTCCCAAGGGATCGGCCTGCTGTACATGGTAATCGGACGAGGGGTCTAACCGTGTGTCGCGGTCTAGAATAGAGGACTGCCTGACTTTTCTCAGGGTTGACCTCAATTCTCCATTTCCGGAACCACTGGCCCAGCTGGGTAGAGTAGGTTTGGAGATTGAGACCTATCTGAGCGGGTGAGCGACCCGAATAGAAGATGGCCGTGTCGTCAGCGAATAATGCTAACTGGGCCTTTTTGGGTTTAGGGATATCGCTAGTGAACAGCGTGAAAGCTAGGGGGGATACCACAGAGCCCTGGGGGACACCAGACTTTATAGGGTGGGGGGAGGATAGAGCGCCCTCTACGCGATAGCGAAAGGTGCGATCCGACAGGTAGTCACGCAAGATGAGTACGAGGCGTGCTCGGACATACTGCACAATGCTTATATATTACGTACGAAATACAAACTTAGCTTACGCTACACAGGATACACATTTAGTATACGCTATGCCGTTACACTACTTCTCCCCTTTTTAAAAGAAACACTTCTTTGACAAAATAACCCGGGAAAGAAAAAAAACTTTTGTAACCATCACTTAACACAATATTACAGCTGAAGTTGATTCAATACATTTATTATTAAGTACACATTCGTTTCACAGTGGTTGGAAATTAGGTAGGTTTTACACAAATACACTCACTTATATCGCTGTTAGACCTTGACTTTAAACATCTTCATTATGGGAAGTTTCACCCGTTTGCTTCCGTCTAAAACTTTTACGAGCCGCTTCGAAAGCGGTCGACTGCAGAGATTGCATCTGCTTGGTCAACCAACTTTTCCATGTACCGATGCATCGACGGAAAAATAGACATAAACACACTAAGCCTATGAGTGCCAAAATTGAAGACCAACCAATGAAGGTTATTAAATTTGCGTCGTAGCCTTTGACCGTCTGGGGGGCGATAGCGGCTGAGGATTTGACCTCGTCCTTCACTACGTAGTTTCCCATTTTATATTTTAATTCACAATATTTTTCTATTGGAGATTCGTATTTGATCGTTATGCCAGTTAATATATGAACAATTCTAATAATTAGGTATGATACGTTATATCAGACAGAAGTCAGAAATAATATTAACTTATTACAATAAACTTACTTATAAATTGAAACGTACGGGTCTTTTGCTGACTCGGCCGCTGCGCGTTTTATGTAAAGGTGCGGTTTCATTAGCGGGTGCGGAGCGATCCTCGCTAATCGCTGTTCCCGGACTCGGACTTACGTCTATTTCCTTATCATCTAACTTATTGCTATTACTTACCACATTGCTCGTACACGATTCTTTACACAAATATGCGGGTTTGAGTCGATCAATCGATATGTATGCCGTCCGACCCGCAAAATCTACCAAATACGTCTTATCTTTCCTGTTTAGGACTCTAAAGTGACCATCATAGGGTGGTTCCAAAGGTCTCCTCACCTTATCATTTCGTACAAATACGTGTGTGCATTTATCTAAATCTGCATATACGAATAATGTGCGAGCGTCCCTATGTCGCAACGGCTTCGGTTTCAAGTTCGTAATAATGTTACGTAATTTTTCTACATATTGACAATGATCTAAAATTTTAGAGTTCGAGTCGCTACAAAAATCACCTGGTAAACGTAATGCCGTAGCGAAAGTTAATTCTGCAGCACTAACACCAGTATCATCTCGAATGGCGGCACGTAAACCTAACAAAACTATAGGTAGCTCGTCTACCCAAGTAGTTGAGTTTAGCCTTGCCATTAGAGCTGCTTTTAAAGTACGGTGCCAACGCTCTATTTTCCCGTTCGACTGAGGGTGATACGGTGTAGTTCTCTTCTTATCGATGCCTAAATATCGCATAAGTTCCTTAAAAATACTACTCTCAAATTGTCTACCCTGGTCGCTTGTCAGCTTAACAGGGCATCCAAAACGTGCGATCCACCCCTCTAATATCACTTTAGCTACAGTTTCTGCTGTGATATCCTTCGTAGGATACGCTTCAGGCCAACCCGTTTGGCGATCTATTATCGTAACTAGATATTTATAATCGTATATAGAAGTGGGCAAGGGGCCGACGATATCGACATGAATATGAGAAAATCGCTCCGCTAATGGAAAAAGTCCTAACTCAGTTTTTACATGCCTGGATACTTTTGCACGCTGACATTTAATGCAATTTTGTGTCCATTTGCCTATATCAGTATTCATCCCGCCCCAGAAAAATCTTTCTTTGACTAATTTTCGTGAAGTACGAATTCCTGGGTGACTTAGGTTATGTACTGATTCGAACGCTTGTCTCCTAAAGCTTAGCGGTATATACGGGCGAACCTTATCTGTTGACGTTTCACACGCTACCGGTAGGTCGCTTCCAGGTATCGCTATGTCTTTGAATATTAAATTACATTTGTTATTGTTAGGTTGATTGCACATTAAGCCCAGGTTCGCATCGTTTGCTTGAGCTTGGGCGATCGCGGCGTAATCTAATATTGTAGCACATGTTATTGTCTCTAACCGCGATAACGCATCTGCTACAACGTTTTTGTCACCATCTATATGCCTTATGTCAGTAGAGTATTCACTTATATAGAGAATTTGCCTAACGCGACGCGATAATTCATTATCCGAATTGGTTTTTTTGAACATGAATGTTAATGGTTTATGATCCGTATAAATAATCAAATGTCGTCCTTCTACCATGTTCTGAAAATATTTAATGGCCAAATAAATTGCTAGTAGTTCCCTATCGAAAGTACTGTATTTAGTTTGCGGAATTGACATTTTCTTTGAAAAATAGCCTAAAGGTATCCATTTATTTTTTTGCAATCGTGCATTGTTGTAAATCACGTAATATTGAAGACTACCGAAAATCTGAGGTTCTTACACCAAATCACACGTCAAAAATAAGTGAAAGTGACTAATTATTGCTTATCGTGGACAAAGGAAAAGTGCAAAAAGTGGCAAACATATTGGTGAATCTGTGTAGTACCCACAAACTACATTTTTTTTTTGTCACTGTTGCTGCGTCAAAATTCACCGAGTTCATTCATACGGAGCGATAATTTCGGTTACATTGATACATGCGCGGATGGCCGGGTTCGACTCGCCGCGACTGCTACGTTGAGTGTCCTAAGTTCGAGTCCGAGCAACGACACGTCTTTTTGGAATTTTCTTTTCTGTAAAAAAACAATTACATAGTGTTCAAACTGCATTTAAACTTTTAGACCTAAAGTGACTATACTATCTAGTGCACAAGTTTAATTAAAACAAAATCTAAAGTGAATTAGTCAAAAATCGAAGTTATTATTTTGAACGGCTCAAGTGTTTGAAAAACAGTGTGACCCATCGTGTCAAAGCGCCCGCACCAGTGAAGCCCAGTATGCAACGCACACCGCCAAAAACTCCTACTAAAAATACCCCAAACCAGGGGCAATCGGACAACGTATCGAAAGTAACCATAGAAGTTAGCCCTAATACCTAAATCATTGAAAAATATTACGGTCCGATCAAAGCGTCAACGATTGAATGACTCGGGTGACAAACAACTGCATCAGCCTCCTTGTTCGTGTGAGGATCTAAAGACTGAACTATTAACCATGCTAAACACCTGGAAATCCGAGCAAGAGGATAGATTGTCCTCCTGGAAAACAGACCAAGACGCTTTACAGTCATCTTTGATCAAAGATATAACGTGTCTCAAAAACCAGTTTTCTGAGATAAAGAAAACCACTTTTGAGCTGGATAGTGGCTTGACCTCCCTGAACAAGGACTATGAGGAACTGGTGGGAAAGGTATCTGATTTTGAAAAACGTAGCATTGTGAAAGACGAGTCCTGTAGCCACTTAGAAAAACAAATACATGATTTGAATCTTCTGACTCGTTCTGCAACTGTTGAACTTCGGAACGTGCCGCAAAAAGAAACAGAAACATCCACGGACCTCGTGACAATTCTAACGAAGGTAGGGATAGCTATTGATCTGGACATAAAAGAGTCTAACCTGCGGGATATCTATCTATCGTCTACCCGGGAAACAAGGAAGCACATCTCGATCGATAGTGGCCGAGTTTACATCAGTCTCCCAAAAAATAGATTTTTTAACACATGTGCGTCGCTTTAATAAGGAACGCTCCGTACCAGACAAGCTGAACACTGAAACAATAGGAATTATCGGTGACAAGAAACCCATCTATGCCGCGGAACATCTGACACCTGGTATGAGAAAACTATTTTATGAATCGCGTCAAATCGCCAAGCGTCACAATTTGTCATGTTGGAGTTTAAATGGTAAAATCTTCATAAAGAAAAATCCTGAAGACAAACCAATCCATATCACGTCTGAGCGTTGTTTATCGTTACTGGTCCGTAAGATCTGACTATATCTATTTTTGTATGTTATATTCCTTAATCAAATGCATGTAATTTCCAATAATATTAGCTTAGCTGTGAAAATCATTAAAAGTTGTAATTATAATAATAATAATAATTTATTTAATTATGTTATCCTATTGTCTCGAATCTTATTATTCATCATATACATTAACGCCGCACAACATACACTCCACACGTGTCGTTCATTCATTACACACAGTAATTGGTATAATATCAAGCCGTCACACAATACACAAAGTTCTCCTACAGCAACGACTTTCACTATCGGTATGCCATTCACAGTCAGACGGGAACATCCCTTTTCCAAGCAACAGCTTTAACCAATGTTTCGTACTAACCCCTGACCATACTTACGAGTATACCAAATTACTACGACCCTCCCTAAATAAAATTCGATTCTAGTATAATTCAAAATGACATTGATTTATATAATATAGCTGAGTCATTCATTTGCGATGTAGAGGACTGCCGGTCTCATATTCCTAAGTCTGGTCGTTGTCTTAAAATACTTCAGCAGAATATTCGAAGCCTAAAGCGAAATTTAGCTGGGCTACTTCCCATTATCGTCAGAAGTAAAGTGGAATGGGACTGTTTCGTGTTGACAGAGTGTTGGTTACTGTCTAACCATAATATACCCAGCATAGATGGATATAATTACTTTGCTACCAATAATAACTTTTCACAAAATGAGGGTGTAGTCGTTTATTACAGGCAGGATCTGAGTCTTTCGGTTGAGGAACCGGATGTTCGAGATGCGAATTGTTTAGCTGTGAAACTTAATGATAATACTATAGCATTAGCCATTTATCGCCCCCCTCGGATACAAAAACGTAAATAATTTTATCCAATCATTGAACAATTTGCTTCAAAAATACTCCACTATCCAAAACATTATTATCTTGGGTGATATTAATATAAATATCGCCGAAAATAGCGTTGACACAAATGCTCCCCAATATCTGGATATGATGGCATTCCACGGCATACTTCCGGCCCATACTCTTCCAACTCATAGCAAAAGTTGTCTGGATCATGTACTCTTAAGGACAAAATTACCTGCTTGCTCTCTCGTACTGCACACGTCTTTAACAGACCACGATAGTGTGGTTCTGTATATCAACACGAAATTCAGCCACAAGAACCCAACAAACATAAATCGGGTTGATTTCGTGAATTTGACTACTGACATCAAAAACATCGATTTTAGCCCGATATAAAACGGGAAAAACCAAAACCTCGACGTAAAAGAATTTTGAAACCATGGATAACCCCTGTCATCCTAAAATGTCTGAGAAACAGAGATAGTCTCCACAAAAAGCTGAAGAAACAACCTACTAATGAAATACTTAAAACTACATTCAAGCGTTATAGAAACTTTTGCACTGCCCTATTAAAAAAATGAAAGAGAAACCATGATAAGTCTTAATTGCAGACTGCAAGTGGCAACAACTTAGGTTAGGTTAGGTTTTTTTTTTTTTTTTTTTCTTTTCTTGTCCCTGTGACTTTGTCAAATTTCACAGAATTTTGTCGCCTACTTTCTTAAAACTACGCACTATATCATTCTATTCCATACCCTGATAGGGTCCTACTCTACTTACTTACTATTGCTTCTTCTCTACATTTCCAAATTCTCTTTAACAGGCGGTATTTATTTTCTTAACATACTGTAACCGCTTGTGAATATCCTCTACTTTTATCCGATTTTTACATTTTCTTTACAAGGTGTCTTTTCAACATTTTGGACAATCCATGTGCCTATCTCTTTTTCCTATCAGTCATTTTCCATTTTCTTTACAACTCTAGTTGTGCCTACCATCGTATTTCAACTTATCCATCCTAGTACTTAATCTAGTTTACTTACTTACTTTCTAATTCTTATAACTATTTTAACATTTTATGCTTATTTTGAAAAACCTTATAATACTAATGCTTACACTCTATAAACTTCTTTTCTACCATTTCGCCTTATCTTTACTACTGTAACATATTTTTACAAAATATATTGTAGTAAATGCTTAATTTTCTTTATTTCTTTTGTTCACAATTGCAATTATTTTTACGCAGTAATCAATAAAAGTTTTACGAGTGAGTTTATCTCTTAGTAGAGCCTCTAGGTTTTCCATTTTTCATTGTACGCCGGGTTAGGTTAGGTTAGGTTAGGTTTTTTTTTTTTTTTTTCTACTACCCCCAACATGATTGGAGTCTATTTCTAGCTATTTACTTTTCGTTCATTCAAGTTCTCGCATTTATGCCTCTCGTACTTTCATTCCTCATACTTGATCTTTCTTTCGTTCATCCTCATCTGTACTTTTCATGGGTGGGATTCCCAACTATCATCTATCTATCTCTGACTATTTCTACTGGTCGTTTTGCTTTATTTTATTTATTTTCGTTTGGGTATTACAAAGAAAACAGGGAGATTAATTTTATTTGGTGGATTTCCTTATACATTTCTTCTTAACCTAGGCTTATGTCTATTTACACAAATATTTGTTACTGTCCGAAACAGGGAGAAAAGTTTTATTAACTAACTTCTTATAATTCTATTCTTAATTAATCTTATAATTAGTTATAACTTTTTGTTTTATTTCTTTTCCAGTCTTTAACTATTTTACAGTTCCTTATCTATTGCTCTAACAGTTTATCTATACATGGTGGTATTACAGAGTATACTTATTGCTAACTTAAAGATATTGCAGTTGTTACTTAAATTAATTTATACTATTTTACATCAATCGTGTTTTATGCTAGTCTATAATATACTACATTATATCATGACAGCATATTTTCTTATACGGTTTTGTTTCTTTTTATTACTCTGGTTGCTATTAAAATGCAATATTCCATAAATAAGTCCCTGCTTTTTCCTATCATCAGATTCGGTACGTTTTCCAGAACCAATTTCACGGCAAGTTTCTGCTCTGTCTCGCACCAAATTTTTGCGGTTATTGGGCAATCAAAAAGCACGTGCGGAACCGACTCCCCGACACCAGGCTCGCAGGTGCACGATGGATCCTCCTTACACTTGAAGCGATTCAAGTATGCAGAGAAACCACCGTGCCCCGTCAGTATTTGGGTGGTTATGCTTGTGTGAGCCATCTTACGCACCACGCCATACGCCGCCACCGCGTCCGGGAAGAAAATTTTTGTGCCCGAGGCAGTGTCACCCGACCGATATCTCCCGTTCCATTCATCAAGCGTTTCCGACCGGATTCTTCGCCTGATGTATGATACGGGACACAGATCATAGTCCGGCCTCTTCTTCGACCCCAGGGCGGCCTCCTTCGCGAGCTGGTCGGCTCTCTCATTTCCCTCCAACCCCGCGTGGGCTTTTATCCAAAACAATGAGACACTCTTGTTCTGGAGCTTACATTGACATATGGTGTCCCTTGTTTCCACGGCTAAGGGGTGGGAGGAACCTGAGTTGGTAATCGACTGAAGAGCCGCCATGGAGTCGCTGAAGATTCCGAACGTGGTTTCACCGCGCTTGAGCACTTCCCCTGCTGCTCTTTGTAGGGCCAGGAGTTCCGCCTGGTAGACGGTGCAGTAGGACGGCAGAGCAAGCTTGAGAGCTTTCGTTTCGGCAGCGCCACTCCATAAGGATAGTGCTGCTCCAACCTTGCCCTCAATTTTGCTGCCGTCTGTGAAAATCCGCACATCAAAATTACTACGGTTACTATACTGTGCCTCGTCTACCAGGCTTCCGAACTCCAGGCTCTCTAGTTCCGCGGGATGCGGGGTCTCCAGAGCTGGAAACATCCGCTCCACCTCTCTGCCACCTAGTACGGGCTGGGATACCCCCCTCCTGGCTTCGTAAAGCGCAGCCGCTTCCCGAACACGAAGGTCGAGCGGGAGCATCCCAGTCAACACCAGGGCCGAGTTCAGAGAGACCGTGCGGTATGCCTTACAAATTTTTTGGAGTATCCCACGCTGAACGGTTTGAAGGTGTTTTATCACTCCTATCTTTTTTGCGGCAGGTGCCCAAACGCTAGCAGCGTAAAGGATTATGGGCTCAATCGTTGCTGTGTACATAATACGGATAACTTCCGGGTGAAGCCCCCAACTGACTTTTGTGGCTCTACACAGCCGCTTATAAATTGCGACTGCCCTCCCGCAAACGAGTTGGACGTGGGTATTGAATGTCAGCTTCTCGTCTATTGTTACGCCCAGAAGCTTTATTTCTTTAGACATGCCAATGCCGATCCCCCCCATGCTAAGGCGCGGCGTGTCGTATTTTTGCTTTCTGGTTATCACCATAGCGGTTGTTTTATTTGGTGCAAATTTCAGCTTATTCTCGACACCCCACGCCTGAGCACGACCAAGAGCGGCATTGGCACATTCCTCAACCTCTAGTGCGGTCTCCCCGTCGAATACTAAGAGAACGTCATCTGCAAACGCCTGGATATAATTCCCCCTATTCTCCAATTCTTTAAGGAGGGGGTCTAAGACCAGGTTCCACAAGATTGGGCCCCCAATCGAGCCCTGGACACAGCCCTTACTTGTGTCCTTTCCATATACTTCCCCGCCATACCTGACCGAGACTTTTCGTTCTCTAAGGTAGCTGTCAATGACCCGCCCAATGTTAACAGGACACTTCTCCTCCGCCAGACGGACTCTGATCGCTGGCCACCAAGCATTATCGAATGCTCTCTCTATGTCCAAGGATACGAGCGTAATTATCCTTTTTTGTGCAAGTTTTGTGTTAATATGCTTCATTAGGGCATAGAGGGAGTCTTCGGTGCTCCTTTGCGGCATGAATCCGTACTGGCGGGTGCTCATCCTTGGTATAAGGTGGAACTTTAGGCGGGTCACCAGCATCTTCTCGAAAATCTTTCCCAATATAGGCAACAGTCCAATCGGCCTATATGATTTTGGAGTGGAATAGTTTTCCTTTCCAGGCTTCCTTAAAATCACGACTGTTGCCTCCTTCCAGGACGCGGGGAAGTAATGGCATTCTAGGCACTTATTTAGGAACCTTAAGAACAATTCCGGGTCATCATCCACAGCATGACGACAGATGTCAGCTGTAAAGCCATCGGAACCCGGTGCCTTCTGGTGCCTTCTTCGGATTGAAGGACTGAACCGATTTTTTAAGTTCAGCCATCGTAAACGGTGGGTCACAAGGATCACTTTGTTCCCCAGAGTTTACTAGTTCCGCTTCCCTTCGAATGGACCGGTGATGGGGGTTGTCACATTCTACGGAGTCTTGCGGGTAAAACGTTTGCGCAAGTAATTTTACAGAGCCCTTCGCATCCAGCACGTTACCGTTTTGTTCCAATGGTCGGTCCTCCTCCCTACGCTGCGTCCTAACTATAACCCTATATATACCCTCCCAAACCCCCCTCCTTATCCTGCTTCCCACAGAATTCCTTCCAACTCTCGGTCTGAGCCTTGGCTGCTTCTAACTCATACTCTTCCTTCTGTTTTAGGTACTCTTTTATGACCTTCGGCTTCCGAATTGGGGCGGCACAGCGAATCCTGCGCTTCTTGGTGGCGACGGACCTTTTCAACTCGGCGAGTCTCTCGGACCACCACGGCAAGGTAAGAACCTCCTTTACTTTTTTCGACGGTATTGTTAGCTTACATGCCTCGTCTATTGCCTTTGTGAAGTTATTTGTTAATGTTTCAATTTGCTCTATGTTGTTAATATTATTAATTTCGGATGCAGTGAATTTATAGTTTATTTTCAATTGGCCAAGCTTCTCATGAAATTTGCACCAATTAGCTTTTTTAGTGTTATATTTTCTGGTGGTTCTCTCTACTTTTAAACCTTTGGATTTCTGCAGGAGGATCTTAAACATAATGCCGTTGTGATCCGAGCTCGTGAGTTCCTCGTCAATCCTCCAGTCGTCGACCAAGTCCAAGATGTCATTGGAACAAGCGGTAACATCCACGTGACTGCTGTACCGCTTTCCTCCTCGGATAGTGTCGAAGGTCGGAATTTCCCCTTGGTTCAGTATGTTCAGGTGCAGCTCGCCGAGAGTTCCTACCATATCTTCCCCTCTAGGATCGACTATCGGGCTGCCACACCATATGCTCTTTGCGTTGGCGTCCCCTCCAACGATCAGTCTCCTGGAACCGACTGCGAGCCATATTCGCTTGAGTTGGTCTAAGTAGGGCTCGATGGGCTGGTCTGGCACAAAGTAGAAGGAGACAAGCGTGATCTCCCAGGCACTGGTCTGGATTCCCACCACTGAGATGTCATTCGTGGTGAGTTGTGGGTACTGTTTGCCTGTAAGGTCGCTGTCAAAGACTGCTATTGCAGCTTTTACAGTCCCATCTCCAGTGCCAGTGTTCTGGAAGATCCTTACGCCCCTGCGACTCCTCATTACCTTCTCCCCGGCCACGTACGGTTCCTGAAGAAGCGCTACCGCTATTCCCCGTTTTGTAGCCTCTATGAAGAGCTCGTTGGTGGCTAACTTTTTACGTTGGAGGTTAGCCTGCAATACTCCATAGGGGGTATTTCCTATTAAGGTGCCCTTAGCAGTAAGCTACTGTGGATCTAGCCACGTCATCCCATTTCTTCCGTACCGGGCAGTCATTACTGAACGCATTATGTTGCGTGTTGTGCTCAACTTTCGACCCCACGCAGTTTCGGCAGGCTGGTGGTGAGCCCGAGAGCCAATCCGGGCACTCTGGTCTCATATGTGGGCCACCGCAGTGGCTGCACAGGTCAGCAGGCTCTTTGCAGAACCGCTTACCGTGCCCAAAGCCCAGGCAGCGAGTGCACTGGACCAGCGGGGTCTGGTCCTCGATCCTAATGCGCTGGAGGTCGACATGCACAGTCCCGATTTCAATAGCTCGCCGCCAGATGGTGGGCGAGACGCTGACGATGACGTGACCAATATGTGGGTTTCGCGTCCTTCTTCTATATTTTACCTCAATTCTGTTTTCCTCACTGTCGAGGCCGTTAAAAACGCCCTTGTTCTGATTTCTCAAAGCCTCAATTATGTCTCTGTCGGTATTTACGGCCAAGGCATTCTTAAGAATCAGTAGCGGGTCCTTGTTTTTAACTTCCTCGACAGTGAGGTCAACTCCTTCCTTTTGCAGTCGAGTCTTTATTTTGTTTCTTTCTTCTTCGGTCTGCAACCCTATTACAATTTTCCTGTCCTTGGCTTTCCTAATCTTTTCTACCTTAATCCACCCATCTTTAGCATTTACTGCTTTCCTCACTCTGTCTAGGACCTCGTCGCCCGTTTCGGTTTCGTCCTTGGAGGTGACCACTACCGAGTGCAAGGTACTGCGCCTTGGCAGTGACTTCGCAAACTGAGCTGCGGTCCCACTCGCGTAGGTACCTCTCTCCAGAAAACCCCTCTGATGGTCCATTTTCTCATTTAGCTCCTCCATTCTGTTTTTATTTTCTACTAAGAGCTTGGTGTATTGCTCCTTTGTTTGTAGCATCTTAATTATATTATTTTCCTGAGGAGAAGATGGTTTTGTGGCTGGTGGTTTCGAGTCACTTGCTACCAACCATTCCTTGGTCACTTTTTGTTTGGCCGCTCTTAGCTCTGTTTCGAGCTCCTTTACTATTTGGTAAAGGCGTTCCGTGGCTTCCGAGATGGCAGTTTTTATTTCATTTTTCGTGTTTCTAGAACTGCTTAGATGTATTTTTGCCTTAGTAAGGCAAGCTTTTGCCTCCGCAGTTCGATCTATGTACCTTACTTTCGGTGGCGGTGAGCATGTTTCGACTGACTTTCTTGCTGTGGTGCTTACAGCTTTGCTCTCCTGTGTTAAAGCGGACTTGGTAGCGGTTCTTGCAGGGCCGGCCTGCGACGTCTTCTCCGTTGTACAGATGGTAGGACTGGTTTTTGTGCCCTCCCACTCACCTATACTGCGTCTAACGTTTGTATGGGCAACTGCCCCAGGTCTTGACGGTGATTTTTCACCGTCGGTCGCCTTTAACGGACTTCTGAATCCGAACATGTTGAAGAATATGCGTCAATTAACTATTCTAAAAGCGTCAATAGGGACGTTCGTCAAAAGGGACGATATTATAAAATTAAATTTAAAATTTAAAATAGTCCAATATATAAAAAGAACAAAACCGTAAAAGACTTAAAACTAAGTTGTGTTTTTAAATAAATTTAAAAACCGTCTTTGAGAGACTCTACCTAACCTATTTTTTAACTAAAAAACCTATTTCCTACTTTTCTGGTAGAATGGCTCTATGTAGAGTCCTCCCAATGCCACCACTGAATAGAGCCCGCCGAGCCCGATCCAACGATTCCAAACACGACGCACCCAGCCCCAGGGGTCCCGGAGCTATCGCAGCTAAAAGTTTCGGTTACCATCCAAGATGGCGGCCAGAATACGATCAAACCACGCAGCTCCGCAACCACCAGGCCGAATCACACCGTGCTTGGGCTTATCTTAAGGAGCCCGACGAGATCCAGACAATAGCAACCCTTTCAGGCTGAAAAAATCCTCACTCCTGAAAATGCCTGAAAACGGACTCACCCGCAAGAAGCAGCCCAGCTGACCCCCAAAGAACAAACCGCGTCGCTCTACGGCCCTCCGTTGATGAGATATGAGAGTTTAAAAAATTCCAAAGATGGCGGACAGCTGTCAAAGTCAGTCTTTAACAGGTAATATCTCCTCTTTGGCTGGCCGCAGAACGCTCGTGCTTGGGCTCTCTCGACTGGGCGAGACCCAGTCTATCCGCCCGATCCGGCTTCAGGCTGAAAACTTTTCAGGTCCCGAAAACCCCTGAAAAGGCTCGAGCCAAGTAGGGGAGGTCAAGCCAACGTCACCGAAGAAAACCCGAACGCTCCACGACCCCCGGTTCGGGAGTTACACGGGTCTGAAAAGGCGTCTGACAGTTCGTGAACTGTCAAACTCAATCACAAACCCGGGCTATCTTCCCTTCCAATGGTCGTAGAACGCCCGTGTTCGGGTTTATTTGGCTCAGCCTCACCCGCCCTAGCGAGCAAGGTGGTTTTCAGGATCCTGAAAACCTGCAGCGCCAAAACACTCCGAAGCAGGCGGACCGGATGGATATCGCCCTCCCTTGTACAACTGCGAAAACCGCAGCTTTCTGAGTCAAGTGAGTCCGGAGCTATGTTGGGCGGAAGTTTCTCAAAATGGCGCCCAAAATGGCGGCTGCTTGTGTAAAACTAGCAGTTCTTGGCCGAGTTTGATCTGCCACCCTGATTTTCTGCAGGTCTATATGGACAGCCTGTCTTTCCAGCAGTCTGTTATACAGCTTCGGGGAGACCCTGAGGACTACATGGTGAGTGTGGGGGTTCCTTGTTCTCTTTTTGAAAAGCACTTCCACACGGTCATCCTCTTTCCTTATCCCTTCGAACACATCCCCATTTTGATTGCGAAGAGCCTTTATGACATCTTCGTCCGTGTTGTAGGCAAGGACATCTCTCAGGATAACAAGGGGATCCTTGTTCTTGATGTCCTCCACCTTCAACACCTCCCCCACACTTGCTAATCTTTTCTTTATCTTGTCCCTTTCCTCTTCTGTTTTGCAACTCAGGACCACTTTCCTATCTTTTGCCTTCCTTATTCTGTCCACCGTCACCCATCCTTCCTTCGCATTTATCACCTTTCTAAGGTGGTCGATGATCTGGTCTCCCGTCTCGGTTTCCTTTGTGGAGGTAACCACAACAGAGTGGAGTGCCGTTTGCTTCGGTGGTTGCTCGATAGGCCGACTTGCCGCTATCCTAGCGTAGGAGAGCTTCTCCATATGTGCTTCGCTAGTCTCTAGTGCCTCTTTCAGCTTATCGAGCTTCTCACTGTTCTCCAGGATAATACGGCTGTGGTCCTCCAAAGCCGATTTCAGAGACTCCATCTCTGTCTTGGCATTAGCTACCCCATTATCCCCTTCCTCTTCTCGCGCTTGTGTCCCTTTGGACTCTGTCGCGACTGTTCGGGGTGAGGGTCGACCTTTTTCCTGCTCGGACTCCTTCACGAGCATGTAAAGTCGGTCAGCTTGGGCCTTGACCTCATCCTTTATCTCTCTCTTCAGGTTTTTTGAGTTGGTCAGGTGGGTCTTTATTTTAATTAGGCACGTCCTGGCTTCCGCAACTCTGGTTTTCACCACTGGTGGACTGAGGCTAATTATTTCGGCGGATGCCCGTCGTAGCGTCTCAGGTGTCCGCTTTAACGGTAAATCCCCTGTCGCTTTTTTCTCGAATGTCAAATTCATCGACGGATTCGGTTTATTTGCCAGCTGCCCAGCTTCCCACTCACCCACACTTCGCCGGAAGCTTTGCGTTGAGGGTCCAGCCTCTGCTGTTGTATTCGGTGGGCTCTTATTTTGACGGTTTTCCGGCTTTTTGACCGGTGTACGTATTCCTAAGTTCATCTTGTATGTAGGATTCGGATTGAACTAGCCCAACGTCGGTAGGGTATTGTAAAACGTACCCCAGTAGTGTAAATAAATAAATAGATATAATAAATGTGTATAAAATGCCTGTATATAGGGCAGTCAATAATTATCTATACATATAATAAATCTGTAGAAAAGTCATTTTTGTACATTGAAGAAATTGAAACAAAAAATAGCCAGCGTGTGAAAAGATAAGTAACAGAACCCATTTCCATCATTTTTGAAATTTTTGTCTGTTTGTCTGTTTGTCTGTTTGTTTGTGCGCACATCACGTAAAATCTACGAATTCAATGCTGACAATGTTTATATACAAAAATTATACGCAACTTGAGGATTAACTTAGTTTTTGTTTCATCGAAATCGGTTCACTCTATCAAAAGATATGATTAATTTAGTGAGTTCAAGAAGTAAAATATTACGTTACGCAATTAAGTATAGTACTTGCAACGACATCTTAAGACTAAAAATAGAACTAATGTTGATAGTTGAAATCTAAATCCGATAGATGGCGTTGTGCAAATGACGTCATTTTCTGAATCGCGGTGTTAAGATTTTCCGCGCGAGGATGACGTCCACCGTGTTTACTAGGCAAATTGGGTTTCGTTAGGTGTCTTAAAAGTTCTTGCGTGTGTCGTAAAAGTTCTTTGGTTGCTTGGTTTATCGATTTTCTAAATTGGTCGAAAAAAAAGTATTTGCTTATCTTATTGGTTTCGTTTGGTCAACTTTGGTCATTGGTTTGAAGTACGAAGTAAAGATTGTATTTGATTTACTTCGTAGTTTGAATCCAATAGTGCCAATCGTTATACAGTAAGTTAGTGTTGCCAATTCGTTGAGTCACGACCACGAACAGACGATACGTTGTCACACTAGACTGTTCGACGCACCGATCTTTCAAGTTTGTAGGCTATTCAGTCATAAGTGTTGTTAGTTTTGTTTATTGCTTTAATTTTCCTTGAAAATGCCTCAAAGAAAAAAAACTAACCTTTCGCTGCGTAGCCGAAATGCGAAAAGGATGAGACTTTGTAGGTCTCAGGAATCGGAAGAAGATCGTGAAGCACGGTTATCTGCTAACCGAGAGCACATCGCTCTTTCACGTGAATCGGAAACGTTCACCGAAAGGGAGTCACGTTTAAGTTCACAAAGAACACGGACCGCGACTTTGCGGTCTCAAGAGAGTATCCAGGAACGCGAAGACCGGCTGTCTGCTGATCGGGAGCGCCACTCTCTCTCACGTGAGTCAGAGACATTCACAGAAAGGGAGTCGCGCTTAAGTTCGCAAAGAACTCGGACCGCGACTTTGCGTTCTCAAGAGAATATCCAGGAACGCGAAGTTCGGCTGTCTGCTGATCGGGAGCGCCAGTCTCTCTCACGCGAGTCAGAGACTTTCACAGAAAGGGAGTCGCGCTTAAGTTCGCAAAGAACTCGGACCGCGACTTTGCGTTCTCAAGAGAATATCCAGGAACGCGAAGTTCGGCTGTCTGCTGATCGGGAGCGCCAGTCTCTCTCACGCGAGTCAGAGACTTTCACAGAAAGGGAGTCGCGCTTAAGTTCGCAAAGAACTCGGACCGCGACTTTGCGTTCTCAAGAGAGTATCGAGGAACGCCAAGCACGTCTGTCATCTGACCGAGAGCGACACGCTCTCTCGCGCGAGTCTGAATCTCTCTCCCAAAGAGAAGAACGATTACAAATAGCTAGACATAACTATGTAGGTGTACAAAGAAACAATGAAAGTTATCTTGCATCTGAAAGGGAAAGAATAGATGAACTAAGACGAGCAGAAACAGCAGAACAACGTCAATCTCGCCTAGAAATAGAACGAGCTCGATACCATATGAATAGAGAAACAAATAGCGGAGCTGAAGAGTCCATGGAAAATGACGATGCAAATATTTTATTACCTTGGGACAATAGGGAAAAATCAGGGTTCACATATTCGTCTAGAATTAATTATGCTGGCTTTACTTTCGTGGGTGACATGAGAGAAATTTGTAATTTTTGTCATGCTTTGAAATGGAGGAAAGAGACAGATGGAATGTGCTGCTCAAATGGAAAAATTGTTCTTCCAAATTTCCAAGATCCACCACACTTACTTAAAAGTCTCCTGAATGGCGATCATCCCCAGTCGAACCGTTTTTTGGATAATATTCGTTTATATAACAGTGCTTTCCAAATGACTTCCTTTGGGGCAAAACAAATAACGGAAGGACCGTTCATGCCAACCTTCAAAGTACAAGGTCAAGTTTATCACCTTATTGGATCTTTGCTGCCAGAAAATGAACCCAAATATCTCCAAATTTATTTTGTATCCGATTACACGCAACAGCTCAATGTTAGAAATCACAATTTTCCCCAGCTCAATGCTGAGCTTTTGGGTCAACTTCAAGAATTGCTGCATCACGTTAACCAGTACGTTCGTGAATTCAAAGCTGCATTGGAGTCAATTCCACAAGGCAGCAATGATTTCAAAATTGTTATAAGTGCCGATAGACGTCCTGTGGGTGAACACCGTGGAAGACACAATGCACCCGTCGCAGATGAAGTTGCAGTTGTTTTAGTCGACCAGGAGTGTGAGAGACGTGATATCGTGTTGCGTACACGCGACGATCGCCTTCAACGCATTTTGGAAACCCACCGAGCTTACGACGCCCTGCAATATCCACTAATTTATTGTCATGGTGAAGATGGGTACAATTTTGGGCTGTACCAAGTGAACCCTACTACGAGAGTCACTAATTATCAAAAAAAAATATCTGCTCAACAATACTATTCCTACCTTTTACAAATAAGGCAAAACAGTTTCGTATATTTGCAACGATTTCGTGGTTTGTTCAGCCAATTTATTGTGGACATGTACGCAAAAATAGAAACTGAACGTTTAGTGTATATTCGCACTAACCAGCGACGGTTACGCGCTGAAGAATACGTGCACTTGCGGGACGCCATGCAATCAGATAATAACGTCGAAAACTTGGGTCGATTGGTTATTTTGCCATCCAGTTTCACAGGCGGTCCGCGGTATATGCACGAACGAACGCAAGATGCTTTTTGTTACGTCCGTAAATACGGCCGGCCGGACCTTTTTATAACATTTACAACAAATCCAAAGTGGACGGAGATTTGCCAGGCACTTCTCACAGGACAGGCGTCATACGACAGACATGACATTATTGCTAGGATTTTTCATTTAAAACTCAAAGTCTTGATTAATCTACTTACAAAGGAGAAAGTTTTCGGTTCAACTCTTTGTTTTATGTATAGCGTCGAGTGGCAAAAGCGTGGTTTACCCCACGCGCACATTCTTCTGTGGCTGGAAGAAAAAATTCGTCCCGATGCTATAGACAGTGTCATAAGTGCAGAATTTCCGGACTATAATGCAGATCCGATTTTGCATGACATAGTAAAAACACATATGGTTCACGGGCCATGTGGCCTCTTAAACAGGGAATCACCGTGCATGAAAGATGGTCAATGCTCAAAAAAATACCCCAGAGCACTGAAAGAACTAACTATGGCTGGGGAAAATGGGTATCCGCAATACCGGCGAAGATCACCGTCACAAGGTGGTTTCACAGCTACTGTCAGATTCCGTGGACAAGAAATAATTCTAAATAATAGTTGGGTGGTACCGTGTTCTCCAGTTTTGTCAAACGCTTTTCAAGCACACATTAATGTTGAAATTTGTAATAGCGTCGAATCTATAAAATATATATGTAAATATGTTAATAAAGGTAGTGATCAAGCCATGATAGCACTAAGAAATAACAACCAATTTGATGAAGTGACAAGGTATCAATCTGGCCGATACATAAGCTCTTCGGAGGCAGTTTGGCGCATTTTGAGTTTCCCTATTCATGAAAGGTATCCGCCAGTCATCCATCTTGACGTGCACCTGGAAGGCGGGCAGCGAGTTTACTTTCAGCCAGAAAATGTGGCAGAAAGAATGAACAACCCAAGACAAACCACCTTGCTCGCATTCTTTCGCCTTTGCGAAAGAGACAATTTCGCTAAGTCTCTGTTGTACAATGAAGTGCCACATTATTATACTTATAACAAGCAGCAAGGTGTTTTTAATCGCAGGAGACGTGGAACTGCTGTAGAAGGCGAGTCCGGCATTTTTAAAGAACACGTGATTGGAAGAGTATACACGGTGCACCCAAATAATGCAGAGTGTTATTATTTACGCCTTCTTCTTCACACAGTGCGAGGACCTACTTCTTTTGCTGAGCTCCGCAAAGTGGACGATATAGAATATCCCACATTTCAAGCTGCTTGCCGCGCACGGCATTTATTAGATGGCGATCAGCATTGGGATGATGCTTTAGCCGAAGCATGCGTCAGTGATAGTCCACATCGTTTGCGCCATTTATTTGCCATTTTGTTGACATTTTGTGGCCTATCGGACGCTGGGCAGTTGTGGCAAAAATATAAAGACGCGTTTGCCGAAGATTTTTTGAGACAGCAAAATATAAATAGTGAAACTTCTGACCAAGTACGTGAAAGCTGCCATAATAGGGCTTTGCTGGCTATACAAGATATAGTTACAAGTATAGGAGGGAACCCCCTCAGTCAATACGGCTTGCCGACACCGACAGTTGGTGGGGAACGAATTAATAGGGAGTATACATCTGAAATAAATTACAACCCCGAAGAGTTAGCAGAAATATTGCGAAATGGCTGTTCAAATTTGACGACAGAACAACGTCAAATCTTTGATAGAGTATGCTGTAGTGTAGAACATTCATTAGGAGAAATGCTGTTTTTAGATGCACCTGGTGGAACAGGTAAAACTTTCCTCACTAAAGTTATCTTGGCTCAAATAAGGAGCCAAAACAAAATTGCCCTTGCCGTCGCTTACTCAGGAATAGCTGCCACTTTATTACCAGGAGGAAAAACTGCACATACAACATTTAAAATACCAATCGACTTGGACCGCACAGAAAACCCTGTTTGCAACGTGTCTCGCAATAGTGATAAAGCAAGGGTTTTACGCGATTGCGCCCTTATCGTTTGGGACGAGTGTACGATGGCAAATCGTAAAGCTGTGGAAGCTGTAGATAGAACGTTGCGAGATATAAGACAAAATGACCGACCGATGGGAGGCTTAACGGTGCTATTCTGTGGAGACTTCAGGCAGACACTCCCTATAATACCCAGAGGAACGAGGGCCGATGAAATAGGTGCCTGTTTAAAGAGCTCTATTTTATGGCGTAGTGTCATATTAACTAATTTGAGCTTTAATATGCGAGCATATTTGGGAGGTGACGCAAACGCGCAGGTTTTCTCAAATTTACTACTTCAAATTGGTAACGGCACATACCCGACTCAAGAAGGAGGTAAAGTAACTTTAGTCGAAAGCCTGTGTTCTTCTGTTGCCTCACAGCAGGAACTCATTTCCTCTGTATACGGAGATCCATCAGAGATCTCGAACCATGACGCTGCTTGGCTATGCCAACGAGCTATTTTGGCACCTCGCAACGACCAAGCAGCAGCAATAAATTCTCAAATATTGGTACATGTTTCTGGAGAAAGTAGGGAATATTTATCTATTAACACGGTTTTAGAAGAAGGAGATGCCACCCACTATCCAGTAGAGTTTTTAGACTCTCTAAATACACCAGGTCTTCCAGCACACAAAATTTATTTAAAAGTCGGAGTACCAATCATTCTACTCAGAAATTTAAGCCCACCAAAACTATGCAATGGAACTCGGTTGAGAGTAACAAATCTCCAACGAAATGTCATCGAAGCCGAAATCTTAACAGGTTGCGGCTCCGGTGATGTTGTTTTCATTCCCAGGATACCCATTATCCCCAATAATTTTCCGTTTACTTTCAAACGTGTGCAATTTCCTGTAAGCCTCTGTTACGCTATGACTATTAATAAAGCCCAAGGCCAGACGTTATCCGTTGCGGGTGTAGACCTTACTTTTGATTGTTTTCACACGGCCAACTCTATGTTTCTCTATCACGTGTTAGCAACCCAAACAACCTTTTTGTATATGCTCCGGGTAATTCCACCGCTAACATAGTATATAGAGAAGCATTAACGTAATCAACTATACCAAAGTCAGGACTCTTATCTAAATCATCAAAAAGGTGATATACTCTTATCTAAACGACGTTGTTTTGTTCTCGACAACCACGCGAACGAAGTCGCGGGCACAGCTAGTATATACTAAAATTATGAGATAAAAAATCTCCCCAACTATACGTACGCAGCCGGGAGGTCAACAAACGCACCCCACTGTTCCACTAAAATAATGATAGTGGGTCAAAGAAAGTAAACTTAAGTAGGGGCAGTCAATATTTGCCTATCTCAAATACAGCCTCTGCGAGAGTACAGTCCTAGTCCGAGTATAAATAGAGCCTTGCTCTGTCAACTTCTTAATAACTATGACGGCGGTAGCGTGGGCGTAGCGATAGCAGGTTCATCGCCATCGTTTCTTGGTACGGGTTCCATGAGGCAGGCCCACCTGCCTCATGTCACTACTCGGGCAAACCAGTAAAACGTAAGTTGGTTGAAGAACAATTTACAGTCACGTTTATTTGGTAATTCACAGTGAGTAACAAAGAACAAAGGCTTGTACGGTGAACGTGACAGTTTCGATGGTATGGTCTGAACTCTATGGTGTCAGCCACCGCAATGTGAACACTCACTTTACAATCGATTCTGTCCACGTGTGTGGCTGGAAATTAACAGCGCCACCACACGGCGTCCACTGCACTAACCGATCAACCAATAAGAATGAAGTAACAGTTTGACCAACATCATGAAATCAACGTTAATTTGATTGTGTTGTCGTCTTGAAATCGCTTGCGACGACACGGCCAACCTGATGGGTCACACGTCCTCGTGTGTATCTGTAACAAAATTCTAATTTGTAGCAACACTCCTGCTCGGCTTACCCTGACCACAAGGTAAACAAAAAAAGTTCGAAAGACACCTCACAAGTGAACACAATCAGAATAAACTTCAATTATTGTACAGTGAACAATACACAAACACACATTACTAATATGAACCGGCTGCTCGGCAGCGTAGTCTCATCGAGACCCAAACAGTGGTCCAAGTGAACACAATCAGAATAAACTTCAATTATTGTACAGTGAACAATACACAAACACACATTACTAATATGACCCGGCTGCTCGGCAGCGTAGTCCCATCGAGACCCAAACAGTGGTCTTATTCAGACCCAGATAGTAGTCCACATGACCCGGCTGCTCGGCAGCGTAGTCTCATCGAGACCCAAACAGTGGTCTTATTCAGACCCAGATAGTAGTCCACATGACCCGGCTGCTCGGCAGCGTAGTCTCATCGAGACCCAAACAGTAGTCTTATTCAGACCCAGACAATAGTCTTATAGACCCAGCCACCATACATCTAGCCGCGCATTGCACCCTGAACGACTCATGAATCGCAGTTACAACTACGGCCAGACTGTACAGTTTGATTAAGAGATGGAAACTAGTCATTTTAGTGTGTGTCATATTCAAACAATAGCGGAAGTGCTTTTACTATTATTATCTGCACTGGATTCATATGTCAACCAACAATCAGTTCAGGTGGAAGACAATCGTGGGTATACTCTTACTGGTCAATGATTTCAAAGCGTAACGATCGCCTGCAAAGTCCATCAGTTATTTAGTTGTAGTTTTAGTTTTAAATTTGGGATTTCATTTTATTTGGTTTCGCTCTTCGTTTAGAATAAGAACCAGGTCATTTGACTCATTTAGCCTTATTACTGTCAAAACAAGACTTTTCGTAATTAGAATTTCGTTCATTGTTGTGGGCTGCGTGCTCTCTCGGTTCAGAAATATCTACCTCAACTTCAGTATCGTCAGCAGTTAAAAGATTCAAAGGTCTAGCTACGCGACCGTACATAAGTTCGAGGGAACTCGTTTTTGTCACTCTATTTATAATGTACCTCGTCAAGAGCTTCCTGCCACGACTATGAGATGTTTCTTCGGCAGTAAGAATGCTCTTTAGTGTACTTACACACGTTCTACCTGAGCGTTTGCTCGGCTCGAACCTGTCGCGACTCGCGATTAGATGTAGGTGATTGTTATGCGAACTACAGTATTCTTTAAATTCCTTACCAGCAAAGCAACGACCTTTTTCTGCTATTACGTGTGAGGGTGCAGCAAATAAAACGACACTAGATGTGAGCGCCTTGACGACACTAGTGTGTCAATACGAAGCGTATGATAAAGAAGCACAAATTTTGTGAATGCGTCAACACTATCACGTATTCTTACACAGCGCGTACCTAAGTACGAAAATACCATCCATAAAAAAAAACTTACACGATGGCTTAAAACTTCTAATCTTGTGTCAAAAATGCTTATCAATAGCTCGGTTCTCATAAGCTTAGCAAAAGTTTAACCAGTCACACTTTTGAGGTTTGTTTAGTTAAATGTGAATTATGAACAGCATACTTCAGACTCAAGTGCACTTTGACGCTTATTGCATAGCGATAAGTGCCATGGGCCATCGTATCACGTTATAAGCTGTGTTACTCATAACACTCATAACAATTGTAAGTCTGGTCAACTTAACTTTGTCAACAAAGAGGATAA
Organism: Polia nebulosa; assembly: GCA_951329385.1. NCBI lineage: Eukaryota > Metazoa > Arthropoda > Insecta > Lepidoptera > Noctuidae > Polia > Polia nebulosa. Next base: position 32,593,367 of record OX589604.1, read on the forward strand.
AACGTACTTATGACAAAAGTGGATGGGAAAATCAACACATGAACAGTTTTTATTTTATTCTAAAACTTACATTCAAAGAATGCATCACAGCACTCGGGTGTCCATTCAACATACCAAGGCAGCATATATTCGGCGGCAACATGTGTGGATTTGCCATATGAGCCAGCCACTGTCTAGTTTGCCAATCAATTGTGATCTAGTCTTTAACTCATAGGAATGATAACTTGATTCAGTACCTACAGTTACTTTGCTGAAGTATGCATTAGATTTCAAACTAAGTCATGACTCATGTTCTAGGAAGTAAATAAGCACTAGAACGATTAAAACGTGAAATAAGAAGTTCGTAACACTAATAAACTACTTGGTCGTATTATGTTTGCATTCAACAACTCGATTATTTTATTACGCACTACCTCTCTTTCGCGGGGACTTAGTCGGTAAGAGCGGTGATAAACACTCAACACACTCAAAATACTATCTCTAAAAAAAGCGGGTGGAACGTCGGTTTTAATTGCACTCAAATCAATTGCTGTCACCGCGGCAAAAAAAGAAACCGATTTTGTTATCACAAGACGCCCTCTGGATAGGGTACCACACACAAATCAAAATTTAAAATATCTGAGTCTATCATTATGTTGCGGTATAACTTCATCTGGATAAGAAATGACAAATGTAAACAATGTCCGTTAATAACTAGTTGACATAAAATTAGTTCGCTACAGTAAACATGAGCTTTACCAACTTCTATTAATCGTATGTTAACATCGGAACGCTTTCGTAAGAAGTTAGGCGTAATAATTTGCTTTACGAGAGAACACTCAGCACCACTATCGAAATAAAAATTGTACGACTCACCGGATTGTGTTAGCTCTCCACATACACCTTGGACTTGGCAGTAGTTGATTCTTCGTTACAGGGCCGCGCCGCTGTTGCTACTGGCTGCTGCGTTGCTCGTCTTCGGACAGCGAGATGCGACATGGCCTTGTTCTCAACAGCGGAAACAGATGATATTTTCCTTAAGATCCGATGACGTAGGCGCAGTGGTTGAAGTGGTCCTTTGTGTTACAAGTGCCTGATTGCTTTCACGTGAACGACAGTCGATTGCTTTGTGTACAATCTTATGACAATAGTTGCATTGAAATGGCGTGTTGTGTGTTTGTGTTCGTTTAGTGTCCAAAGTAGAGTTGTCGACGTGTCGGTCATGTTTTCTTTTCAGCGAAAACGCGTTTAATTCTTGGATCAACTTCGTTCTTGTTTTAATTTCCGTTGTAAAAGCTAGTCGGTTGATTCGACTATCCATTTTCGCTAATTGAGCAAGTACATATGCTACAGCTATCTCCTCGCAGCTCATGTCCTTCCATTTAGCTAAGAGTGACGTCATCAAACGGCTCGCGTATGCTGCATAATTTTCACCCTCCTTTTGTTGGCTATTATTGGCGTTAATTATAGTCGCTGCACAGGTTTCCGCACAATCATATCGTGCTAGGAACAGAATCTTGAAATGACTCCAAGTTATACCAGAATGCGATACTTGAGAAAGCCATATCGATGCACTACCTTTTAGGGATTTGCTGAGTGCAATAATCAGCCTCCTTCCATGGGATGTTCCGTAAGGCAAATGTCGACCGTCGAGCTCCAAGAACGTGGATCGACGTCTGGTAGGTCTGGGTTGAACTCTGGCAGCTTGATTGCAGGCGTCGGCGTTGATCCTCGCATGGCTTCATTAATGCGCACGGTTATTTGGTTTTGCTGCTCGAGGAGCTGGCGCCAATAGATGTCCATGGTAGGCGCCCGAGCTGATCCCACTTCTGATGACGGCGGTAGCGTGGGCGTAGCGATAGCAGGTTCATCGCCATCGTTTCTTGGTACGGGTTCCATGAGGCAGGTGGGTACTCGGGCAAACCAGTAAAACGTAAGTTGGTTGAAGAACAATTTACAGTCACGTTTATTTGGTAATTCACAGTGAGTAACAAAGAACAAAGGCTTGTACGGTGAACGTGACAGTTTCGATGGTATGGTCTGAACTCTATGGTGTCAGCCACCGCAATGTGAACACTCACTTTACAATCGATTCTGTCCACGTGTGTGACTGGAAATTAACAGCGCCACCACACGGCGTCCACTGTACTAACCGATCAACCAATAAGAATGAAGTAACAGTTTGACCAACATCATGAAATCAACGTTAATTTGATTGTGTTGTCGTCTTGAAATCGCTTGCGACGACAACTATTTTACAAGCTGGAACAATGTCCCAGTGTCCCAAGGCCCTCAAGACCGTATTTATTAAAATCCCTTAAAGACTGTCAACAAAAAATTTTCTTGACTCTACCTAGAGCCGGTCTCTACTGTCCAGGGGACAGGCCTCCCCGAGCCCTCCCAAACGAACCCAAACTCGACCACTCCAGCCCAAAGGGTTCCCGAGATACTGCGGCTCAAAGTTCAGGCCGAAAATACAAAATGGCGACCAGAACCCGGTCTCCTGCTGTTATCTCTGGAACCGTTCGTTCAAACACAGTCGTGCTTGGGTTCCCCTGAACGAGCACGAAGCGATCCACCCCCCCGAACAATTTTCAGGCTGAAAAATCTGCCGTCCTGAAAAACGCCTGAAATGGCTTCCGTCGGCCAGAGAATGGCAAGCCAAAGCCCCCAAAGAAAACCCGAAAGTTATACGACCACTGGTTCGGGAGCTAGCGAGGTCCGAAAAATCGTTTGACAGCTCGAGAACGTTAACTAAATGAACTGGAATAAAAATTTCAACGAAACAAAAATTTTGCACAGTGGGCCAAAAACCAGTTTCTAACATAAAGCTGCGATGGTCAATTTTTATAGTCGGGATAGCAGGAGCTAACCTGCATTATAATTAATATGCAAAAAACTAGGTAAAAAAAGCTCTCCTGGAGGCAGAAATATCGATGGTTTGGTTAGGTTAGGTTAGGTTAGTTAGGTTAGGTTAGGTTAGCAAGCTCTTTCGAAACGTAAAAAAAAAGCAATTTTTTGACGTTTCGTGAGAGCTAGGCTCACGTGTGGGGTGTCAAAAGATGCGTCTCCGCGCGGGTTAACTAAATGAACTGGAATAAAAATTTCAACGAAACAAAAATTTTGCACAGTGGGCCAAAAACCAGTTTCTAACATAAAGCTGCGATGGTCAATTTTTATAGTCGGGATAGCAGGAGCTAACCTGCATTATAATTAATATGCAAAAAACTAGGTAAAAAAAGCTCTCCTGGAGGCAGAAATATCGATGGTTTGGTTAGGTTAGGTTAGGTTAGTTAGGTTAGGTTAGGTTAGCAAGCTCTTTCGAAACGTAAAAAAAAAGCAATTTTTTGACGTTTCGTGAGAGCTAGGCTCACGTGTGGGGTGTCAAAAGATGCGTCTCCGCGCGGGTTAACTAAATGAACTGGAATAAAAATTTCAACGAAACAAAAATTTTGCACAGTGGGCCAAAAACCAGTTTCTAACATAAAGCTGCGATGGTCAATTTTTATAGTCGGGATAGCAGGAGCTAACCTGCATTATAATTAATATGCAAAAAACTAGGTAAAAAAAGCTCTCCTGGAGGCAGAAATATCGATGGTTTGGTTAGGTTAGGTTAGGTTAGTTAGGTTAGGTTAGGTTAGCAAGCTCTTTCGAAACGTAAAAAAAAGCAATTTTTTGACGTTTCGTGAGAGCTAGGCTCACGTGTGGGGTGTCAAAAGATGCGTCTCCGCGCGGGTTAACTAAATGAACTGGAATAAAAATTTCAACTAAACAAAAATTTTGCACAGTGGGCCAAAAACCAGTTTCTAACATAAAGCTGCGATGGTCAATTTTTATAGTCGGGATAGCAGGAGCTAACCTGCATTATAATTAATATGCAAAAAACTAGGTAAAAAAAGCTCTCCTGGAGGCAGAAATATCGATGGTTTGGTTAGGTTAGGTTAGGTTAGTTAGGTTAGGTTAGGTTAGCAAGCTCTTTCGAAACGTAAAAAAAAAGCAATTTTTTGACGTTTCGTGAGAGCTAGGCTCACGTGTGGGGTGTCAAAAGATGCGTCTCCGCGCGGGTTAACTAAATGAACTGGAATAAAAATTTCAACGAAACAAAAATTTTGCACAGTGGGCCAAAAACCAGTTTCTAACATAAA